>BRYE01000008.1:3140000-3202500 GCA_030159115.1 Actinidia arguta var. hypoleuca
TCTTTGTATGTGCCTGAACTTGATAGTTGTTATCGTTTCAATTCTTCATCGAATCTGTGACCATTGTATATTTTCTTCACGTGAATTTGATTTTTGTTGATCAATGGTTTCTTCTCTGAATCTTCTTCTCCGTGTAGCGATTCCTCTTACTGTAAGATTTAACTGTTCTTAATCTATTTTTTTTACGTGCCTTCGTTTGGTAGTTGTTCTGGTTTAGATTCTTCATCGAATTCGTGATCATTGTGTATATTTTTTCATGTTAATTGTATTTTTGGTTGATCAACGGTTTCTTTTGGGATTCTTCTTCTATGTGTAACGATACAAGGTACTATGGTAGCAGAAGGGGTTTATCAGGTCCTTCAGTTTTGGATTCTCGAGGTCTTCTCGTACATCCATCTGCCATGAATCTTAAAATCAGAGCGCAATTGTTCACAATTCCAATTGAACGGATGAAGCAGATAAAGGAAAAAAGAATAACTGAAGCAATTGTAAAAAATAAGACAGTTGTCTAGGGTTAATTTGGTTATGGAAAAAATGTTTCATAGTTTCATAAGAGTGACACCAAACTGGGGTTCTCCCTTTATATATCTACTCCTTAATTTGATTTTTTTTGGTGATCGATGGTTTCTTTTGAGAATCTTCGCATTGTGTAGTGATACAAGGTATGATGGTTAATTGAAGGGGTTTATCTCATTCTTTATATTTGGAGTTATCACGGTCAGTTCATTTAGTTCTGTCAGATTTTTAGTTCTTCCCAATTTCATCCTAGGTGTTCGTTCCTTTTTTTTTCTTTTAAATTAATAAGCAGCTTTCAGTAATTATATTTGCTGAAAATTCTCACGAATTAGATAGTGCTAACGATAGCGGGGTCACTGATAAAGGTTAGAAAACTATTGGGAAGCATTTTTTTTTTGGTGTGTGTATGTATTTAATTGTGAATGGACTTTTCACTTTTCTTGTTATTTTCATTTTTATTTTGATAGTTAAACCTTACTGGACAAGAGCATTAGAAGGGGGTGCCACCCATATACATACAGGACAGATTAGATAAAAGAAACCTTATACACCTTCTCAATGCTCAAAAGACTCCAGACGATTCAAAAACTTTTCAATGGGCAATTAAAAAACTCATCATCCAGAGTTCCTTGGGCACAAAAGAATGAATGAAAAGTTGATTTGAGTAATTGTCCATCTGGTTTTCAATGTAACACCAATTCACCGGTGTATGCATATGCTTATTTGTGTGTAAATGAATCCATAGTGGATTGTATGGAAGTGGAAGTAGGGATTCTAGTATATTGATATTGTGGATCTGAAGCTGTGTAGAAGATTTGAACATGTAAATAAAGAGGATCAACTTTAGAAGCAAATACTGCCGATTGAAAATATTATTTTTTTTTTGGAGCAAATGCAGTGGGAGGTAGCTAATATCCACCTGTCACGTTGTTGGTAATGGTTTTCCTTGTCAATTTCATCTTCAGAACATAATTAAGTGGTAAAATATTAATTTATTTTGGTAGGTTTTGAATCAAAGAGTTGGAATTTTAAAATAGTTATTTCTTTGTAAAGGCTGTAGAGCATTGGATAATTTTGTTATTTCTTTGTCATAATAGAGTCTCATAGCAGACAATGTGTGCACGTAGCCTGTCCCTCGGGTCACTCCAATGAATCCTCGACTTTACCTCAGAAAAAAGATATAATGGAAAGAGAATGTTATATGTTTCTTATATATATGAACTGGATCCCTTTTTCGTAAGTGAGAATTTTATACAAGCTAGAGCCTTGTGCATTAGGTATGACCTTTAACCTTTTATAAATTTAAACAATGCGTGGTTCTCTAAATGGACGGAATTCTAACTTAATCCTGTACCCATCCTCTCTCTTGTGCTACCTTGAATATCCGTTGATATTTTTACAGTTTGTATGAGAGAGGCTGAAGACAGTGATTATTGCCCTTGCTCTATTTTGCTCCACATGAGGCTGTAGTAGAGAAACAACTACTATCATGTGGCCTGTGGCCTGAAGAGCAGGTGGATTGCTGGACTAGAGTGGTTTGCTCTTCCTTGGAAGGTTTCAGTTTAAGTAGGAATTGCCCCACAAGGTTGGGCAGAGTGCTGCAGAGTAATTTAGGCATCATTTTATTTATTTCAGAGTTTCTAAGTATAATGTTAGAAAACCTTCACTAGTTTTCATTGATGAATTTTGTTGTTAGATAGTCATTTTAATTCTCTATTAGCTATAGCAATATTCTTGTGGTGTGCAATAAAAATTCAAGGTTCCCCTTTCACAGGTTAGGCTACTGAAAATAGTCTGGTGTGCTTATTGCTTATTCATCCGTGATGTGAGCCAACTTATCATATTGTTGAAGTCATGATGACCATCTTATCCCTTTTTTTCATTTTGTATATATTTATATAATTAACTCTAATTTCTTTTGTCTATCCATGTTCTACATCATCATGTCCTTGTTTGCTGCATTACAGAAATTAACGATTATTTTGTTTTATTTTATTTTTGTATTTTGTATTGTTTCTGAACCTCATTTTTCCTAACTACATTTCACTGGAGATTTTTTTCTAGAGTACCTAGGCAATTTCTGTTTTGCTGCGTGTTCCTATTTTTTTTACTTCTGGATGACATTTTCAGTTTTCATGCTCTTTGAAGTACACTGATGCAGTGATTAGTTATTTATTGTCCATACATGACCAAAATTATAATGACCAAGTGCAATTTCATAGCCTAGTCATTTTTTGTACTTTCTTGGTGTGATATCATCTTGCTTTATCTATGTAATAATTTATTTTTTCTCCGAGGGCCTGAGTGTATAGTCCCTTGGTGAGAGCATTACTCCAGATTACCTTCCTGCAACTAGGTTTAGACGATTATTATTATGCAGGTTTTCAGAAACTGGTCGCTTATAATTAAATGGAGGATATGCCCTAGAGGTGTAGAAGAATTCAGGCAACTGGCCCTACTAACTGGGATCTAAGGCTTTGGTGAGTTGAGTTTTTGAGGTTTGGGGATTCTTATGGAGTACCATTCTTGTTCACATCGCTCATATTTGTAATGAATGTTAGTTAGTTGTGGAGGCTTTGGAATGAGGGCATAAATCCATTTGCAGGTGAGAACTCTTGATACTTGGACCTATTTCCTCCTTATGCTCTTTCCTCGTGTTTTCTATCTGAGAAATTGTATCTTTTCCAACTGATTTTGTAGAGAAATACATACTTTATACTTGTTTATTTCTTTTAAGATTTTTACTTGACCAAAGCTTTCTGTGGTTGTGTCTTACCATGGCTGTGGGTTGGGTACAAAACTTGATTTTTTCCCCTTTCTTATCCTTTAATGCTAAGTTGCTGATAAATTTTGGCGACTTTTGTTACTCTATATTCCCAGCTGTATATAGACACTAAATTTGGTGGATAGAATAGTTAGAATTGCTTCCTTAGCAGCATCTAAGTTACAAATGGTATTGCAGGCACCTCTTGGTCTATTGGACAACTGACGAACAGATAGTGATCTGCTCTGGTTGCAGTATCTCATATATTGGCCTTTTTGTCGGTGGGGAAAACTATAGGGTACTGAAGTTCCAGTTGATAAAATTGCAGAATGACCTTAGACCTTGTTCCCTGGAATTTACGTTTTCAGATTATTTTATTTTTGTTGCGAAAACATTGAAGAGGATTGGCAGAAAGATTAGAATCTTAAAATTCTCATTAATGGTATCAAATTTGTGCCCACTGACTATAGTTGGTGTTTAGTGGTATCTTTGTTTAAATTTGACTGATGCAGTTCAGATCTTATTTCAACTTCTAGTGTGCTTGGAGATTCCATGGCTTCCGAAACTTGTGGCTCTTTACTTCTTTTTCTCCATCTTGAATGTATTTTTTTGAAACTTATTTAATTAGTGGGGGACTGATGCGGGCTGTGATGTCTATCTTATAAATCAACTGATCCACTGTTTTTTCATTGCGAGTAATGCACCGCGAATAGTTTGGTTGTCAGCCCATGGGTCGTAATTACATGCTGAGATCATTTTCCAGAGAAAGCAGGAGATCTAAGGAGATATCATAGCGTGAAAATCCCATTCATATTGTAGTCAGATTTGTTGTTGAGCCAATAAGATGCTTTGGGCGGGGAATATCTTAGATAATTACTGCAGCATCACTTTCTGTGACAGAACTTGGTCTCTCTGGTGACTGGCAGGGGTCATGTAGTTCAAACTTAATGTGCTAGCTGATGAATCATTCAGGTTGTTGATGTAGCATTGATTGAAATTGTTATGTAGAGGGCTGGGCCATATGGTCACCATTAACCAAGTGGAGCAGGGAACCATTGCAATTTGGAGGTGGTGTTTATCCCTTTTTTCCTTTTTCTTTTCCTTTATCCATTTATTATTATTGTTTAAGGTGAAATATATGAGGCTGGACGCCCTTGGTATGATGCAACCTTTCCACAGTAGGTTAAATGCCATATCGATCAAAACAGATAGGTGGAGGCAGTGTATGCAATTTACAGTAAAGCTGATTGCCGTTTAAATGTTGGTATTACTGGCAATCACTCTGGTGGTGGAGCTCCATCGTGACTGGATACTGAAGGTAAATGCAATAGTTGGGATGTGCGGGAGTATCCTAGTTGTATCTATAGGATGTTCCTTCACCTACAAGTGTATTTGCATGCAATCTATACTGATGCATGAAGCTTCTGTTTGCTTCCTGTGATTCCATTTGAATTTTTTATACCGCCTAGAGCTCTTGGCTGGTATTACCAAGCAACTATGGCAAATGCTGCTGTGGAGTTAATTTATTCTTTAGCCAATCGTCTAATGGTTCTGCTCAGAATTTATTCTTATATCTTTCGGATATTGGATGATGTTAGATAATGATTGCAAATCCCAGCAATGTCTGCAGTCATTGGTTTTACTCACTTTGGTACCCTGACTTGACAGTAATACAAAATCTTTAGTCAAGGTCTATATTTATATCTACAAGTCTCTCTCTCTCTCACTCTCTCCGCGCTAACTGACAAACAGGTACTTGGTATCTCACACTGAGGACAATAACCTGACAAAGGATGTTAATACAGTACATATGCCTGTGATAATGTCATGGAGTTGCAAAATGATGGATTATTTGTCCTGTTGGATTTTAAGCCATTAGTGGTTTTATTCACACACCCACACGCAGCATTCTTGCTTGCTTAGTGACCTTTATACTTTTAGAATGCTTACAAAATATCTCATCCATATTTTCCTTTTGTAATAATTAATCCCAATTCCTTTCCTCGATTTGTGGTTCTCATCTGATCATTGTGTTGTCAAAGTTAGTTTGTTAATATTTTTATTATTTCCTTAGGAATCCATAAGATGCAGTGCATTGGACCATCTATTTCTCAGTCAATTTGCGGGGATGGTGATTTTGTTGTTCATGTTTAGGGAACACTTGAAGTTATTTACATTTTGAGTAGGCTGATTCTTCCTGATTATTGTAGCCCATAGAGATTGACAATTGTATAGGAAATGAGATCAAGGAGTCAAATATTGAAACTTTTTTGGAATTTTAATTTATATAGTCTTATTATTTGATGTCACTCAGGATTTGGCTGCTTAATTTGATATGCAACATGATTGTTGCGGCTTATATGGATCAGCATTGGTGTACTAGCCTATCAAAGAATAGTAGGCAGAATTGAATTGATCAAGCGGTTTATTTCTTACCTCTCTTTTTTCCTATATACCTCTATCTGCAACTTCTCTCTCATTCTGGGGTTCTTGTTCTTTCCCATCTTTCCTCTCTTCTTTCGTGGTTCTTTCCCATCTTTCCTTGTTGAGGATTTAATAATAAAGTTACCCCTTAAGCTTTAAGATGAGTTGGTGGTCATTCGACATGGTATCAGGGTAGGGAATAGACCATGTGTTCAAACGTCAACAAATGGCCTGTGTTTGGACTGCTTATGAACGAGAGCCTGGCCTCACATGAGAGGTGTGTTGAGGTTATAATATTAAAGTTATAACCCCACCCCACCCCACCAAACCAAACCAAACCAAAAAAAAAAGAAAAAAAAAAGAAAAAAGTTCTTATCGTTCCTTCTTATTCCTCGTCCTTCTTTACAGATTGTCACTGTACTGCATCAAAAGGATATGATCGTTTCCTACCTGTTAAAAAAGGATGCTCATCTTACTATGAAATCTACGAGAATAATAATGATTGAATTACTTTCGGAAAACGTTTTCTATCCTCTTGTAGCAATGACACTCATCTCTGCCTTGGTGATATAGTTAACATTTTTGGTTGACAAGCTGGATGTTGGAAAGTTCTTTTTCCTAATGCTTGGTAGGATAACTTTCACAATGTTATCAATGCACAAGACATGGGATTCCTCGGTGGAATATAATATGTATAGTGCCCTGGGGTATGATTAACTCTTTAAATTTACATTTTTCACTTTTCATCTGGGAAGGGTAAGGGCATAATTTTGATGCAGTGGAAGATGGCTGCTTCGAGTATGCAGGATAGAAATTGTTGCAGTTTTTGGTGTTTATAGACCCACTTCTAGATGTGGATTTGGTGGTGTATTCTGCATTGATAGGTCAAATGACTCAAATCACAAATATTTGTTGGGCAGATGGTAGACTTCTTCTTGCTCAGCTTCATGCTATTTTTGATTGTTTTTGTGCCACTACATTGAATTTTATGGATAAAAAGAGGCAACTTTAATATATCTGCCCCATGCAGTGATCCTAATTAACTTTGTGGGGGTAAGTATGATAGTATGCTTAAACTATTCCTTATATCCAAGAAATGTATATGTGTTTTTAATTCTTTCAAAAAAATGTTGAGTCTACAAATATATAAAATGGCTACTTGTCCTTAGTACGTGTTTATATGCATCTCCTCTAACTTGAAAGTCATTCTTGGATTCTGACTTATAATTCTGAATTCTTGAGAAGCCCTATTTTTTAATAGGGATTTCTATTTGTGGTGAGATATGAAGTTTTTTAAATTAGTTGGAGCTAACCATGTAGAGTTGGCCTAAACAGCTTGTATGTGTATTTGCTGTCACTAAGCTAATGGAGGAGCTGTGGACTCTCTCTCTCTCTCTCTCTCTAACGTCTTATAGTTAGTGGAGTGTTATGGTACTTTTCTTAGGGCTCTGGTTTAGAGGGGTTATATTGCCAGCATTTTTTGCAACATGGTGGGTGAAAATGGAGTTCTGATGCCATAGTGGAAGTATTAAGTGGTTCAGGGCATTGGTGGTAATAGAATTAACTGTAAGATTAGCATTTGGTTGTTTGAGTTTATCATGGATTAATAGATGATAACTACATAGCTTCCACGAACTGTCTGAGATGTGCAAACACAAAGAGGATGGTTTTGGAGATTTATTGTGTTCTAGTGCATATGCAACTAGAAATTTGAGATCCATTTTATTTCATATGCAGTTGCATATGGCAGTTGCATATGTGGGCCCCATCGTGAGGGGCCACCATTATGCTACCGGTGTTTGTTTTGATTACTTTTTAGATCTCAGGTTCTTGAAGTTTTAAGAGGATGATCATAGAAGTTTCAGGAAAGAGTCACCTAAGATGCTTGTATTCATTTTGCGTTTCTAGTGTTGTCATGAGTATGTTGCCTTCACTTCATCTGGCCTTTCCCAAATCATTCATTCAAGGACTGGTATGTGCTCTCTCTTTCTCTCTCTATGTGTGCGCCCACGTGCGCTTGATTTTATACCTTATCATTTAGTAACATGAGACTTTATTGTTTTATGGTTACAGTTTATCCTCTTCATCTTCCTAACTTGGTGACAATAAGACCATAGTGGATTCTATAGGTCTAGTATTTTACTTTCTGTAGTTGAGGTGAGCCAATGAAGGTCTAAAACACCAGACACGACGACTCCCTGAGCTAATGATAGAGGCAAGAATACTTTCCAGCAAGTCCATTAATTGATCATAACCATATTGTGGAAAGCAGTAGTTTCCCTGGTTGAATCTCTGAAATCAGATTGTGCTTTTCATTGTTTATAGTTGGTTCCTATTGCTTTGTATTTTTAAAAGGTTAGTTCTGATCTACTTGAAAAGATTTTCATCTTTGACTTTAGCATAGAGTTTGTAAACTTGCTAGAACATTTTATACGTTGTGCAGGAACAAAAATTGTAGCACTGGTAGCTTGGAAAAAACATGTGGGAGAAGGTTGTTCCTGTTATGTTTTTGTCCATCCTGCTGTTGGGGTCGATGTTGCATTTCATATCTCCTTGGTTACATAGTAATGATGATAGGTTACAGCTGTTTGCTCACTATTTTACATAGACTTGGATTGGATTGAGTATCGGATTCAAATATGTGGACAAATTTTGAACTTCAAAATATATTATATAACCATGAGGTGTACACAGTTTGGATTGGACCGGTTCTGTACAAAATCAAGAACCAAACTGTTAGTAACAATTCCACATAATTGGGAACTAATCCTAACCGTTGACCTTCAGTTCTGGTTCTAACCTATTGCTAATGTCAGTAACATGACATATTAAACCGAACATCCAAATTTTAACACAAGGGAGAACCCAAGTTGGTGTTGATGAAGCTCCGTATTGCTTTTTGTATTCCAAAATTACCTCTACATAACATTTTTTTTTTTGATAACTTGGTATCCAGTCCATTAGACTGACTAATCCGGTGGAATTACCAATCCCACTGTCCACAAGCAGGGGCCCCATTTAAAGTCAGGGCAAAGCCCCGTATAGACTGGCCAAACAAAGGAATTGATAGCACGCGGGTAGAGTCGAACCCCAAACTAAAGGCCTGGTGACTACCACTCGCGCTAATCCCTGGGGGTTAATTACCGCTACATAAAGGCCTACCTTTTTATTTTTAATTTGGGTAAAGTCCAATTTGCACCCTTGCACATTGACTAAACACCCTACACCTCAAAAGTAAAAGTAGATAGTGAACACCATACACTTTGAGTCAAGGTTTGCTCTCCCCCATTTTGTCCAAAATCAAACGGAAGGACATCGAGGGAGGCTTAAACCCCATTTTTGGGGACATTATAGGTAATTTCACTGTTTTGTTCCCACTTAATCACGTGTCATTCTATTTGGACTCAATAAATTTCTCTCTAGCCCCAATTTTTTTTTTTTTAAATTTCATTGACCTTTCTTAAGGTTTCTGACAATTACAACCACATCCCTTATAGTTTCTAAAATAGCACCGACCTTTCTTGCTTTTGACACTACTATCAAGATTCCCCACTGAAGCTAACTGTTTTTTGGAAAACATGGTAAGATTGCCCTTAAGTTTAAGTATTCTAATTTTCTTTCTGAATACACCAATTAAAATGAATAAACATTATCTTTTTTTTCTTTTCAAAACATCATTTATTTGTAAACAACTCCATTTTTTTATCAATAAGTATTTTTTATAAAAAAAGATTAATCAAAATATTTTACATTTTAAGTACTGCTAATCAAAGCGTACTTAAAAAATAAAACTTTGTTATCCAAATAAATTCATTATAAAAAAAGTGATTGATCTAATAGTTTACTTTTTAAGTACTCTTAATCAAAGTGTACTGACCTCAGGTAAGATCAGTGAAATTTATCCAAAAAAATAAAATTGGGGCTAAAGAAATGTTTTTGGGTCCAAATAGAATGACCTAGGATTGAGTGGGAATGAAATAGTGAAATTACCTATAATACCCCCCCCCCAAATGGGGGCTAAGCCTTACTTGATATCCTTCTGTTTGGTTTTTGGATGAAAGTCTGACGGAAGGGGGAGAGTGGACATTGACTCAAAATGTATGGTGTTGATTGTACACTCTTGAGGTGTAGGGTGCAAAGTGTCTTTTTAGTCAAAATGCAAGGTGCAAAGTGGACTTTACCCTTTAATTTTGATAACCACTTAAGTTTTTACTTTTTCCTTAACTCTATTGAACTGCCTAAATTTAGAATTAAATAGCTTAATCTCTAATTCAAATCTTTATTTTGATTTCTAGGATTTCAATAGCAGTGTGCACACCGACTAGTCTAAATATTAAACCATCCAAGTGCCAAAGTCAAACTTCCAAAATATTAAATCTAACATCCAATTTTTAAACCATCCAAATTTCAAAATATTGTGATTAACATCAAAGTCCACCAGAAGAAACTAAACAAAATGTGCACAGATTAAAACCCAAGATAGAAGTGAAAGGAGAAGTGAGAACTTTATATAGTGTGGCAACAAAAATTATGGTTAGGAAGGGTTCAACTTATACACATATATAGACCTATAAAAACTGGACGGACTTGTTCGAGTCGCGGTTATGGAATAAAAAACCAGAACCAAGTTTTATAGACCGGCTCTCTATTTTTGGGAACCAAAACTAGACCATTTAGACTGTATAACCGAACCAACCCATGCGGTTCGGTCTGGTCTGGTTAACGGTTCTTCTGGTTCTCTGGACATCCCTATATCATCATCCTATAATAGGGGATATGTGTATGCATACGTGGATATGGATGTAAGCTTACATGTACAAGAAGAAATTCTGAATTCCAAATATGTAGTACATTACATAATACTCTTAACATAAAACGTTTTAATAATTTAGGAATGTGCTTGAATTTATATGGAAGTTAGGGATTAGAGGAGATTTATCTCTCTCATCCATGTGTGAGACTAGAAATTTTCTTGAAATATCAAATGCAAGCTTCCTTTTCTTCTAACATCCTTTGAAACATTAGAGATCAAAGTGTTTTAGTTAAGTACATGTGTCAGACACATCCCATTTCTTACCCTTGTTATACATGTGTGTGTTGTTGGGAAATTAAGAAATAATGCATAAAAAAACGACTTTGGCTGGGGTGAGGATGTTACGAGAGAGAAATAGAAATGAAAGCATCTGTGAAATTTTAGAGGGATAGAACCAATTGAAGATAAGTCAGAGAAAATAGACTAAGATGGTATGGTCACATACGAAAAAAACCAATAGATGTGACAGAAAGGAAGAGTGATAGGACTTATCTTAATCGAAAAGCTAGGGGGAGGGTTAAACCTAAATTGACTTGGGATGTCGTGTTAAATTTAATTGAATATAGAGCTTTGATAGAGCAGAATGGAGGAAAAAGATTCATGTAGCTGACCTCAATTGATCAGGACACAAGGCTTAGCTTGAATTAGTTTGGTTTGGTTTGGTTTGGTTTATCATCATCACAATTAAGTGAATAAGTGGAATGACATCCTCTCAGGACATCCAGACTTTGCTGCTTTCCATGAATTCTCAGAAAGGCTTGTTAATTGAAGATTGCTATTTGTTTCCCTACTATACTGCACAGTTTACTTACTGAACTCCTTTGTTGACTTGTACTTTAAGCAGTTATTGTTGATTCCTTGTCTGTTATGTATTCTTTGCTAAAGTATAATCGAATCCTTTTGCTACATAAAATGCAACAGAGCTAGTGCTTTTGTACCGATAAATCCAATGGAGTCATGGAAGCATACATTTATATTGCATCTGAGGCATTTCTGCTGGAATGACTTTGATTTATGGGATTATGTTTATGTGCAGGGTTCAAAACATAAATTATCTTGAACTTCGAGGTTGCATATGGGTCATAGACATATATTTAACACCGCACAAATGTTTGATAATGACA
Organism: Actinidia arguta var. hypoleuca; assembly: GCA_030159115.1. NCBI lineage: Eukaryota > Viridiplantae > Streptophyta > Magnoliopsida > Ericales > Actinidiaceae > Actinidia > Actinidia arguta. The sequence continues at coordinate 3,151,642 of BRYE01000008.1, forward strand.
ATGATCAGAGCTGGAATCATATGCATCCAGAGCAACCTTACAGTCATTTTGGTATTGTTTCTTTAACCTGGTTCTCTTCCTTCATTAGCCATGTTGCTATACTTTTGGTGGGTTCTAAAAAATTTGTGTGCACAAAAATTAAAACATAATGTTCCATGCATGTATCAGTTCTAACCACTGGTAGTTTCCTAAGGAAATCTTGCCTCACCTTCTAAGCTTGCCTTTGCAATTAGGATCCCTCACTTCCTCTTGTATGCATTGACAGATTTGTGAGGCTGCCTCATAAGGTTAGGTGAACAATTCATTCATTGGATTTGGACTTATCAGGGTAGTTACTAAAGTACTTCTTGTTCACGTATGAATGGGTCCATCCTTGTGCCTTGTTGTAGTGTCCTATGACTATTATATTGAGAAACTTGAAATGGTCCCTAAAATATGCATACTTGTGATGAAATCTAGTCATGATAAGCTTGTGGCAAGTCCCACCTCCAAAACTTTTTATATCAGCTATTGTTTTTTTATTGCAGCAAGGGCTGGTGCTGCTGAAAACAGTTCTCTTGTTTATCCTGTTGAAACTATGTCCATAGATGGTGTACATTATGCTTCTCACTGGAATCGTGCTCCAATGTCAAATGGGTTTCCTTCCTCAAGTCACAGCACTGAAGTGCCACATTATCATCCTGAAGCTTCAGGCCCATCTCATGATTCTTTCGTGCATCCATCTGCTACTGGAAGCTTGCATTATCATCCTGAAGCTTCAGGCCCATCTCATGATTCTTTCATGCATCCATCTGCTGCTGGAAGCTTCTCGATGGCACCTGAAAGTTATGCACATCATACCCCCTCATCCAATTATGGGGGACAAACATTCCATGAGGTGGAGGGTGGTTTTGTTGATGTTACAATGGCCAATGGCAGAGGGCTACACAAGCGAAAAAGTCCTGGTGTTCCTGCAGTCTGTGAGAGAGGCAGTTCAAGCCGATACTATAACGGAAGTTCGTCTGATTTGTCCTCTAACATATGGCAGGAGAAACCAAATGCAGATTCTCATCATACACCTTGGGTTTGTCCTACTATAGGCTCTAGTTATAGAGGCAACAGCCTCTCAGTTGGGGGTGAGGCTACTCTGAGAAATGTGAGAAGCAGAGCTGCAGTTGATTTGGAAACTAACCTAGCAAGGGCCCACTTATCAAGCAATCCTTCACACCGTCCGTATACAACTGGCAACCCCGTGGATCATTCCGGTTCAGTGGAGCTTATCGGTCAGAACTCTAGCGCTGAAATACGTGAATGGAGCCATTTTCATACGTCTCCTGCAGCTCATGGGAGGATTCTGCTGCCAGGTTACTTCCAGTTATCTTGATTTATGTACTTGTATTATGTTTCCTGTTGTTTCTTAATGTTTATTTTTTTTATGTTGCAGATGTCAATGTTTTCAGTCAGGACATGAACCACTTCACTATTGGAAGCAGTAATACCAATCCTACTATAGAGATTGGGGGGTACCATGATGATATGATTTCAGGCAGAGGTCCTGTGCCTCAAAATTTCTCAGGTACATCAAACCATTCTGTGAGGGGAGTTAGGAGCAGTTATACACAAAGATCTGGCCCAACTTTTAGAGGAGCTTCTTCAAGCAATTTGCGCTTGGGACACGTGGCAGCTTCAGATGAAGGGTTCCAGATAGCCACAGAAAGTTATTCATCCAGACATCCGAGGCCATTGTCCACCATTGGTTGGCGTAATAATGATCGGAGTGGAAGAACAAGGATCTCAAGTGATAGATATCAATCACTTCCTGATGAGGCAGGTCACCATGATCGACTGGCATCTGAGGTATGCCTTTCTCTTCAGAAACTTAATACTCATCAATTGGTGAGAGGGACTAGCGCCTTTACAAACAATGCAATCACAAGCCTTTCACCAGTTGTGCCACATATTTTCAGTGTCTGCTACCATAATTTTTTATGGAAAATGGAGTGGTTAACTGATTTACCTGCATGATTTCTCTTCATTAATGTCTAACCAATCCATGCTACGACAGGCAGGCTTAGTGAGAGGGGGCTAATTAAATAGTTCAAAGGGGCCAGATAACGAGTCATTACTTGTCTACTTGAAATTTGTAGGTCCAACATGTGGGCAGCAGGGTGGCAATGCCCGCACCCCACCCACCTACCCACCCACGCACCCAAAAAAAAGAAGAGTAAAGAAAAAAAAGAAGAAAAACAGCTAATAAACTAGGAAAATGGAAAAAATAAGTAAAATAAGAAAACAAAGAAAAGGAATAGGGGAAAATGACATCTATTTAAAGGCGTGATATAGGCATGTAGGATCGCACGATCCTACCATTTGGATCGCAATTTTAACAACCATGGTCCCAAGTGGTATACCCCAAAGGTCTTGCCCCTTCTTGCAATCAGGAGAAAGAATTGTGAAAAAATAGGAAGGAGAGAGAGGAGAGAGGAGAAAGAGGGAGATTCAAACACCTAAAGAGTGATCTGGGAATATTTCAAACCCAGGAACAAAGAGAGTTGAGAATCCTTTGGTCTCTCTCACCAAACTATCTCTTGCTAGCCCTAGGGTGAACCTGGTTACTACACTGCTCAGGTCTCACTCAACCCAATTCAACCTCCACATAGCCTAAACACATGTAAAAAAAAATTTCCTCAAAAATTTCCATCATTCTATTTTATTTTTTTTTACTTTTCAAACTTTCCCTCCAAATCCCCCACTCTAAAAGCACATCTTCTACTTAAATTTCACTTCACTCACCGTAATTTAGGAGCAAGCTCTCATTCCTCCTAAGGGCATCTAGGAGCTCTTCAAGCCTTCATCTTCATTGTGAGTCTTCTCCCTCTAGATTTCTCCTTGAACTTCTTTAAATTTCATTGAATTTTTCATCGCATATTCAATTTTTTTGATGAATTGGTTGAATTTTCAGGCGACTCTCTTGAGTTTTTCGGTGAGACTCTTGAATTTTTTGGCGACTCCATTGAGTTTTCCGGCGATTATTGTTTTCTGGCAAGTACTGGGCCCAACTAGAGATCGTAGACAATCAACTCTACTTTAGGTGATCTACATCATCCCTAAAATCGTAGAATTTCTCCTAGTTGACCCTATCGAGCATTTAGTAGGATCTCCCACCTCAACAATATTCCCTGTTGTGGTCATAGTAGAGGGTGGACTTCGTTTTCCCATCGACCCCTTGCCTTGCTTTTTCCTTAGCCGTCTTAGGTTTGCCCCCACCCAGATTTTTGGACCCGAACCCATCGGTCAGACTAGCTGGATTGAGCTAGGCTAGGAGCATGCTTGGACAGGTTGGAATAGTTGGATTGGGTGCATATTTTGGTCGGTTTGGGCCTAAGTGGGGCGGATTGCCTCGGAAAACCGAGTGCCCAGGCCCAAAAGTGAAACCCTATTGCATTTAGAATATTCTAGAAGGTGCTTAAGACGGTGGGGACATGAGTCCTACTCGGGAAGGAAACTAATTGTATTGGGATGCCAATACCTAATAAGGGGAGGACTCTCTTAAGGATCAGGTGATATGATTGAGTCCTATGAGACTAGAGTGACTAGACCACCATTGAGTATTATAAAAAGGAGTGAAAGTCCTCAGTTAAAGGTACACACTAATCTTTGAGTAAGTTCACTATTCTCTCTAAAACTAGTCTTTTGACTTAAGCATCAGAAGGTTATTCTGGCTAACCTCCGGCGGGTAGCCTAACGTTTGTTGAGTGTTGCAGGTGTCCCCACCAGAGCCATACTTAGTAGGACTAGAGGAGCGGTGCTTTCCTAAGGTGAAAACCCACCCCACGACACTTAATATGTCATATTTCTGGGGGGTAATATAGTCCATTCTATGAATTCAATGGTCAAATATTGACCGTGCTAAAAATTTGGCATGAGGCTCCTATCGTGCTAAACTTTCCTAGTCATGAAACATAGCATGATGCTATATTTGGCACAGTTGTGAAAGCGTTGTTGGTGCACTTTTTTGTCAATTGTGCCAAATAATAGAATTAGCACACAGAAAGTCATAGATTCATAATGCTTGATCCAGTCATAATGTGGTCTAGTTGACAAAATGTCCCAAAGTGATCCTTTATACTCTTGACTTTGTTGTTATGGGAGATCAGCAGGGATACAAACCTTCAGCACTGGGAAGCTAAAAGGATTCAGACACACCAGAAGCAGCCCTGAGGTTGTCTCTTCAGTTTGCGGACGACACAGTCATTCTTAGTGCAACGGATAAAGCCAAATTCAGTTATCTCTGATTTGTACCATGCTGCTTTGAAGTCCTGTCGGGTCTTAGGGTTCAAAGAGCTCTGGCAGGGTGTCAAAACTTCTGATGAGGAAATTCAGAGCCAAAGATAGGCTGGGTGTGTGGTGTATGGAAGAAGATCGATAATGCACCCTTTGTAATCAAGTTGCGGAATTGCATCAGCGCCTCTTTTTGACTGCATACATTCCTACTCTTATTTGGAAGAATATTCTTTACAGAAATAGATAGTAGAATCCCTGTGCAATGGCACTGGGAAATTAGATGTGCTGTTCCAGATCTGCAAAAAGAATTTTAAGAAACTCAGTCTATAATCTTCTCTTGTCTGCTGCAGTGTTGCCTTATTTGGAGGGTCGAAACACAAAACTTTCATTTATTAAAGGAGATGTGAGAGCTAGAGTAACTTCATGGAGACAATAGAAACAAAATGAAGTTGGCAAATACGCATTGTTTAGAATATATCCATCAGGATTCTAAAGGTTCAGAGGAGCTTGTGTCTCAGCTTCTTGTATAATTAGCTTTTCTGAACATAGTGCACTTTGTTGTTTGTTTACTTCTGCTGCTGGTTTAACAAATTTAGGCTATTCCAGCTATTGCAGTTTTGTGTTGTGTTTCCTTTGGATTGGCATGTTTGCAGGAATTTCTCTGTTATGGGTATGCCCCCTTTAGGTGTGTAATGGTGTTTTTATTCTTGGCCAGGCAAAAAAAATTTACCGCTTAAATTCTTTCTTTAATATGGACATTTTTGTGGTCTTTGTAGGGCCTTACGATTGTGGATCGCTCAGCATTATATGGGTCCAGAAATTTGTATGATCAGCATAGGGACATGAGGCTAGACATAGACAATATGAGCTACGAGGTTATTATCAGGTTACCTCTACGATTTACTTTATCTCATTACTTGTTCTCAATTAATCAAAATTATTGGCATGAGCAGGAACTACTTGCGCTAGGGGAAAGGATTGGAAATGTCAGCACAGGCTTGTCTGAAGATCTGATCTCGAAGTGTTTGACTGAATCAATCTATTGTTCTTCAGATCATTTCCAAGAGGAAGGAAAATGCGTGATTTGCTTGGTGAGAACTAAACCTGTAGCTTCAACATAGATAATATATATCGTTAGGAGTCCTAATTCTGTCGAGGGATGAGAGGATAGACCACAGGTGCCCAAAACGGTTATTTCAATTGATTTGTCATTATCTCCGTGGGTTTGCCTGAGCACATAAAATACTTGTGGACTGGTCAAGGGCTGTAACCAAGTCATGTTGAGCTGAGTAGTCAGTTGTTCAGGCCTGGGCTTGGAAACAAGCTTGACTGATTTATCTTTCAAGTCGATCTGAAACAAGCTTCAATCGAACCAATCGTGATCCAGGATCAATTTGTTCTTTCTTTTTTTTTTTTTTTCCTTCTTTTTAACTAGTGTCTTGGGGAGAGGGAGCCACTAGTTCAGTGGGTAAAGTTCGGCCTATTAACTTTGAGTTTTATGTTTGAATATGAAGGCAGTCACTTTATGCATTTAATGCCAAATGTTGTCTATCCCTCCCAAACTATCATTAATTGGGACAAAACCGCTTGTAGGCTTCTTAGTGTCCTGGGGAGCATATAATTATGAACTTCAGAAGTTAAGTTGGAGTTGGGTTCAGAAAATTAACAAAGCTTCAAAGTGTGTTTCTTGTTTCCGTAAGGCCTACGTTTGGATACCCGTAATGAGATTCTTATTATTAGGAATTTAATACTTGAGGTAATCTCATACAAATGCTTGGCTCAATTCAAGAACCTTATCCTGGAAACATATTTTCTAGGAATTTATTCACATTCCTTTTCTTATGGATTTAAAATGGAATCGAAGATTACCATGAGTTGGGTGGGGATCAGATTCCTACTTAGTTTGGAAAGTAATTCCGGGTAATCATAAATAATTTTCCTATTCCAATCATTCCCACTAAGTTTGGGAATGTGAGTCCTTAGAGAGGTAATCAGAAGTCATTCATTTTCCTATTCCAGTCTGTTCTGAATGTTTGAAACTAGGAATCATGGATTTCTGGGATTCCATCATCGTTCTTCCTCAAGATTCTTGCCATCTAAACATCACCACCAAAGGGCCGGTCTTGAACAAACCTTTAATGAGCCCAACGCAGGCCGAACTCGAGTAGCTTGATTCGTTTTAAAGGCCTATGCTAGGCCTGTTTAGGGTTGTAGGTTTCAATTCTACATATAAAAAGTGAATGAATGGATTAATCTCTATTTACTTAATTTAGTTTTTCTGACCCCATATTTGTGTTTTGACAGGAAGAGTACAAGAACATGGATGATGTTGGGACTTTGAGAAGGTGTGGCCATGATTTCCATGTGGGCTGTATTAGGAAATGGTTGTCAATGAAGAACTTGTGTCCAATCTGCAAAGCTTCTGCAGATCATGTGAAAGAGAAATAACTTTTGCAGTTGGTCTATATATAGTCTGTGTAGTTTCCATTCTTGTATATATATCTCCGGATATTCCTCAAATGGAGGAAATGGACATGTTTTAGGAAACTTGTAAAGGGAATGAATGCTTGGTTTATCTCAATCAATTTGTTTAAATTAGACTTTGTTGGAATATAGGGAAAGAAATGGAAAATAATTTTAGGCTTGGGATTTGTTTGGAACTTAGGAAAGAAATGGAGAAGAATCGCAAGTAATATTCTTGCACCCAGAGGTTGGCTTTGTGGTTTAGGTCTAGAACTTGCGGGTATGCACAAAATCTTAGGATTATCCATTGTTTAGGTGAGGCTAGTGTTTTTGGACTTTGCAGGCGGAAAATAGGTCAACACGGTGGTAAATTGGAATAGAGAATTTTCCTCCGTGGTTATTAGTTTTTTTGGCTTGCCCAGAAAAGGGATTGGTCTTGAACAATTGGGTTCGACCAGGTTCTTATTGATCAATATTCTGATCTGTGTCATCTCCCTCTTAGTCCACCACAAATTTAGGCTCGACAAATCTTTTTCCATCAAGGTTTATTTATGTCGTCAAGATGTTATTTTGGGGGAAATTTAGTGAAGCACAGCTGCAGTTAAGCAAAGCAGTATGGACCCAAATAAGGGATTGCAAAACAGGGTACAAAATAGTTGCCTGATTACAATTAAAGTAAATTATAGGGTGATTATGGTGACTGGGAATTTTTGAGTTTATATGTGCAATAGTTAGAATTATATTACTGATTATTTGTTTTGGTCCCAAATTTGTTTGTGTTTAGCTTCTCATGCTAGGCATATCTTGATCCCATTGTTATAGTGCACATTAACTCACTCCTCCGCCGCCCCCCCTCTGCCATTTCGCCTAATCTACCCAAGCATGCTGTTTCGGCTCCTTCCATCTCCTCGAGCACTACTTCAGTTTGAAGATTTATAATGACGTGATGGTTAGGATCCACCTCTGGGGCGGCAATGCTACCTTTTTTTGGGGCGGCGGTAGATGATGTATCGGCATCTCTTACAGTGATGTGTACTATACTATGTTTATTGTACTATTTTATCTATTTTAGGGGGATACACCTACGATAGTCACTTTAGGTCAAAACTCTCAAAACTTTGTTTATGGTGCTTAACCTTGTCCCATGGGTATGAGGTTTGAACCAATCGTAGTCAGGGTGGAGAAAGAGGTAGTGGGCTGTTGTGGGCCTTGCGTCTATGGAGGTTGGTGTGCGACTTTTTACGGTTGATGATAGCGTCATGGCAGAGCAGAGGAAAAGAAGGGGAAGAAAAAGGGAGTAACAAGCGGTAAGTCAAAATAGAGTACTTCATCTCAAGGTTATTCATTGTTTTGGTGCAATGATTGTTTTCGGATTTTACAGTTAGAAATATGTCAACATGGTGATAAAAAAGTTTTGATGAAATTGTTTCTGTTTGCTACACAGATTACAGAGTGCCCCCCTTTCCCATCTCATTGTTTTAAGTAGAGCCGATTGTACTAATTCAAGTGAGCCTTGTACATTTTCACCAATGAAGTAGTATGTAATGTTAATATAATTGCACTTTTCTTTTTTTAAGGGGATTCTATCAATTTTTTTTTTATTTTTAGAAATTGGAGAGCGATTTATTCCGTCTAGGTAGATCTTAGTTTCTTTTTTGTTTTTTTATATTATACTTCTCGTGAATGCAATTATGTTCACTCACTTGACAAGGTGAGTGAATATTACCTCTCACTTGATTGGTGATAGAATGTTGAAATGATGATGATCTAATATCAGGTCCAGTTTGGTCTACTTTTTTTAAAAGATTTTTTAGTAAGATTTTAAATTTTTGCTTTTGATAAGCTTAACTACTTGATTAAAGTTTTATACTTTTCTGTTTCATTAACGAATCCAAACCCGACACCGTTACGTCCACACCCAACAACACCCAATCCTTCGTGGCAGTCCTATGAGGAACATCACGAGTCACCGAGTTCCTCCACGGCGGCGTTGTTAGTAATTTGAAACCCCTGCTTCACAAGCTCCCCTTCGGTTTTTGTTGTGGTTTGGAGGACCTTTTTGCCGGTCATGCCGAGGAGGAAGGGCCGGTCGGTGACGGCGAGGTAGCAGCCTTGGTGGCTCTTGAGGGGGAGGACGTGGCTCTTCCCATCGACGAACTCGACTGGTTCAGCTTTGTTTGAAGATTATGCCCGGTTTTTTTAGCTGCGGGGAATCGAACTTGCGCTGCGCGCGTGCAAGTGCAAGACACTTTTCACCGTGTCGTTTTATGGAGCGGTTTTCACTTCCGAAATTTTTGAAAGTGGGAATTTTCTACTTCCCGAAAGTTTGAAATTTCTGGAATTTAATTCCTCTTTTATAAAATGAAAATATAACACCAAGCACGGTTTCTTTCCATTTTTCTATAGATTTTGAAAACAAAAACATAAAACAGAAAATAGAAGTGTTACAAAACATATATGTATGTGAAAATCGAACACAGACGATAGCGGTAGTAAACAAGTGTATTCTGATGGCTAGACTCCATACAGCGTATTTGCAAAACAAAAACAGTGAGAAAGACCTTTCGGAGTTGTTCCCGAGACGGCTTTTCGATTGTCTAGTTAGTGACCGAAAAAAGAGAAAGAGAAGAGAGCCAGAGAATGATTATTGACTCTAATTATAGAGAGAGAGTCAGTATTTTTTTTTACTTGTGAGATAAGGTCTGTTCCCTTTCATAGTGCAGCTGGCGTGTGTGAGAACACGTTGACTGTCATGTCAGTGAATAGGCAATTGATCCAATCATACTCCTAGGGCGTGATTGGTAGCTAGTTTGTTGCAGTTTGGGCCTAAGCATGCTAATGGCAGAAGGAACTTATTGAAACCTAGTCTTGGGCATCTCCATCGGGACAAATTCATCTATTGAGCTCTAGCGCGAAGATGACAACCGAACTTGCTATAAAGCAACAGTCTAACGGTAGCACTAGTCCAAGCTCGTTCGAAAATAAAATAAAATATTTTATCCTCTCACAATATCCTAATACTCTGTTGTTTCAAATCAGTTGTATTATCTTTATTGACACGAGAAAATTAACCAAAGTAACCTATAAAACTAAAATTAGATACAATTATAACAAAAAGAAAACAAGAGCGATATTTCGATCCTAACCGTTGACGCCAGAAAATCAACTGAAGTAATCTATAAAAGTAAAATATGATACAATTGTAGCAAAAAGAAAACAAGAGATATTAATATTACCATAAAAGGCTCATCTCTGGGTGGTTCGAAATAGAAGCTTCGCTCCTTGCAATGATTTGTACCTGTTTTTCTCCATTAAATTCTCGAGTATTTCGTGCTCTTTAATAAAAAAGTTCTCTCTCTCTCTTAAATCAACAACTAAAAAAGATATAAGAGAGAAGAAGTATTTAGCACCCAGAGTAAATAAATTAATAAAAAAAGAGTGGTATAATTAGGAACTCCAAAATATAAATATGCTTAAAATGATAATTCCTTCCTTATAAAATTATTTTAATATATAATACTATTATTTAAATAAAAAATCAAAATCCGTCAGCTGTCACGAGTATATAAGATATCACCACCTCTTCAAGAGTGGGCCCTTTTAAAGGGGGTGTTGAATTATGCCTCTTTGTTGGTCATTTGTTATCGTCGACTTTTCTAGTTTTCTTCTCCCAATGTAAATTGCCATTAGTAAATGAAAATGATAAATATTTTATTTGATTTTATTTTATTTGATTTTTTATTTTATTTTAGGTAAGGTCATAATTTAAGGCCTTAAATGACAAGACCCGAAATCTTAACCTCCTCCTAATGAGTTTGACTTCTCAAATTCTTTGATATTCGACGCTCCCCTCCTATTGCAAGAACTAATTTAATTAGTACAAGGTCATAAATTGGTTCATTTTCAATAGGGTCATGCCAAGGCACCTAAGTTAGTCATAAAATGCATGCATCATGTCAAATTCAAGCCTCCTTGTTTGATGAATATAAACTAGTTTAATGCGTGACCAAGACTTCAAATTACATAGCCTTTCTAGATTCTCTAGTGTCCCATATGCCAATATTTGATAACAGATTTTGAGAGTGAGACTGAAGTTTTGATTCTGTAAAACCTATTTTAATCATATTTTAGTACAAAAAATTAGCTCTAAATTAATAGTCAATTGAGACCGTTAATCCAAAAAAATAGAGAATGTGAATCCTATGGGAATTGGTATTATGGGAATTGGTATTACAGTATTAGTAATTCAATTTCACGAGATTATTAATCCAAAGAGATTGGGATTTGATTGCTAATCTCATTGAATTAAAATATGTTATCAAACTATGACCATAAGTTATTGATCTAAAGAACTCTCAAGGGTAGCTCGTGTGGTAATTACCCTAAGTTTGTATTCAAGAGATTGTCAGTTCGATTCTCCTTAAGAGTTAGGACTACTGAAAGTTTATCTGACTGTTAACTTAAAGACTTCTAAATTAGTCTCTCTCTGATTCAATTGACCTAGTCAGACTGGGCTGTTTATATAAAGAAAAGAAGATTGATAAAAAGCGATGCCATCTGTTATCCACTCTTACCATTTGGGACTCTTTAACATTTTGGGGCAAACTCTAGTAATGAAAATCTGGCTTTCTGCAATGGAAAAAAGTAGGAGTAAGGTTGCTTATCTATTAACCATGGATCATTTAGCTTACGGTGAATTGTAAAACTTCAGTGGCAAATATGATTATGTTGTAATTTATTGAAAAATTTATATAATTATACTTTCTAATGTAAAAGATTTCACATCACTCATATTAAATAATTATTTTTAATTCGTCAAGATGACCAGATGAAGTCAATGTTAAAGTCTATATGTAAAATATCAAATATAAGTTTAAAATGTTTTGCTTGAATGATTAGTATCAAATTCAATCATTTCAAATTTTTAAATGAACCCCCAAAGCTCGTGCACTAATGATAAAACCTTTATTATTTTTAAGGTAAATCACAACTTATGCCACTTATATATTTTAATAACAATTCCACAATGTAGCTGGACCTAATTTCTACCGGAGATATGGAAAACACTTTCTATCTTTGTTAATCTACCCTGTATTGAAATTTCACAAACTTGGAAAATTCTTCAACTCAAAAACCTAAAAGTAAATTGCTGTCCAAATTAGTTACGTGAGTTAATCCCTTACACTTTAAGTCAAGTATTAATATGACTCTTCTGTCAATCTTTCGTTTAATTAAGGTTGATGTGATTTCTTATTGTACGGTCACATGACCTCTTTTCGTCACTTAATTTAATAAAAGATAGGTGGTCTTTCAATTAAAGTTTACATGATCTCTTTTTGTAAGGCCACATGATCTCTTTCTATCACTAAATTTATTAGCAGATGTCTATCTTTCATTCAATTAAAATCCGCGTGGACTTCTTTTGCAATGCTATATGGCCTCATTCTATCAATTTAATAGAAGATGGATGACACTTGATTAACACAACTGAAAGCGAACGGTGCAAAATGACTTTTGGTTAAAGTATAGTGATACAAAATGTAAAAAAAAAAGAAGAAAAAAAAAACATATGACCACTTATTATTCAATCAACTAGGTCATGGTGCTTTTGAAACTAACTCCTATACTACATATGGAAAACTTTTTCTTTGTTAAGTGAGATTTCATAAATTTGGAAAAATCCTCAACACAAAACCCATTAAATTAAGACTGAAATAAAGTCTCTTGTTGCTTTTTATATGATTTGGTAAAGAGTTTTGGCCCATTTACAAAACTCTTTACCAAATCATACATACATATAGAAGTTCTTCTTCCAAGACATGTTTCTTTTGGCATTTTTCTACTAGTTGATCAGTCATTTGGTTGACGTTTAGGGTCTAGGGTTAGTGATCTTTTGAGCTCCAAAATTAAGTTCAAATTATTTAGTTATATGGGCTAGACTTTTTTGACTTTTTTATAGCTATTTTTGATTCTGATTTTTTTGTATTTAGTGAGTTTTTTTTTATTGTTTAATCAAATTATTATACTTTTTCAGCCCATTTTGATGATAGTAATTTGAAAATTTAAATTTTTCATCTTAAAAAAAATCACTAAAAACAAACCAAAAATATTTTTACTTGACCAATTAGCTAAATCTTCATCTTTACTGGAGTTTTTTCCTAATTTAAATAAATTTTTACATTTTCAGTTTCTTCTAGTCAAGAGGAACCAAAAAAGTACATAAAATTTTAATCGAACACATAATTTTTTTACTATAAACGAAAAAATTTAAAAACTAAAACAACTAAAAAAATATTAAAAAAAAAACTAGGCCAAAAGGTTTATTCAATAGAGACTAGAGAGTAGCAATGAGACAAATGTTATTAGGTAGGAAAACTACGTATCTTGACTTCTTTGGATTGAAGTTTCTTATTCATTTATTCTCCAATTTTGAAAAAAAATAAAAACAAAATTAAGGGTAATTCATGCACTTGGCAATAATCTTGGGATGTGATGTTTTTCTCCCTCTCACCACAAAGCATTGAGGTCATGTTTGAATGGAAAAAAAAGAAAAAAAACCGTAAAACAAGAAAAAATGAACTTTTTTGTGTGTGTTGAATTAGACAAATGAGAAGAAAATAATGAACAAAGATTTCAAGTAAATTCACGTGGTGTACAAAAACTAGTAATTTTAACTAGATCAATCTATTAATGTGGGGTCTCTTGAATTGTGATACATATTAAAACCCATCTAGATAAAAACAAATTTGATTTGTTAAAAAACAACAATACTCGAGAAAATTAATATATAATTAATAAATTAGAAAAATATATAGTTAGAGGGACAAAGTGGGAATCGGGCAATACTTTAAGGGAGAATAGTATAATTAATCCTTTGAAATAATGACAACTTTTCTATTATCCAAATGTTTGGATTGCACAGTTCAGTTCAAACCTTTTGGGTCCTATTTTAATTATACAAAACCTTATATTATAGATATCATCGAGAAGATTAATACTATAAAAAATCATGTTAATCGGATATAAATTAATATTCATTCAGTATTGTTTTATAACTTAATAAATGAGTGTGACACATACTCATTATCTTGATATAAATTGTTATTATTTAGTATTTTTTTATAACTTAATAAATAAGTGTAATTTAAATATATTTATATTATGAGCTATTAAAAAGTAATATATTTAGATATTTTTATAAAAAAAAATTTGTTATTGTCAATGACAAGCTTCAGACTGCACTGTACAGAGAAGTTGTATCCATGAAATAAATATGGTCGAATCTGGAACGTCAACTGGCAAACCGTTTGTAATTTTGTACGAATATCGTCAATGGAAAGCTTTTGTTTCAAGCCCACCAATGATCTTTTTCTTATTCAAGTAACGAAAATTGAAAGGGTCCTCGAATCATCACCATAATACACACACACACACACACACACATATATATATATATATATATGTATACTGGCAAACCGTTTGTAATTTTGTATGAATATCGTCAATGGCAAGCTTTTGTTTCAAGCCCACCAATGATCTTTTGCTTCTTCAAGTACGTACGAAAATTGAAAGGGTCCTCGAATCATCACCATAATACACACACACACACACACACACACACACACACACACATATATATATATATATATGTATTGTTTTATCAAACAGTCAACAAACATCAAAGTTTTATTTAGTTTGCCATTTATGACTGCAACTGAACCTGGCCAGGTACAAGTAGTAAAACTATGTACACTCAGTTAATATATGGATTGGTGGGTCAACGTTACCCATAGGGCTGCAAACATATCCAGTTGTTTGCGAGCAGGTTGGACTTGGCTCGTTTAGAGTTTTGTAAACGAACAAACTCAAACTTAAATATCAGACTCTATTAGTAAATTGCATGAGCTCGAGTTTATCAAAGTTTAGCTCGAGCTCGATTTGATAAGGTAAAAAATATTTAAAATATATTATTACATAATTTATAACAAAAATAAAAAGTTTTTAAAATTTTACTATATATAAATGTATCACATAGTTGATAGTTTGTAAGAAAAAATAAGAATATTTTTACAATAAATAATAAGGTTTTATTTGTAATCTTATTTATTTAAGAGTACAAATGTATAATTTATTTGGCTCGTTAAGACTCATGGTTACATTCCAGCTCGGCTCGTTAAATTTTACTCAGCTCATTTGCATCCCTATTTACCCACTTCCTAATTTGTGAAAGAAAAATTCTACGGTTTTAAAATTTGGACAAAACAAAAATTTAGAATTCAAAATGAATGAATCAGGTGAGTTTGAGAATATGAATTTTCCATAAACAAATAAATCTAAATTATTTATTTTGAATTATAAAATTTTTTCTTAATTTAAATTTTAAAATCGTAACTGTGTTGTTTGTGAAAATACATGAGACTCATTGTTATAAGGAGGACCTATTACTGTATTTTAACTGAGTCCCATCTATTTTCATCCATTAGAAATCGGGTAACCAAAATAGTTGTATTCTTTACGCAGGCCCACGCATAACCACGTGTACAATGAAAATCATAGAGCATCCCACTGGTTCTAGTCATATTAGCAACGCCAAAATTGTTTTCTGGCTTGTTAAAGTGCCAATATCAGGATTGGGCCAGCTGATGGACGGTGAAGTTGATTTTCTTGAATAATCGATTTTTGAGTTTGATATCGAATTATAAAAAAAAAATCAAAATTAGATTCTTCTTATCAAGAGAAAAATAAATAAATATATAAAACAGTTAAAATAGTTCAGAAAAAGTTAGTCCAAATTTGACCTTAGTTATTATAGAGATGACAATTCCTTCCAATTTGATATAGGCCCGAATGAACCGACTGTTTGAATATGGGTTTTACTCAAATTTTCATCCGACTGAGGTGGGTGTAGTAGGAAGGATAAAATAGCCTGTCAGGAATAGGTCGGGTATGAATTGTTTAATTTTATACCCGAATTTCACAACCATTCTCGTATGAGTATGAAAAGGGTATTCCTGAATTATACCCGACCCATTGTCATTCCTAGCTATTTCTTTAGTTTGGAAGGAAAATAAACGTGTTGACTTGCGGTTGGATTCTTCCTCGCTTTCCCATTTCTTTTTCACAGGATGGGAATTGTGTTTATCGCCTCTCGTAATTTCCTTGCATCCAAACGTGGTCCAGATGACAACAGTGGGTTTTGACTAGTGAATGTCAAGACTTGGGTTCCTTTCCAAGCTTCACATTGTTGCTTGCTTGTTTTGATCAATAAAAAAAAGGTACAGTTTGTACTAGATTTTTTTAGATTTTTAAGATATTTTAGTTTTTTGAATTTTTTTTTAGTGATTTTTTTATCGATTTGATCAAAATTCTACACTTTTATTTTTTGGGGGGTGGGGTGGGTGGGTTACAAGAGAAATTTGAAAATATAAAATTTTATTCAAATTTTAAAAAAATTACTCTAAGGACAAAAAAAATTTAGTTAATTTGGCTAGAAAAATTGAATTTTATTTGTCTTTAGTGATTTTTTTTTTAAAATTTGATGAATATTTTTACATTTTTAGACTTCTCGTGCCAAAAAAAATAAAAAAAGTATAAAATCTTGATCAAATAATTTAAAAAATTCACTAAATACGAAAAATCTCAAAAACTAAAACAACTAAAAAATCTAAAACAAACTATACCGTAAATTGAAATCTCTCATTGGTGATATCATCATGTGCATGGTATTAATGTTACATCAAATATTTACTTTAACCGCTCATTTAAATACAGAATGATACAACTCATTTACATTGACGATAGGGAAATGAACAAATTCGGCCACCATTGTGCTTCCTAATTTCAAAAATAATCCTGCCACATCATTATTTGTGTAAAAATTCTATATGAATCGCATTTTCTCATATTCTTTCTTCCCTTCCTCTTTTGATTTTGATTTGTTTTTGTTTTTTAGTAATGCATAAGCTCCTGCACATGTAAGTCATTGGACTTTTATAAAAACAAAAAAAATCTTTTCTCTTGAAAATGGTGGTTGCATTCTAGTGTGAAATGAGGAACATGCTTTTAGACTTATATATATTTGCCTTTCTTTAGTCATAATCCTCTCACCTATTAATGTTGGTCCTCTCTTCACCAAATTAGAAAAGCAAATTCCTACACACCACCACCACCACCACCTCATCACCACCAACAAACACCGCCAACAAACACCGCGGTTTCATGGCGGTCGGAGACTCTTCCGTGCGGACTCTCGAGTATACCCCGACGTGGGCCGTGGCGGTCGTCTGCTTCGTCATCATCTCTGTCTCTATTGTCATAGAGAAATCTATTCATCGCCTTACCAAAGTAAGCACAAATATATACACACATACACACACATAGATGCATTTGGTAATTAACTTCAATTGGTAATGAATTTTGATGTGTTGATTTGGTGCAGTGGCTCAAAAGCCATCGGAAGACCGCCTTATATGATGCTGTGGACAGGCTAAAATCTGGTATGTGATAAAAAATCAAGTTCTGGGATTATATATAACTATATCTGCATATATCTATATCTATCTATATATATTGCGGTATTGTTTTTATTTTCATTTATCTGTTTTGATTTCTCCAGAGCTCAGAAAACTTGTCCTGTGAGCGGTTTTGGGGAAATATTTTCCGGCCATGTTTGGTTGTTATTTTCAAAATCAGTTTTTCCAAGCTTGTGCTGACGTATTCAAAGCATGTTCTTTTCTTATTCAAATCATTCTCGGAAAACTTAAAAATATTTTTTTTATATTTTTCAGAAATGGGTTACTTTCGGAAAAAATAACATAACCAATTTTCAAACTCGGTCAACCAAATAAGGGTTTCTGTTTTTTTCAAAAAATGAAAACAGAAAGCAGAAAAATCGAACCCAATTGGGGCGGCGACGAGTTTTCCAAATACCCTTGTGCACAAAAATGAAATTCTTATGGAAACGATGGGTATTTTTGAAGGTGTTATTGTTTTTGTTTTGAAAAAAAAGAAAACGAAAACAATACCAAACAGAAATTTGTATTTTGGTTTTCTTATGTTCGTGGGCTCTTTTGCAGAGCTGATGCTACTAGGGTTCATGTCACTTATATTAGCAGTGACACAAGAGACCATTTCCAGCATCTGTATATCCAACAGGCTTGCTGACATCATGCTTCCTTGTCGGAAGGAGGTGGAGACGGAAAACGCCACGGTGGAGCATTTGCAGCACTTGGCAGTTGGCTTTATCGGAAAATTGTTGCCAGCGGCGGTCAATGGCGTTTATAATGGCAGTCTATGGACGGTGGCTCACAGGCGGCTGGCCGACGATGACGAGGAGGCGGCCGACGACGGTAGTTCAGCCATCACCGATTCTTGCAGTAAAAAAGTATGTTTTTTTATTTTTGTGAATACAATTTTATTCACGCACCTCATTGTTTTAGTCAATCAAATATAAAGTAACTTTGTGACCAAACTGGTCACCAACGTAGGGGCTCACACGTGTGGGGCCCATGCCGTGAATGACATTTTCATCTTTTTCTATTGCGTGCTAATTGTGTGTTCATATCACATGAGATCATTTTTTTCAAATCTGTATTTAGTGGTCCCAAATCATTTATGATCGATCACATAAAAAAATCGAGATCTAAATTTGAGAATGTAAAACCTTTCCCTATGCACTCGATCATAAATAATTGAGAACAAAACTTGAAGTGCTAGTCAGGACTCCTAGATAATTTTTCTTGATGTACCTTCGTCTGATAGGTGCACAATGTGGCATTGCCGAAATTAGAAAATAAGTTTTATCTGGTTCAGTTTTGGAATCAGTTTTGTATTACAACTTTTCAAAACTTATTTTCGGAAACAAAAACATTCATTCTTTTCATATATTATTATTCTTTTTTTTTTTTGCCAAATGAGTTATCTTTTCAATGTTTTTTCAAGAATGTATTATTTTCAAATTCCTCATAAAAAGTTTCAAAAAGGTCAATTGAGCTAATTTTCTAAAACTATTCTACAAAACTGATTCTGAAAACATCAATCAAACTAAGAGTTTTGGTGATTTTTTGGGAGAGAGGATAGGGATTGATGAGAGTTAAAATTTGCAGGGGATGGTTGCTTTAGTGTCACAAGAAGGGCTTCAGCAGCTTCAAATATTTATCTTTGTTCTTGCAGTCATGCAAATTGTTTATAGTGTACTCACCATGGCTTTGGGTAAGGCCAAGGTAAGAATTAATTTCTCTTCTTTAATGCAAATTTTAATTTTGTATCATCTCTTTTTTTTTTTAACATTTTTTCTATTTCCTCTTTTTTAATTTGTTTATTTTTCTAGATGAGGAGTTGGAAAGCTTGGGAGAAAGAAACTCAAACAACAGAGTACCTAGTTGAAAATGGTATGTCTAAATTTATTCTCATTTTTCATTATAATTAAGACTAACACAAGAAAAAGTGGGTGTTTGGCTACAACCACAAATCCATAACTTCTATTTAAGCCAAGCATTATAACACTAGGGTTGTAATCTGAGTTGTTTAAATTTGGTTTGAAAATTTAACGTGTTTAAAAAATGAGTCCGAGCTTGGTTTGTTCACTAGCTGAGCTAATTTGAAAAACGAATTTTAATTAAGTCAATCACGAGCCGAGTTTGAGTGATCTGATTTTTCATATAAGTCGAGTTCATATTGCGTTTAGCAAATTAAATAATGAGCTTCAAAGTATGTTAAAACTTAGTTTTTTTTATGGCCCAGTATTTTCGTTCAGTCTAATTTGGTTTGAGATAGATTAATTTGGGGTCTTGAAATTAATGGCCGGACATATCTCATTGGCTCTTAGGGGACTTGAACTAAGCCTATTGAATACAAAGCCAAGATATTTACCAATCTAAGTACCTTGAGAGTTTAAAGCTTAGTTTATTTATCTAACGAACCAATTTCGAATAAACTTTTAATGAGTACAACACGAATCGAGTTCAATCAACTTTGTTTGTTTTATGACTTTGTAAATATATTATTTTTTCCTATTTCCAAAAATATTTATTTAAATTATTAATCAGTTAAGATTATTCAACTGATGATCAAGGATACAAAACAACATAAAAAAATACTTTTCTTTACCATTTCCCTTATTATTATTATATCAAAAAAAATTGTATGTTTATTGGTTGAGTGGTCATTTTGCAACAGTCTTTGACCTTTCCATCTTTGAAATAGGAGTAGGTTTAGAAACACCCTGGTCTTATATGGACTGCTATTGTTATCTTTCTGAATTTTCAATTTCATTTCATTTTAATTTGTCCCACACGTGTTCTTATTGCTTTCGGTGGCTTGGATGAGTCATGGGTCATGGAATGACTCCTTGAACAAATCCTCCAGTGGTTAACAAGTTCTGGACTTCGGAAATCAATATGGGTCATGAGATTTTTTTAAATAGTTTGGCCCCACCTTGAGGAATTATTCAATACTTTCCGACTACGATTGTGACATGTGCACATAGTGCTATCAATTAAAGAACGTATTCACATTTAGAGGACTATTATGGGTCAAGTTCACTTGATCCAACTCGTGAGTCGGGTCTAGTGTTCTTATTACTCTTGAGAGCTATGCGCAGCAGATGGGATTCAGGTATTTATTTAAATTAAGTTTAATTTAATTATTATTTTTTATCATCAAAGAAAATCAACCACGTTTACGAATTTGACCCTACCATCTAAAATCTTGACTCTGCCTTATCGAGAACACCTTGTTAATTTGTTGAGTTTATGGTTTGAGAATACGGCATAATCACTTTGTACGATGTAGGGTCAACTATTCATTGACATTAATAGTTTAATTTAATTATTATTTTCTATCAGCTGATGAAAACAACCATGTTTTAAGAACTTGACCCCACTATCTAAAATCCTAGCTCTTTGGGTCTATTGAAGACACCTTGTTAACTTGTTGAGTTTATGCTTTGAGAATATGGTTTAATCACTTGGTACTATGTGTATTTACTAGCTGTCAAGGCATACTTTTCTCCATTAATTATATCTTTGACCCGAAAAAATCATGATATAAATTTTGGATTAAGAAATCAATGAGCCTCTATTGAAGCTTGGATTGTTTGTCTTTTACCTATCTCGAATAAGTTTCGAACGAGTTAAGCAGTTGAATTCGCTTAAAGAAATTTATGTATATAATATAAAAAATCTCATTAGATTATCGAGTCGAGCTTGAAAGATTAATGAGTTTCAAACAGTGTTCAAGTGTAAGTAATTATTAAGGTTACAGTGTTACGTCAAGTAGACTTTTAATGAGTCGAACATGAGTTCAACTACTTAAATTACTTGGTCTCTTTTACGGACCAACATAATATATGATAACAATGTCTAGTTACGCATGACGGTTTTGACCTAGTTTCATACAATTTGATCTTTGACTTACGAATGCAACATGGACAAGTTGAATCCAATAAAACAAAATGTTGTTTTGTATGTTGATTTTAGGCTCTTAATATTGGACTAGGGTTGGAAGTTGTTTTGAATAGCATATTTATTGGAAGAGTAATGATAAACGGAAAAATATATATACATAAAATTTTCGTTCATAGAGATGTGGCGAAATGAGGGCCTTTCCTTCAAAACAAAATACGTGTGCATGTATGCCGTTTATTTATTAAAATATCATTGTCAACATTTTGTAATGGAAATATAGTTATTTAAAATAACAAAGATTACATATGTTCTTCCAAGAATCACCTTTGCAATTACTTGAGTCGGATTCTTTGATATCAAAGACCAATAAATCTTTAAAATATTTTTTTATAATAAAAAAAACTTAAAAAGAAACATCTGTAATTAACAAAGAATCACGCAAAATTCATTAGAGTAAACATCGCCTTGTATTCTTAGAATTGCGAAATTGATCATGCTATACAATGGAACCACCCTCGTACTAGAAATTGCTTGAACAAAAACCACGTATGTTGATTCGCTCCTTATATATGTATGACCTTATTTTCAGATCCAAATCGATTCAGATTCACAAGGCAAACAACATTCGGGAGACGACACATGACTCATTGCACAGATACACCAG
Organism: Actinidia arguta var. hypoleuca; assembly: GCA_030159115.1. Taxonomy (NCBI): domain Eukaryota; kingdom Viridiplantae; phylum Streptophyta; class Magnoliopsida; order Ericales; family Actinidiaceae; genus Actinidia; species Actinidia arguta. Next base: position 3,173,437 of record BRYE01000008.1, read on the forward strand.
TTCACCTGTGGACTGTGAGATTTTCTCTCTAGAACACTTCTCCCAATCTTGTAATTGTCTTTCTTAATTTTAATCCTTCAATTCAATGATAGTAACTAAAAGAATGCTTCTGAATTCCTACATTTGTGCTGATTCGCATTTGGTTATTGGACACTAACTCTGAAATGCCACAGAAATGCTTTTTCAGGCAATTCTTTCACTCCGTAGCGAAAGTCGATTACCTCACCTTGAGACACGGATTTATCGCGGTAATCACTAATTATAAACTCCGATTGATTTTCCCAATTTCCTAATTTAGTTTCTTGGGAAAAACTGAGATGGAATATGGGTTATTCATTCATTAGCCTTATTCTTTTGTTTTGTGAAATTCTCAGGCTCATTTGTCCACAAGGCACAGCCACTTCAATTTCCAAAAGTACATACAGAGGTCCTTAGAGGAAGATTTTAAAGTGGTAGTAAGCATAAGGTTTGAAGATTTTCTTCCATCTGCTTTTTATGGTTTGTCTTTAGATACTAATACAAGTTATAGAAATGCTAGGCATAGACAGACAGGAACAGACATTTTTACTTTGAGGAAGTGTTGTAGGTACAAAAATACATAATTTGCAACTAAAATAAAATATTAGTTTCAATTTTGGGATAGTGAACCTATGTAATATTATAATCTTACGAGTTACTGTTACTATAAAATAAGGGTTTCTTTAGAAATTTTGAGGTAACGGTCGCCTCTAGCCGCCCTCTTTAGGTTCATTCCTACGTACAGAGAATTGTAAAAGAGAAAGCATACAACAAAAGTGTACTTTCTATGCACTTTTTGATAAATTAATCAAGTGAAGACAAAAATTGAAGTGTACTACTGTATTTAAAAAAAAAAAAGTGTAAAAATTACCGTTTTCGATGAATTGTGCGTATGCCACTTTCATATATTACATTTGCATGGTCTTTAATTGAATTGGGACATATTTCCATCATGCTAGTTTCATCTCTCTCTACTCTAATTTTTAGTTGAAATCCCATATGTTCTCTCTCTCAAGCCTTTTTTTCTTCTGGCACGTCTCTAACTGTGTTTTTTTTGGCTTCACAGTCCTCTTATGTGGTTTATAGTCGTTATCTTCATGCTCGTGGATGTTCGCGGTGAGTATGGTTTCCTTTTAGATTCTCAAACATTTTTTTTATAATTTTTTTGTATTTTCAATGACAATTTTCTTATTCAAAATTGGTTTTGGATTCAACCAGGTTGGAATGTGTATCTCTGGGTATCTTATGTCCCCCTTCTTGTAAGTATATCGACATCAAACTAATTCCTACTTCTAAAAGGGCATGTTTGGTATCGTTTTCGTTTTCGCTTTAGCTTTAAGTTGAGCGTTTTTTAAAACAAAAACAGTAGAAAGTTAATAATTTTCATTCTTTTGTGACAAATGGTTTTCAAAAATTCAAAAACAACGAAAACAGAAAACGATAAACACGAATATGATTAAGTTCCTCACTAAACTGGTTTCACTGTCCTTGTAGATAGTACTGGTGCTCGGAACCAAACTTGAAGTCATTGTAGCGAAAATGGCCCTTCAACTCAAGAATCAGAACAACGTGATCATAGGAACCCCTCTCGTCCAACCCCACGACGACTTGTTCTGGTTTGGGCAGCCAAGATTCGTCCTCACTCTTCTCCATATGACCCTTTTTGTGGTACTTATAATTACTTCTTTCTACAAGATAACCTATTTTCTTCGGTAGTTTTTGGCTCGCTCGAGTACTAACAAATGCTACTTTTTTTTTAGAATGCATTCGAGTTAGCATTCTTCATTTGGGTCACGGTTAGTATTTTCTTTTTTTCTATTTCTTTTCACATTCGAACGTAACTTAAATATTTACTTACGCTAATTGAAATTTCATTTCGAATGCAGGTACAATTTGGGTTCAATTCTTGTTACCACGAGCATTTAGTGATCATCATCACAAGATTGGTGTTAGCGTAAGAGTTGCCGCTATCCTTAATCACATTTTCATTGACAAAATTAAAAATTTTTGGCGAGATTTATATTAGAAATTAATGTTTTCTTTTATTTAATAATTCTAATTTGCTCTTATTTCTCAGGGTGTCAGTTCAGGTTATATGCAGCTACATTACACTTCCCCTCTATGCCCTTGTGACTCAGGTGAACTCCTCCTCCTTTTATTGGATTGGTCTAATAAAAACTTGAAAAATGGAAACAAAAATACATTTGACAACTGCTTTCGTTTCCAAAAAATGGCAACAATATTCATCATTTCCAAAACTTGTGGACACAAAACATGTGGGGGGGGGGGGGGTTTCTTCTTGTTTTCAAAACTTGCAAGTTATCACCCCGGCCACCCCCATTGTCTACCCCTCATTTTCAAAACCAGTTTTCCGTAGGATATGTTTGTACTGAACTTTATTTTGTTTTTGTTTTTGTTTTACTACAAAAGTAAATGAACCGCATGGATGAAAACATAAAAGGAAACAAAAAAACTAACAAAGTTTCCAAATATCACCAAATTATTGTGATTTAGAAACATAGCTAATATGGGTTGTTTGGAAACAGATGGGATCCGAATTCAAGAGTAAGGTACTAGAAGAGCAAGTATCCGGCATTATCAAGCAATGGCACACCGAGGTGAGACAGAGGAGGAGGAGACAAGAACAGAGTACTCTGGTATCTCCTAGGACTTCCTTGTCGACAGAGTGGAGCCTTAGAACTAGTCCCAATGATTTCTCGTCTCACCATCGACCCACACCGATGCCAACTGATCAAGGCAAAAATATAATAGCCGGTGGAGGAGAGATAACAGAAGAACCAGACGATAAAACAGATGAAGCAGCAAGCTCATCATGGGTCCCATACCGGGAAGGCTCGGTAGAGTTTTCAATAGTGAAGAGAGACTTGTAAATTAGAAAAGCGTAAATGGGAATATAGCAAAAAACCGTGCGTGCTCCAGATTCAACTCTTCAATGATGGGACTCACACTATTTTCCGTGTACGGTTTCTGTGCACGTGGCATTCGCCTCCTTTTGTGCATAAACTGAGAGAGTTTCTTTGATCAACAGATCGTGATTCATTTGTTGATGTAGTTCTGTTACTTGTAGCCATTGCCAATAGTCTTGTATAGAAACTACTATAAAACTCAACTTCTTATTCAATAGGCAATTATATTTTTGGGTCACTTCTTATTTGGTAGCGTTTTGTTTTTCTAGCCTAAATGCGGGTAGGCATAAGATGAAAATCAGGGCTGTGAACCGGTAAGGTTGGGTGCAAGACAGGGAAAATATTTTTAGCCAATTTGCTCTCGGGAAGTTCAGCAGTTTTTTCACTAGGATCGACCGTCACCACATAAACTAGCAAGTTAGATGAACATATTGGTCGCGTTGTCGTTTGGCACACATAATAAACCCCGGTATGTATTCCAGGCTGGTTATTTATCCTGTATTGTAGTCGAAAGGTTTTTTAAATTGTTCGGTGATTTTGCCGATTTAACGGTTAAATCGTGTTTTTTAATTTAAAAAAAAAATAGGTTTGAGACTCTAACAAGCCTGGAATAGAGACCCGTTTACTATTCGACCAATGAGCAAATCGAAAAATAGACCGGTCCAACTGTTAGGTCGAACCCAAATTGAACCATGATGTCATAATACATATTTATTACAAATATATATACTCAAGTTACAAGAAAAATAACTTAAAAAAACTAATTTATTTTTAATAATTTTTTTATTATAAAACATAAAAATATTATAAATACACTGCACACATTGACAAAGAATTTCATTTCTTTTTATTGGGATTCTTTTTTGTTAGAAAGCTAGAAATAATTTGTTTCTAATAGTAATGTTTTTACTGTTCTTGAATGCAAAAGTGAAACTCTTATTCTATTATCTAGAATTCCACATCGGTGAAATACTACAGATGGAAGCAATATAACTTACTATTTAAAGTCTCATCCGTTCCTAGGCGTTAAACATGTGAGCGAATGACAGTCACAACAAGGCTGTATGTCTTGCCACGTTATTATAATTCAAACTTATGTTGATCAACCAGTTCAAGTTAACCGCAATCAATTTGTCTGAATTACCGATTTAATCGCGATTTTGATTAAATAGGCCGATTTTTACATAAAATAGTTTGGGTGTGAAAAACGAATCAATTTCAAAACCGTTTGACAGGCCAACAGGTCCTCCCCGTCAACCGATCCAATTCAATTTTTAAAACATTGGATATAAGCATGTTGCTCAATTTTAATTTTTTTTAATATTTATAACTCTATACGATTTCAAAAATTATAAAAGAAAGAAATTTTAATTTATACTGACTCTTTATTATTTTATTTTTTTAATCAATAATAAATTAGTATATTTTCTTGATATATGTGAAAGCGATACATTATTTTATTTGTTGTGAATAAAAATTACTACAATTGTTAATTAAGTTTTATAAGTTAGATATTCTTAATTTTTTATAAACTAACATTTTTTTATTGTCAATAGTGCAATATTGATAAATAAAAATAATCAACTATTTTTTTATTTTTTTATTAACTATTTATGTGGTTAATAATATTATATTATCTTTTTATATTAATTTTAAACTCATATTTTTCAACTTAGTATTTCCTTTTTCCACCCGTGAGTACGATACTGCTAGTTTAACCTCTATTTTATTGTATCGCAGACCCGTTCCGTCTCGTCTTCGATCTCGAGCCATGGACTACGAAGGCGATTTCGCCGATCACACTCCTCCGTTCTTCGATCGCGCGGTACACTCAGATCGCAAAACCTGTCTCTCTCTCGGTTCTTTTAATCGTTGATTTGTCAGATCTGTTTCTTTCAAGTCTCTGATCTCATTATCTAGGTTTATTAATGCCATCTCCAATACTTACACTTTTCTTTCATCAAATCTGAGTTCAAAATTGGCAAAAAAGCTTGATCTGATATGGAAGACTCCAATATTTACTCTTTTGTTTTTTTGTTTTTTTGTTTTACTAACAAAATCTCCAATGTATACCAGATTTCATGAATACATTGGGCCATCTTCAATTCTTTATATTTTCTTTCAACAAATTTGAGTACAGATTTGGCTATAAAAGCCTGATTTGATATGGAAGTCTCCAATATTTACTCTTTTTTCTGGCCAGATCTTTTTAAAAAATTCCCAATTTATACCAAAAACCAAATTCCACGAACAAATTAGGCCATCTTCAACTTGTTATATTTTTTTTCATCAAATTTGAGTAAAGGTTTGGATATCAAAAGCCTGATTTGAAATGGCAGACTCCAACATTTACTCTTCTTAAAAAATCCCAAATTTTCCCAAAAACCAGATTTGATGGATAAATTAGGCCATCTTCAATCCTTGTTTGGTTAATAAAAAGCCTGATTTTATATGGAAGTCTCCAAGATTTACTCATTTTTCTCTCTATCAAATCGTCTTACTAAATTCGGAACTCGTCCCCAAAACCAGATGTAATGAGCAAAACAGGCCATCTTCAATCCGTACTCATTTCTTTCACCATGCCTGTGAAAAATATGTTAATAAAAAGCCTGATCTACAATTGGTTTTCATCAAATCTTGTTTTGAAAAATCCCGAACTTGCCCCAAAGCAAAAATAAACCTTTTTTCGTGAAAGAATTGAGTGCTTTAAACCTTACCTTTTCTAAAAAGTTTCAAGCTCTTTTTTTTTTATCAAATTTAAATTTGATGAAACATTTGGTGAATGTTTAGAGATGCTCTCACTTGTGTGGATCTTTCCACTCGCTATGATCTGTTGTTTTGGTTCTTTCAGGCTGATTTGAGAATTTCATTTTTTTTTGTGTGTGCTTGTTGAGTTGGAACTGGTTGATAGTTGTGGAGAGTGATTAAGAATCTGTTTGGATACACTTGCGGAAACCTGTTTATTTGCTGAAAGTGAGAAATCAACAAATTGGATTTGCTTACTTTTGGGGACAAAAAGGATTAAAACTGAAACATAGATGCAACTTGAGTAAAACCAGTAATACAATTAAGCAGTAGTGAGGTTTGACGGCCTATAAATATCAAATAATGAAAATGCATATAGAGGGAAGGTTGGTGATGATCATAGAATTAAACCAAAATGAGGCAAGTGGATTAACATTTCTACCTCATTGTATGATTGACTTGTACTCAAGATATTGTCTGCACAATTTTGCAAGACAGATATAAATAAGGCATGCATTTCATTTATTTAACTAGAAAGGAAGAGATACTAGTAACTCTGTTTATGCTAGAGATTATAGCGACTGATAACTGAGAAATAACATGTATATGTTTACAAATCACTGTTTCCAAGATAATTGAATTAGGGACGATCAAATTAGTGAGCTGGTCGAAGCAGTTCACTTATAGGAGATAAGGAAAATCGACAAATATAGTTTGACCATGTACAACGAATACTTGTGACTAAGAATATAATAACTATGTCAATAGTGCATGGTGACATTTGTTTGGGCAATTGTAAATGACTAGTGGGATCAAATCTAATGTGGCATTGAATAGTTCGAATATATTTTCAGCAATGTGGTCATTTGACAAAACATATATGTGTGTATGGTCCTGTTGCTGTTCGTGAATTTATATTGTTTGACAATGCTTATTGATTTTGAAGCATGAACGTGGCATTTCCTTTTGCATCTTTGTCTAAATCTCAATTATCAATAGTACTAGCCATTCATAAGCGTTTCTGATACATGCTCTTAATACTTATTGGTCCGTTGGTTGTCATTTTTTGTTCTATGTTTTTTCTTATATGTAGTCATTGTTTTATGTAATTAATTGTTTAAAGTTAACCTGTAACATTTTGTGTGGATGCGATTGCTAAAATTAACAGTAATATTGTTGATACCTGCCTGCATGGAAGTAAAGTTATTTATTGCCTTTTCTGTCAATTTTCATTGAAAATGCATTGTTGAGGACCAAAAACAGTACCATGAGGCTCTTATCTGTTCTTGAGCTGAAAAGGTTGTCATCTCATCTCATCAGTTAATGATCAAGATATAGTGTTATCATCTTGGTATCTTTTTTACACAATTTCCTATATATCTTAAAGCATTTACAAGTATTTTGATGCAAATTTTTTTCATTAATACTCTTTGCTTTCTAGCAATCTATTGACTTAATTCATGTGGCTTTGCATAGGTGTTGTATTGTATATGCCATAACCATGGCCTTCGTTCACACATTTAACGACTACGTTCTAGTGTCTTTTTGTGATATTAGACGAGTGCATTCTGTATTTAGTTTTGCGGTGCTGGTTTAGGATTTAAAAGGTAAAGAAGGTTTTAGTAGAAGAGAATAATAGAATAAGCTAGATTTTTGAGGTGAAAATCATTGACATTAAAGAACTATGTTGCTAAGAATTTGAATGGCTCTCATTCTGTAGGGGTCCTAGTAGGGAAAGTGTGAGGGTTGTATTGTTTGAATTTTTGGCATGGAAAGCAAGGAATGTGTATGGCTGGTGGGCACTTATTGTGGATGCTTGTAGGTGAGGTGGTTGAAGTGGGTCCTTTAGGAAGATGATGGGCACTTACATAGCAATTAGACAGTCAAAGATCACCGGAGGTGGAAGAGGACAGAGTTTAGGCAATGTAAGGAGAGGGAGAGAGAAGGTAGCAGCAATATCTTACTCCAAGGAGGGGTTTGCCTAGTTGGTTAAGGCTTGATTTCTTGATAACTAGGGAGAGGTGGCCGAATCATAGGTGCAGCTCATCCGGGACAGGTGGTGTTTTCCGTTTGATTTGACAACATGAAGGAATCTCCTCTGACCTTTGCCTCGACAATATCAAGGGAAGTCAGAGGATCTCCTACGTCTCGACAACCCAAATGTTGTTTCTAAATCTCCTTTGTCCTTATACAAGTAGTCATCAAAGCCTTAAACCTGGCAATGTTAACAGGCATCACCAAATTTCCTAGTACAACAATGTTTGCATGGGCAGATCTTGCTGCAGCATCTGCACGCTTCTGGCCCAATATTGGGGCATGCTTAAGATATCATGTGTCATGGAGAAATCTCTCTCATCTAAGACACGCCAATGTGGTTCATGGATCAAGTGACCTGACGATCCCTCAACTCTAGTCTCCCAGCCACAAGTCCTCCAATGAGCCCAAGTTGAGACCTAGGTGTTGCCTCAGCCTAGGTTGTTCTAGAGCTAAGTGAATTGGAGGTTAAGTGTCGCGGATCTCAGTTGCACGAAGTGATGATGAGATCCGTGGTCTGAGGTCCTAGAGATAGGTCCTTAAAGATGAGATCGTCATGGAGTGAAAGGGTACATGTCCTTTCCACGTGGTGGAGGTGGACACATGACCCATACTAACTATAATAAATATGTTTGCTCCTCCTTTAGTCTGTACTATCAAAAGTATTTTTCGTTTAATCCTTGGGTAAAAGAAAAAAATATCCAATAAAACTGGATTTGTGTCAAATTGACCTCTATAAAACATAAATAAGAAGACTCAAGTAGTTCAAAACATTATTGTACAATGTCCGAGCTTTGATCATGTTGTGCAGAGACTAAAATGAACCACACAGGCCTCTATTGTTTTCATGAAGTTCTTGTTTAAGGGGCTTATCGCATACATACATATGGTTTTGATATTTTTAATAGTAAAGAATGCGATGCATTGTAGAATGTCCTTTGAGGTTTGAGTTGAATGTCGATATCTCTTATGCTATGTTACATGGACCCTCCTATTTTTCCCAAATACCCATATCTAACGGTTTTGACATGGGGGTATCGGTGTAAGATATGTGTGTGACACCTCTGACACCTGGACTATGAAGCATAGGTACGAGTGCGAGTATTGGTACCGGTACGAAAAAATCTAAAAAAATAAAATACGGGTACAACTGGTGTACGTCCCAAAAAATATATTTTTATAATTTTTAATAATAAATTATATGTAACTATTAGATAGCTAAATGCAAAAATTAATTAATAGCTTAGTTAATTAAGAATCCAAGCTATAAACCGCAACCCAATGAGAGAATTAGGTACAAATCAGAGTTTAGTGTTATTGTTTTAAAGACATATGCACCATAGGTTATTATTAAGCATGCCAAGCTAGAGAAAGAAGTCACATCAAACTAATTTCATCTATATATAAAGGTAAGAACTATTACACTATCATCCCACAATTATATATAATTTTATGAGTTTGAGCCCACTGAACAAATATTCTGGTTCCACCCCTACTTGTACCTTGTCCATGTAACATAGCTCTCAAGCAAGACTCAAACATTTGACCGTGGTGGACAATGGATGACATGACTAACCACTCTTGAATTCTTAGGCTGAGAAATTGCATGCTCTTAGTAGCATTTCTACCTAGTTTTCTGTTGAGCAACTGGCAGTTGATACTATTGATATTATTCTCCTCGGTTTTGTTCTTTTTTAAACTTTGCGGTCAACCCTATGTGGAGCATCTGGACTCAAACATTGGAACTCTGATGGATGATATGACTAACCGACCACTGATGTCATAGGTTTGAAAGTTTCATGGTTGAAGCAGCATCTCTGGCTAGTGCTAGTTCTCTAGTTGCATACCTGATATTTGACACTTCTGTTTTTTTGTTTTTTTTTAACACTTATATAAATGCCACTCTGATACTGCCCTACATATCAGAATAGTAAATAATTCATTATAACCGAATGCGAATCAATTTAATTTTGACTTCCTTGTTTAGAAGTAGTTCACCTGATATCTCTTAGTTATTTTCCACGCGTACAATCATGGTTCCCAGTTACATTCAGCATGCTTCATGGAGATTGGAGGTTGCGGTCCCCTAAAAATGTTATTAAAGACATACAGAATCTTTTTGATTTGTAACTGCATCCTAAGAATTGCATAATATAAGTTAAAAGAACATTTCAACGTAATTGGTACTTTGTTTTTCACCCAGAAAACTTTAGGTCAGTATGTAGCTATGCTTTGTTATGGATCCTGATAAATAATTATCTGCATCTATGGGAAAGGCCTTTCAGGGTGTGCAACCATCACTGGGTGTCAATCTGCCATTCAAAGTTTTCGGCTTCAAGCTATTTGGAAAGCTCATTTATTAATGGACTATCTAGAGGAACCTTCAGGTAGTGATAAACTACGCAGATAGTTATACAGTGCTGGTCAATATCTGGTGGAAGCGAAGAGACAGGAAGGGAAAGTAAGAATGTATAACTTTTGGGGAAGGTAGTTTTTTTCTTTGTTTGGTTTTGAATAGAAAAGGGAAGGAAAACAACTTTCCCTTCTTTGGTTTTGAAGAGAAAAGGGAAACGGTAAATAATCAGGTAACTAAAACGAACAAACAGGAATGGAAAGTGAAGAAGAAAATAACTTTCTATTTGTTTTCCCTTCGATATTTCCCCCCAACATTCTAAGACAAAAGTCTTAAGACTTGTAGTCACAGAGGTCAGAGGAATTGATCTCGGCAAGAAAATCTGGTATGTAGTGATTTATGGGCAAGTGATGCTGCAATGTGCCATTGATCTTTGATGAATGTATTTGGACATAATTGTATATATAAAAAAAGAAAGAAAGATAATTTGTATCTTGGTACTGCTATGTGGTAACTACACTGAGTAGAAACTGAAGTAGCACCTGCATGGATTTTCTTTTTTTTTTTCTCAGCTTGTTGTGTGGACCAATGAATTGTTGGAGCGTTATAAAAATTTACATTTTTCATCTGATATTTTGAACAGGAAAATGTGATCAAGGATCCTGAAGTCAAAGGGTTCAACCCGGGTTTGATCGTCTTGCTTCTTGTTGGTGGCCTAATCTTAACCTTCCTCGTCGGAAATTATTTACTTTATATGTATGCACAAAAGACACTTCCTCCAAAGAAAAAGAAGCTGATCTCCAAGAAGAAGATGAAGAAGGAGAGACTGAAGCAAGGTGTTTCAGCACCCGGAGAATAGGCGTTTCGGGCAATATGTAATGTCAGCGTTCGTTTAGGTTGAGATGTTGTGTTCAAATATCACCATCCGTGTTTTTGTACCCGTTTGTTGAGAGATGGTTGCACTTTTCGAGGGATATTTTTTCATCTTTCTCTCATCACATTGGATTGGGATCTAGCTTCACAATTAGATCCAATTATTAATCTCAAAATGATATGATCGACTCACTAGGGAATAAAATGCCTTCTTTAGATGGTACTGCTTTTTCATTGCCCCTCTGCTGGTTTGATGTTTTATTAAGCTTTCTTTATCATTAGGAAGGGTTATTACCATTTGAGCTAGTTCTCAACTCTATGGTGTGAAAGCTGGTAAAATTAATTAAAATGTCTGAATGTTATTATTATGAATTGTTATTGTTGTTTTTGTTTTGGGATTGGGAGGAGCTTGGAAAGAGCACCTTAGCTACACTTCGAACAGAAAGTACATTGCCAAATCAGGTTGCAGGAGAAGGGTTAAAAAATTCTCCTAAATTTTTTCTCATTGTTGTCGGGCCATGTTTGTATGAACTCTCGATGTATACACCTTTTTGTATATAGGCCGTGCTTGGTAACATATTTTAATTTAATGGGATTAGTAATTCAATATCAATCTTCTTGGATTAATAATTCTATGGGATTTGATTAGTATTACCCCTTAGAATTCATAATCTCCATTTTTTTAGATTAATAGTCTCAATGGAATATTAGTTTAGAATTTAACTTTTGTACTAACCATGGTTAAAGTGGGTCTTACAGGGTTAATAGTCTAATCTCACGTCCCATATGATTAATAGTTCAATAACACTCTTAAAATTTGTTATCAAATGTAGTCATAGGGTATTAATCTTGGCTTACCATCTTAATCATAAAGAAAAAGAACTGCAATAAAATTAATTGATTTAACGGTTCATATTTAATTTTGTTCTTTTAACTCTTCTTTTTTTCACCACAAATCTTTCTTTAAATCCTTAATCCAGACTCGATTAAGGATGGTAAGGAAAACGAAAAAAGAAAGGAAAAAGGTAAAAGATTTAATAGTCACAAACGGTTGAATCCTCAAAACTTTTATTTTTTCTCACCAAACACTTAATCCAAATATAGCCTAAGGCTATTCAGATGTCAAGAATTTTGTATGAGAAAGTTATTCTCAGGAAAATTGGATGCAAGTGAAGTAAAGGACAATGAAACTTACTTTCTAGTATTTGTTCATTTGATAACGGAATAACGAGAAAACTAAAATTTAATTGTTCACTTACTAGAAAAATGAAAGTTACTTGAATACGTATTATACTCATTATCTTTATATAACAATATAAATATAATTTATATCAAAATGTAGTTAACTTTATATTTATAAAAAAATACTTTTTTTATTTATGCAAAAAGTACATTGAATTTATACGTGCATATTTATTTTATATATTTATATATATGTAAATATTAATATATAAAAAAACAAAATAATAGAACATTTATATCTAACAAAAAATATACAAAAATTTAATGTCTTTTTTCTTGGTATATATATGCGTATATTATCGTTTTAATTTTGATTATGGTATATACACACACACACACACACACATACTTATACACACATGTTTATGTAAATCTTTAGATTTATAAATATTTTTAGAAAAACTCAAATATGGGTAGTTCAATTATGGAGGAAAGTTGTTGAAAAATAAATAGTACTGCAAAATCTTATGCTTTTTGCGAGATAAGTTTTGATGAAAAGCTAATCCTAGTAAAAAAAATTAAATATAAGATTCTCACAAGTTTGAACAATCAAAAAATACAGGAAACTAAGATTTTCCTATACTTTCATTTTTTTTCTTTTCCTGATAACTGAACAGAGACTAAGAGAATTTTGATTTTCTCATTTTTCTTTTTAGATTGTGTTTGGATTTTCTCATTTTTCGTTTAGATTATGTTTGGATTGAGAATTTGACGAGGGAAAGAAAATTTAAAGGGAAAAGTAGGTTCAAAGATCCCAAACAGTTGGATCTAATAACCTTTTTCATTTCCTTTATTTTTTGGCACCAAATCTTTTGCGATCCAAATACAACCTAAGGACTAAGAGAGGAATTTATGGGGATCTAATAAGCTTTTCATTTCCTTTTTTGCTGACACCAAATCTTTTGGGATTCAAACACAACCTAACGACTGAGGGAGGAGTTTATAGAGAGAAATGAGAAGTATTGAAGAAGAAAAAATCTAAACCATTGAATTCATTAATTTTTTCTCGCTTTCTTTTTGTTTTTATTTTACCAAATCTTTAATCCAAACACTGCATTACCGTCAAGAGAGCAACATGAAAAGAAAATTGCATCTTGAAGGGATTTAGACTGTCGGCCCAAGCAATTCAGATTCAAGACTGACACCAAAAAATATGTAATAAAGCAATACAGCACCAAACTGCGCAAACAAGCTCAAGAATGAGATTATGAGACAATAGAACGATCAGCTTTTATTTTACGTTATTCGCTTCAATTACATAAAACGGGCATATCCTCGTACATCATGAGCCATAAGCACAACACAGGAAAACACTACTTACTATAAACATAACACACATGCCATCATGGATGGTTATTTATATATGTAAACACCAAATTCAGTTTTGAGCACAAACTCGAAATCACACCCTATGGGCATCAGAAAGCTCTGCCAATGCAGCGGTAGAGCACCCGAAGGCTCCACCGCGACCCATGGTCTGCTCTCCCGGTGGGATCATGACCAAGACCTGTTGGGCGTTGAACCCAGGATGAGGAACCCTGCGGCGGAGCTCACGACCTTCCTGGCAGAGAGCGCATGCGTGGCAGAAGATGTGAGTTGCAAAGTCGCAGGCCGACTCGCATTGCTCACGTTGCACGTCATCCTCCACGAAACTTCCGCAGCATCCACATGACCTGGAAAGTGCCTCACAGCTGCCCTGTTTGGTTCAACAGAAACCATGGAAAATGAACTTAATAGCAAAAACATGAAAGTGAATTCAGGGAAGTGAACTCCTATAATAGCAAAATCTATAGGGCAGCATCGGGATTCACTCACCTAGCATTTTTGGTCTACCCGTTACTAGGGAACCTTGGTCAAGCCTACTTTAGAGGGATTCATTATGTAAGACTCTCCACTTGGATAGACATGGATTTCAAATTAGGGGAGTTGGATGCTTAATTTCAACAAAAAAAATATGAAAGGTTTAGCTATAGGTTGAAACTAGAGTGGATGATGGAAAAGAGAGAGAATATAAGTATTTTACTGGATCTTTGCATAATAACAATCTCTAGCATGAAGGGTTTCAAACTGCTCATATTAAATAGTCATTTCAAACCACTGTGATATAGGTCACAAACTCAATCTTGAAATCCATAAGCACAATATCTGATCTGAATGTGAGAAGGAAGTGACTTTATCGTCAGTTAGTTTACAAAAATAGTCAAAGATAAAGCAGGGGAAGGATGCAACCAAAGTCTTTTTCTAATGCATTTCCCATTTTTCTAACGTTACAAATAGCTCTGAACTGATTCCTCCCCCCCGACCACACACACGATCAATCAAACAGTAGAAGTGCTGTTTTAGAAGATTTCTTACCCCTCTAGCAAACAGTGATCAGTTTGGAGAATCTTTTTTTTTTCATTTGGCATTGAAAAAAAAAACTCATACAAAAAACGATTGTTTTCACAAATTTGCAAACAGAACTTAGCAACAAGGTTTGGTGAGATTCAGGAGACGAAAAAACTTTAGAGCCTGCATTATCATTAGGTACACAATCACTCTAAGTTTCTTTATTACTCGATTATTGAATGCTTCTATAGTTTCAGGCTTCATATGCCATGTTTTGCATCCAGGAAATCAGAAGCAGTAACAGAAGCTGTTTAAAGCTTTCAAGTTATCCACTAATATTACAGTCTCCAAATGTTTTATGGGGCAATATATCAAACAACAAAGAACCACCCCCCGCCCTCCTTTTTCAAAGAAAAAAATGTTCTAAGTCGTTTTCAATTCTTAAACATTTGACTGTCTCATATGCACTCATATTATGATGAAATATGTATGAAACTTAAACGAAGGGGGAGGGGGTATGCATGCTTTATGTTATACATGAACATCTACATGATTTCAACACATGCAGACAACCTTTCAAGGATACGACAAAAACACTCCGGTGCTGTATGCATCTGCATGCTTAAATGTCAATTAAGCCAGCAATAATTCAATGAGAAACCACTAATTGATTGAACAAGGCCCTATCATCATTAAATTGCAGAAGTTCATCACAAGATTATAGCATGTAAGTCAAAATATAGGCAATACCAAGAGAACAATGCACAACGCCTAAGAAAGTCGACATGAAAAAAAAATTGTAAACATGCTGAAGGATTACTAATAAGCCACATGAAGGCAGTTTATATAGAACAACTCAGGTCACTTGGAATTCAGGTAACAGTAAAAAAAAAAAAATACCACAAACATCATTTCAAATAAAGTCGAGAAGAGCTGAGAACTTGAAAATAGAATAAATTACCTCAAGGTTGAACTTCCGGCGGATGGCTGTGCGGTTAGGATATGCGAACCAGGGTGCTAGGACATTCGAGCCAATAAAGGCATTACCAAACAAGTATAGACTAGAGTAAGGCAGGCAGTGGTTTGCAAAAGTCCCAGGACCAGAGCCAAGTCTCTCGACATTGCTTCCATAAAGCACACATGGGGCCACACTTCCAAGGAGGCCTATTAAAAAACATGTTATCAGTACAGCCACACACACACAGATTAATAACAAAAAACACAAAACAATTCACAATTGAAAACTCTAGACCAGATAACAATGCAGCAAGAGGGGGCCCAATGATTTGGAGCTCAGGGACCTGTACCTTGCAAAATGAAGTCCAACATGGAAGTGAATGGGATAACCAATTAAATGGGTTGGCAACTAAGACATTGCGCACAAAGTCAATCAATTTATTTGATCATCTTGGAAACATAAAATAAGAACATAGGTGTTCAGTTTGACTCTAAGAACCACAGAATCTTCTAAGAATGTGTTATATCCACGTTGAACACGTGTTGGAAGTTGGAACATATCGGACACGACACTCATAAAACTAAAACTTGTTCTATTTTTTTATACTGGACCAGCTTCAGAACGCTTTGGAAACATGAGTTTCCATCACTTAGACACATTTAGTACATCCCCAGTTTGAGGAGAAAAAAATTGGGGAGCCATTATAAAAATCAAAAAACACTATGAATGTAAATCTACTGTCTATAACTTCCAATTTGGTTGTCCATGTAACTTTGTAGAATGGATAATCTAATATTTTTTATTTGGCTGTAGGTTGTATTTGGATCAAGGATTTGTTAAGGAAAAAAGAAAATAAAAATGGAAAAGTTAGACGATCCAACTGTTTGGAACCATTGGATCATCTACCTTTTTCATTTCCATTTTGTTTTCCCGCACCAAATCCTTGATCCAAACACAGCCTTGTGTTTGACTTGAAGAATTGATCATTGGACTAAACTGCAGGAGGCAAAAGTAGACTAACTACTATTGAAAAAAAAAAGTCATTTCCAGTCAACAGCCGATATTTAAAAAGAAATTATTAAGTTGGGGTACTCCAACCAAAGTTGCAATATTCACTATGATCAATTACCATACAAATATATGTATGTGAACATATTAAACCCCTCAATTAGTATGACTACGTCAAGAAAATGGTCATAAATTCTGCTACAACTAACAGTGAAATTAATCAATTGATGTATATTGTATCCAAAAATTTTCAAAGCTCAATAGATTGATACAAATACATGTCTTTGAACATATTAAACCCTCAATTAGTATGACTACGTCAAGAAAATGATCATAAATTCTGCTACAACTAACAGTGAAATTAATCAATTGATGTATATTGTATCCAAAAATTTTCAAAGCTCAATAGATTGATACATCCGCAATCATACATCTCCCACAACAAACGTATCAAACCAGACATAGAACGACATCGCCAAGTCTAATTGCAGCAAAATCCATATCAACAATTGAAATATAAATAAATTTATGCAATAAAGTCGAAGGAAAACAAGAAAATTGAAAAGGATACTCACAAACTTCGAGATCGCTGCTACAGAACTCGTCGTTGCGACCGAGGCAAGCGAGGAGGCTCGAGTCCCACTGAGCCCGGTGCATCGGCTCCCCGACCACGCTTCCGTGCCCTAGCGGCAATCCGTAGGCGGCGCCGGCAGCTCCTTGCGGCGAAGGTGACTGTTTTTCCGACGGAGGGGCGGCGGTTGACTTGGTGGACTTCTTCTCATCGTCTACGCCTGATTGCTTGGCTAGGAGAGGGCTCGATTCCTCGGAATTCACCATTGAGAAGTGGAGAGAGAGAGAGAGAGAGTGAACGGAAAGTGAAAGCGCGAGGGAAATTAAATAGAAAATGGTAAATTTCATTACAAGTCCCTATAATATAAAAACAATTTTATTTGATTCTTTTAATTTGAATTTGAATAATTAATACCCTATAGTTCCAATCTGATTTCAATTTAGCATTCATGTCAATACCCGTTAAGAATTTGAATAGAAAGTGAGTATGTGAAGTTCACGTGTCCCTTTTAATAGAGTGGTTTTACGACCATGGGTTCCTATAGTTTGACCACATTTTCATTTTGATCCCTAAAAACCCATTTGAGCTTCACGTGTGTTTTTTTCCATGCAAATTGTTAACTAATACGAATGGTGGGACTATATTGGAATAATAGGGTCCTAATTGCTCACATTAGAACTATATAGATCAAAGTGAAACTTTGACAAACTAAGGGGTCAATAATGAAATTTACCCAATAAATAAATGAATTTGGGAGAATTAAGTTAAAAAACCCAGAGTTTGATCGTGAAAACAAATTAAACATGTAATTTTAATTGTAACATATTAAACCCTATAGTTTTAATCGGTAGTAATTTAAACAATTCGTTAATCTCCGTCTACCTAGAGCTAACGGAATTAACTGGTTCCCGCCCAAAGTATACGAAAACAAGTTTGTATAGAACTATCTCCTTTTTAAAGTTCTAATTGAATCAATTAACAATACAAATTAGAGAGTTTGAATTTTGTATTTATTTAAATAGATCAAATTTTTATGCCATTTTGAATGAGAATAGTTTGATTATGGCTTTAAAAAAAAAAAAACTCTATACTATGTGATCTCAGTGCATTTTGGACAAGAGCTAGTTGGTTCTTTTAACCCTAGGTGTATAAAGATTATTGAATGATTTAAATTGCTATCGAATTAAAAACATAGGTTTTGATTTATTATAATTAAATTTGTAAATTTTAATTTGTTTCAATGATCAGTTTTTGAAATGTTTTACTTAATTCTCCTAATAAACTTTGTTGTTGTTGTTTTATTGAGTTTTGCTCGGGACGGTATATTTTGTGTTGGGACCTATATTTTTAAGCTCTACATGTGAGTCGTGAATGTGCACTATCAACTTAATATACAATATGCTCTGTCTCTATCTTTTTGAACATTTACATAATAATTTTTTTTTAAAATTCTTGATAAAACCAATCACGCATTTCATTTACTTTGTTAATAAAATTGACCACATAAACTTTCCCCAAGAAAAACAATTGAATACATGGCAACATTGCGCCACGTTACACCACATGGCAATCTACCCCTATTAGCTCATACCCAACACCAAACACCTAATCCACAACAATACCTAACCTTGAAGGTGTTAAACGGGTCTTGTCGTATCAGCTTAGCCCATTTATTTTAATATTTCGTGTGGTGTCGTATCGTGACCATTTGATAAAAACATAGGTTCGTCCTGATCCATTCATGTCTCGTGCTATGCCGCGATTTTTTTTATAAATGAATTTAATGCTAAAAAATCTAAAATCATTTAAGATTTGTTCACATAAACGTGTCGTGTCCGTACCTTGTCGTGTCGTACCCCTTGCCCTAAAAATAATGGTCTAACCCGACCCATCACAGTGTCTGTCATTTCGTGTCATGTTGCAAATGATCCCACCCTTGGAGATGCAATATAAGAAAGTTATTAGTGTAGATGTACCAGTGAGAAGTAGTCAATACTTTAAGGGCAAACTGTACTTAACAAAAAAATATTGTTATCACTTTTATTTCTTAAATTATTTTAGTTTTGCTACTTCATCCTTTAACTATCAATTATATTTATGTTGTCCTTAAACTTTATAATTTAAGTCTATATAGTTCTTATTAATTACAGGTGTTACCTTTTAAATTTTTTTTATTATGAACAAAGTCTTACAACAAGATTATAGATCTAACTTGTTTTGATAAAAATAAGTATTTTTTTTATATAGTGATATTTAATACAAGCTTCTCTATGTATATGATAAGATAAAAAATATTTAATATATATATATATATATATATATATATATTTTAAAATTTAGTTAAAAATTTTATACCGAGTTAAACCAAACACAAAACTTACAGTCTAGTCTAAAATATGAATAGTATCCAATTGTTTGATCGTTACTTGAATGCAATAGGCGTAACGATCAGATTGGGTGTTGGGAACATTCCAATTTACAGAGATGACCACCCTTAACTTGTAAAAACGTGAATATATTACTTAACTACAAGTTTTAGAATCTTAAAAAGGGTCTTCGCAATTTAAATGATATTTTTTGTATTTTTATATTTTTTGAACTTACGATTGTAATTTTAATTACA
The DNA here is from genome assembly GCA_030159115.1 of Actinidia arguta var. hypoleuca. NCBI lineage: Eukaryota > Viridiplantae > Streptophyta > Magnoliopsida > Ericales > Actinidiaceae > Actinidia > Actinidia arguta. Next base: position 3,193,117 of record BRYE01000008.1, read on the forward strand.
CTAGAAACTTAATTGATTGAATAGTCAACAGATTGAGTGGAACAAGTCAATAATTAAGGGACTATTTAAACAAAACATGTATAGTTTAGGGGTGTTTTTTGTTTTTAAACCCAATAAAAAAGGAAAAGTCCAACTCGTCGCTGTTAGTACTAGTCGCGCCGAACCTGGCCTTCCCTTTCGGAAGAAACGAAGTGCTTGACGATTTCAAAGCTTCGTTGACCTCGCTTTGCTTTCTGGAAATATCCGTCCATAGTCTTAAAATATTCTTGTTAATATAAAAATTAAATTTAATGGGTTTTATTATTTATTATAATTTCAATCCAAACTTTTATTTATATCGCTATTTTAAAAATAAAATCCAATTATTTATTAGAGTGTGGAGACTGATAATATTGCTCACCAAGTCATATAATTCGCAGATCTAACTCGACAATCAATTGGCAGGGGTTGAGGTTGTGACCGAGACTAACTTTTAGAGGGCAATTTGGTATTTTTTTACAGATGTGTAACCCTAACTATATATTGTAGCATAAGGTATTATAACCACGAACGAAACGTATATTAAATGATCAATGTAAATCTTATGTCTTGTATGTGATTGTTCTTGATTTTATTTATTTCTGCATTCACATCCCCTAAATCCTGTGTTAGGTTTCGCAAATTCCTAATTTCAAAATTTACATCATTCCCTCAGCATTCAAATATGTAGCAAATTTCCTTCAAAATTTTTAAATTATGAATTTTAAACTTTTGTTAATGTATTTAATATTGATACGATGTTAAAGGACTTATCGATATCTTCTTAATAATATTAATTTTATAAAAACTAAAATTGTAATTTGAAAATTACATGTATTACATCAAAAACTAATAGTGAAATGCGAATTTGGAGATGAGTTTCCATTTTTTGGTTGGGTCTGAAGACTCAAAATGAGGCGTTCATTCTGGAGCTTGATTGGAGATGTTCAGTAAAGAAAAGAAATATTATCGAACCGTAAACACATAAATTTTGTACTGTATTAGCGCGAAGAACACACATGTGATGTCAGAATCATCTGTTTTTGTATTATCCTACATTTTATTAAGGGTGTGTTTGAATTCCGGATTTGGTCGGACCATCTATTTTTTATTTTATTTCTTTTTTCTCACCAAATTCTTGATTCAAGCATAGCCTAAAGAAATTATGTTTTTTATCAATATTTTAAAATCTCATAATTTTAGTTTTGCAAGTCTGTTGCCAATAAATTTTATATTTGTTTAATTAGATATTTCAACCCCTATGGTGATGACTTGTAAAAGTTTACATAGTATTAATAATCTGATTATGACATCGCGCCAAATCCATATATTTTATTGGGTCAATTTCACTTCCACCCCTTTTAGTCTGACTCGAGATTCACTTCAGTTCTTATAGTTTTAATTTGAACAAATAAAATCTTACAATTTAAGATTAGTTGCAATGTTAACCATGTGCCTAATAGGGTGAAATTTTTGGACAGAAAGGTAGAATTATAAGGACTAAAGTAAAACTTGAATCAAACTTGAAGGGGGTAAAAGGAAAATTACCCTTCTTTTTAATTTGAAGACAAAAAAAAAGAATAAATTAAAAAAAATTCACTTAAAATATATTAAAAAAGGTGTTTTAATAAATGCAATAAAAAAATCAAAACAAAAATTTACTGCACCTTGCACACATTCTCGCGTAGAATGTACAACATTTTTAAATATGTTAATTGATGTTCTTAGATCACTCATTAACAAAATCCTAAAAGAAATGTTAATAAGATAAATTTTACATTGCACACACGGCACACTCTTATGCAGAATGTACAACACTTTTAAACATATTAATTGATACTCTTACGACACTTGTTAACAAAATCTTAGAGAAAATAGTTAAGAGGAATTGAAAAGGAGATTTTTTTGTGTCAAAATCAAATTTTGAAAGAAAACTAAAAGTAAAAAACATATGATTACAAACTAAAAAATTTCCTTAAAAATAAATAAAGTGTTAATTTTCTTTTTATCCCTTTGAGTTTGAATCAAGTTTTACTTTAATCCTTAAAATTTTAACTTTTTATCCAGAAATCTAATACGGCTAGGCATAGGGTTAACATTGACATTGATCTAAAACTGTAGGTTTACTCTGTATAATTGAACTTTAAAAACTAAAGTGAAACTTGGGTCAAATTTGAATGAATAAAAGTGAAAATGACCCTATTTTATTTCTTGTATACTTCAGGACTTTGGGATGTGTCTATATAAAGCACAACACCCACCGAAGTTCCTATATGTAATCAAATCGATTTTTTTCTGGTCCTATTAAGTAGATCATCCACAAAAATATTCAAATTCATCGGACACTGGTAACTACACAATCAAATGACATTTCTCTTAACGAAAGGGACATAAAATATGATTTCTGTAAAATAAATCAGTCTGATAGGAAGACTTTTGATATCCGATCAATATGACTTTTTCATGTACTCTACTTGGCAAATTCTAGAAAAATGACAACTTGAATCGTATCATTAGACATTTGGGTGGGTTCAAATCGAAAGGGCAGCACCGTATTGTATCTTATAGGCATATAAAAAACTCTAAACTTGTACTTTAGATATATAATTTTTCTTGCCTCTCCTAAACTAGCTAATAAATATTAATGTTGAAATTTCATGCAAGTCATTGAGTTTATTTGTGCTCATAAAATTGAAACCAAGGTGTTTTAAGGAATAAGTTTCTAAGAAGGTTTGGCTAATGGAGGACTGAGGAGGCCATCTTTATTAGTAATTACAATTATAGTAATAATGGTAATGTCCAACATGCTGGTCTTAATGCCTTTTTTTATTTATTTATTTTTAGAATTTACTTATTTTTTTTTATTTTTTTTTCTTTGGAATTGTCACCAAGTCAACATCATAAGCAGATTATCAAACCAAATAATCAGTTCTTGTGTTTCGTAATGTGAGCTAAAATTGTTGCTTAAACTTAAAAAAAAAATGATGGTTGAAATAAGACAAAATAAAGAAAGAAAGAAATAGATTGGGAATTTCAAGTAATAGTATTATTTTTACACATAAAATTATCGTTCCACTATTAAAAATGTAAATAATTTTACTTGAAATTGTACGTGGTTTTCTTTATCTATGTTTTCTTCTCTCACTTAGAATATCATTTGAGTAAAATCAAATTTGAGGCCCTCCATTTAATTTAGGCATAGTAAGAAAATCTTATTAATATAATGAATAGATCTAGTCGGCTCCCTTTTTTGCAAAAAAATGAGCATCCGAATGGTTGCTTTGTCAACTTTAGCCAATAACCGACTGAGTATAATTTGACAAGGGCTTTGCCTAATCTATGGGGGAAAAAAAGAATTGAGAAATTTAGCCATAAAATAATTTTGATAAGAATTTTGCCTTTGCCAATAGAGGTGCTGTGAAGATAGAAACTGTCAATTGGACTCCATTCAAATGGATGATCAGGGAAGAATACAAGATTTTTATTTTTGGAGGGCGATGGTATATATATAAAATAAATAATTTATAATATATGCATGAAATATAAAATTAATTTTTAAATTGAATATTTTGAGAAATTTTGGGCGACGGTCGCCACAGTTGCCCTCTGGTTCCATCCCGGATGATTCTTTTTAAAGGTGCACAATGCATATCATTAAACTCAATTAAGACCCTCACTTGGTTTTAGGACCCCTCATGTAATGGTATTAATATTTTGATTATGACATCACACCAAATTCATAATTTCATTTGAGGTCAATTTTAGATATAAATTTTCTTGCATTCCCTAAATAAAAAACAAAAATTCTTTTACACGTCACCAATTGCTACTCAGAAAATACTACGGTCTCAGAATTTAGATAGTGAATTTGAATCACCTATTTTTAATTCTTAGAATTTTTATTTGTTCAATTCTAAAACTGTAACAATGCTGATGGTTACTACATAGGATGAAGTTACGGGAGGGCCAGCCAAGGGTGGCATGGCCCCTCAAGTTTTCAAAAATTCTTTTAGGACCTCTAAAATTATGATTATTTCAGTCATACGTATTACATGGCCCTTTGAGTTATAAATTTTTATTGATTGACCTACATATGTATGTCACTCTTTCAACTATTTTTCCATATTATGCAATAGCATCAAGTGGATGTCTTTTTTTTGTTTATCCTTTAAAAAAAATCATATACGTAGAAATTTTTATTTGTTTAAATTATATTATCTAACAAGTGTCTTAAATTAGCATTCTAACTATTCCAAGGTAAAATCTTGAGATAATTATTAAGAAATCTATCCAAAGTTTTGTTAAGAATTCTTTCATCAAGCTAATCTAGAAAATTATAATTTTTCAAAATACACTTACTTTGGCTCTCCTTTAGAGTAAATTTCTAGTTTCATCCCTATTACTAAAGGTTGTGAAAAAATCTACAGTACGCACCCCTGTTTACCATAAAAATATTATGATCGATTGTGTTGATTGTTACGATCAGTTGTAGTGTATGTTATAATTAGTGTGGTGAATGTTATGGGGGTGTATGTTAAAAATAATAAAAATAATAATGTGTTACGCATTATTGTGGTAAATATTATGACTTTTTGTGATGAAAAAATTGTAGTTTTTTTCTGTTACTGGTTGTGGTGAATGGTGAGTGTTATGATCGATTATGATAATGTTATATCTTGGTGCACCATATGTATTATTTTTTGGGGTGTGTACTTTAGCCTTCACACTAGTTATAATTAGATCTTCCCAAATTTTCATGTTTAAGGTGCATGATCATTTGGAAATTTATTTTTCTCCCCCATTTAATTCCATATTTATCCATATTATAAAACATTATTAGACTGATTAAATTTTGGTTTTAGATAATGACAATGATTTGCAAATAAAAAACAACTGTTAATCGGCTGATTCTGGAAACTTAGCCTGAAAATTGCTGTGGATTTAATGCTTATTATGCAACTGAAATTGGCAAATTTTCTCGAGAAAATAATATTATCAGATCTAAGTTCACTTAGAATGCATAAAATCACAACTCATAAATGCTTATTAATTCATAATTAGAGTAATTCAAACTGAGAACAAGTCCAAAATAATCACCATTTACAATTTTTTGGGTAGAACAGAACTTAAGAATCTTCATTACATTCCAGTTTAGAACTCATAAAACTTAAACAACCACTATATATCACCAAAACTTCTTTATCCATGAATTTTCTTACCCTGCAAAACAAAACTTAAAATCAAGATAAGAATTAAAAAATACAAACACAAAACAAGTACGGAAAATCAATGTTTTTCCTATTCATTTCCAAAACAAGAACTTGGCGAAAACTAAAATAGAAATAGACACTTAAAATTGGGATAAGCATCTTACAGTTCCTCCATCTCCAGCTCTAAACCCTTTGAATTTGCGATGTGTCGTGGTTCTTTCACGATGAATATAAAGCTTCCCACCAGATCGATTTGGTGGAGGATTGTACGAATGAGTCTCCGGACCTCTATAATCGATATTATAAATCCCCACATCAATATCCGACACTGTAGACATCAAAATTTTGAGACCGTCCAATTGTTTAAAGCAAATTAAATTTCTTGACAATCAAAGTCACAATGATCAAATTTTTCCATACCCTATAAAACAGAAGACACATAAAATCTCCCTACTAAAATCAATACCATATATGTTATCATGAAATTAGAGAGAGAAAAAGCTCGGGAGGGTAGAAACCTGTCGAAAAACAAGGCGTAGCGATGAGGAGAGAGAGATCAAGATGAAGATCGTAGAGAAGCTAGTCTTGAGCTCCATGGAAATGGAAAGCTGAGCTGATTGCTAGCTACTTGTGTTTAAAAGGAAGGAAGAAGCAATCAAGTCATGAGGGAGATCACAGAAGAAGCATGGGGAATTCAGTTAAGGAAATGCTCAGCTTTTGGGAATTTGAAACCTCGCAATCGACAAAGCCATTGTTTGTTTGGTTGGAGCATTTATGCAGCAGAACAATGGGGGGCCCTGTCAAAACTTCTCAAAAGCTGCTTTTAAATTCTGGCATATCAAAAAATATGTCGTCTTATTCACAGCTTCTTCTGCTTTTGATTCGGGTCGGAAAAATAGCTTCTATAGCCGTTTAAATGTTGATTCTGAGAACCTACATTTTGAGAGGTGGTAAAACACTTGGGCGTCCATCCAAATTTCTCAAAAGCAACTTTTAAATTCTGGCGTCTTGAAAACTATGCTATCTTGTTTACAGCTTCTGATTCTGATTCGAGTAAAGAAAATAACTTCTGAAACTGATTAAAAGTTGATTCTGAAAATTTACGTTTTGATGCTTTTAGATTCTACTTTAAAGAATCGGCTTTTATCAATCTTGTGATTTTGACAAACACCTACAATAACTACTGTTTTGGGTGACTATTAACCATTGTTTTTGTTGTCTGTTTCTTTTGGGTTTTGTGGACAATCCCATGTGTGAATTATTGAAAAATGTCCTTAGAGAGGGACATTCCCCATTTAGATCCCCTGGTTGGAAATTCGCAATTCTCACACCTACCCCTCATTTCCTCTCCTGTTTCTTTCTGTCTCTTGAGCTCTTAAATTATTAAATTCTTTACACATGTTGTGTAAACACGTTGTTTACAAATATCTAATAATCAATTGACGCATTACTAATTAGTTGAGAAGATTAAAGAAACTAATTAATCGCAAATGATATGTCAGTTAATTCTTAGATATATGTAAATTTCGTGTTTATGCCGGATGTGTACAAAATTTAATCTCGAATAAATGAAAAAGTTTTTGTTTGGGTGGGAATTGAATTGCCTAAATGGATTAGGAATGGAATTTAATTCTAAAGGGAAATGGAAAAATTTTACACTCTTCGGTTGTGTTTGGATCAAGGGCTTAGGGAGGGAAGATCGGGTGGGAAAGAAAAAAGTGAAGGAAAAGTTAAGGAAAAGAGTAAGTTTTTATTCATTGGTTTTCTTATCAGTTTCGCGTCCTTCAAAAATCTCTCTACAAATTCCTGATCCAAACATGGTCTTAGAATCCATCCTCCATAGGAATTTTGCTATTCATGATACTATAAATGAAGTTTATTGAAAATAGTCCCAGAATTTTGCCATAAAACTATTGCTATTTAATGCCTTTCTATTGTTGTGCACCTATTAAAAGATGGAAAATGAAACAACGAAGAAAAGGGGGGGAAAGGGGGGAAATCGCAACCGTCCATAGGCTCAACAAAGTGTTATATCTGGAATAGTCTAATTAGTAAAAAAATTGTCTTGCAAGGCTCGCTTACAATAAAATCTAAAAGAGATAAAAGATTGCATAGATGATACTTGTATAATTTTGGAAAGCTGTTTAATTAAACCCTTGTTTATACATGGTCACAAGATTTTTAAAAAGTATTTCAACATAGAAATATGTATTCACCCAAATTACAAGAGATGTGGTTTTCATTAATTAGCTCAATTTATCTTAATTGGCTGGCACTTTTTCTTTGTAAATCCGTTCACAAATTTATAATTTAAACACAGTCTCATAGTATTTTGTCATTATCTGATGTGGCGTGGCGTTCGATATTTTTTTTTTTAGCATTTTTTTATGCTTGAAACCATTTTTTGTAGGTACTTCCTTCTAAGATCCAAATGAAAAAGACAAGAACATTATGGTGGATTTAGTTTTCTGCAACAATGTTTATGCTAGTTCCCATAGGATAGGTGCTAATATGGGCAAAGAGTGGCTGTGTCTTGCTGGCCCAAACGTCAACAGCAATGTCATGGTTGGAAGGGCATGGGCTTTTTCCTATTGTCCTGTGGTCAGACATTACCCTCTCCGACATGAAATTATGGAAAATTATTAGGTACTTCCAGTAAATACGTTACTGTGACACACTCATTGTAGGTCCTCCTTTTATCTCCCAGTCACTTAATAAATGTGAGTTATCATATCCCACCTACAAAGTTTATTGCTACGTGATTGGTTGGGAATATCACATGTAAATGCCATAAGATATTCCAAAAGCATTGAATAATTACTTGAAAATTATACTGTGTTCATAGGGCATTTCTCCGAAAGCACTAAGGGGTCCCACAATCAAGTAGGCTCATGCATTTGGTGGCAGGTCCATACGTATGTGTGGCTCTTGACGGCGTTGGGACAATGCCCTAGGAGCGCACACAAAATTTTCCGGTAAGAGAGGTAATGGCGAACGACTGAACTAAAGAAAAATCCAAGGAGTCGCACGATCACTTGGTATCCCCAACATTTCAAGGACGGAACTATGTGATTGTATGGCTTATAAGAGCATTGGAGTAATGACCTAGCTGCCTAAGAAAGAAAATATTCCAACTCCTTAAAAGATAGAGGTGAGATTAGGAGCATGTAGTGCCGTGGATAAAACACTCTCTTTATCAGCTATAATTTCTAAGTTCGAGTCTTATTGACACGCAAGCTACAACTTCTCCTTTGCTTATCCCAATTCAACTTATCACTAAGCTAACCCTTTTTTGGGTGAATTCTAATAGTTACACTTTCCATCCTTGTTAGATCTAGGTTGGTATCCTTGTAATGAGGTCATCTCCAAACATCTCTTTATAATTTTACTCACTTATTTATTTATTTTGAGACAACAAGAAACTTTTGGGGCCCCAACACTGTTTCGGCTTCTTAATTAGATCCATGAAACTATGGATGTTTCAAAGAAGTTCTTGTAGTGTAAAAACACAACATGCATTGATTGATAGATGGAGAGATTAATTTTTTAATTCAATCTATCACAAGAGTCATATGCCCCACTATACATGTTTTGTTGTTTATATTAATTCATTTCGTGAATCAATTATCAAACACTCCAATTAATACAAATAAAAAATCTATACAAAATTTATGTATAAGATAACGTGACTCAATGTAGATTTTCACTTAAAATCAAAACACCCCATTATGACTCTCGAACATTTATTTATTTTTCTATTGAGACCCTTCTACTTTCATAATTGAGTCAAAACAGCCTTTTATTTTTAGTTATGTTGTACCTTCTATTTCTTTATGAGCGCTAAAATTGTGGCTTCAATTAAGAAAAATTACGGTTCTATGTAAAAAGAGAAAACAAGAATAGAGAAACACATTCATAATTTTAGGTAGAATATTTAATCACTATAATTAAATTATAATTATGGCATAAAAAGGGTAAATAACTTCAATAACTAGGGACCAAAGTGAATTTTTTCTAAACTACAGGTACTCAACTGAAATTTACCCCTCAAAAGTAGAAGCCATAAATCCCAAAAAATATCTAATCACTATTACTTGTGGGATTGTGATCCTTAAAAAAATGAACAACAAGGTGGGCAGTAACCTTTGATTCAAAT
>BRYE01000008.1:3230000-3232500 GCA_030159115.1 Actinidia arguta var. hypoleuca
TTCTTTAATTTGATAATCTTTCTCGTGCTTTTTAATTCAGATTTGTTTATCTCGAACAAAACTGAACTTTATGATATCCTATCAAAAAAAGTGTGGAAGAACTCACGCTGAGACACATGTGCTAAAAGGTAAAAACATCAAAATTGAGGGGTAAAATGGGTTTGAAAAATATAATAGAGGTAAATGTAGATGAATTAGGGTCATGGTTAATTGTGTTACGAATTTGATTGGGATAAAATGTTTTTAAATTAACTTTTGATATATTTCTGATCCTCTTCGTTACGCCTGATGAAATAAAAATGTCCATTACTCTTAAACTACTTAGTTTTACATTAAACTTGCGTCGTTTTGCATATTAAGCATAGATAATTTGAGTTTTTGATTAGTACCAACAGAAATACCATGATTAACTATTTATTTTATATATCAAAAAATATTATTTTTTTCAGTTATATTTATAATATTTCTCATTAAAAAAATCAACAATGTTGCTAAATAATTTATTTTTTTATTATTTTATCTTTAGTGCAAGTTTTAAATTTTTTTGTTTTTTTTTGTTTTTACTTTTTCAGTTTGTGTTAACAATATAAATCAAAAATTAAAATTATTAATAATTTAAAAAAAAACTACAAAAAATCATATTGATTCAAAATTGATTTTTTTTATTAATTTGGATTTTACTACTTTTTAACCCAAAAAAATTACTTCGTTAAATTCTTTAATCAATATGGGCAAATTTAATATTAAACAAGAAGAGAAAGAAAATAAGAAAAATAAGACGAGTGAGTTATTGAGTATCTCATACTATATAATATAGAACGATTTAGTTTTAATGTAATAGACACTTCCATTATATTGGGGTGTAGAGCATAAAATTGTGAGATATTATTTTAGTGAGTGCTTTGTTTTGTAAATTAAAGTGATTTGTTTCCTTTTAATTAAAAATGATAAAAAGAAAAGTTAGATTGTTCGTAAATCGGGTTAAGTCCTATTTAAACCCTTAAACTATTCAATTTTTTGCTACTTACCTATTGAATTATCAATTGCATTTTATTTCGCCTACGAACTATATTCAATCACCCTCTATCCAGTCTAATTAATGACGGCCCGTCCAATTAGTGGATGGAACGTTAACACGCGAGTCGCACATGCATTATTTTATGGGCAAAATAGACATTTTAGTAATAACATGCATTCCTTGGGGGTAAATTACACCAAAGCTGTTGACAAAAACAAATCAACAGCAAAACAAATTCAAAGTAAAAAAGGTACAGAGAGGCTTACAAGTGGGCTTTGTCCCATTCTATGGTCCGACAATTATGGGCATTGCACCAATTCAATAAGTTTTAAAAACCTACCTCCATAGTATCTACTCTCTACCTTTCCCCCAATCCTAACTTGATTTCATGACCAAATGCTAAATTAGGGCACCAATTTGCCCTTAATGAGTCTACATGTGTTGCAAACATGATTAAAGTCACCGAAAAGTCTAAAATGCTATATGTGACTCATGTGTTAATATTCATGTCTACTAATTAGACAACCCGTCACTGGTTAAACTGGATAAAGAGCGATTAAATAGTTCAAAGGCTAAATAAATGCAATTGGTATTTCAATAACTAAATAGCCGAAAATTAAATAGTTAAAGGGGCTAAAATAGGATTTACTTTTGAATAACTTGATTCAGAACTTAATTATGAATGTATTAAGTGAAATAAAATTAAATCTATTTAATAATCGAAATTCACGTCAATTAAAAAAATGAGTCTCTTAAAATATCGACTAAATTTTAAACAAAATTAAGTAACATAATATTTACTTAATTCTGACTGAATTAAAAATTATATATATAAAAAAATATTGAGATGCCCCGTTATGATCCTAACACCACTACCATATCTGCTACTACCACCCTCACCCTCACCGTGGTGACCACGGACCACCCCACAGTATATCAGCAAAAGCGAGGCCAAATTGGTCTTTTTCTTTTTGGGTGGTTTTAACTTTTAGCGAAAAGACAACACTGAAAAGGGCAGAATTAGTTAGGTTATGGAATCCACTTCGAACGTGACGGCTCTGCAATGCGTCATATCTCCACCGTCGGATCAAAGAAGAATCCGACGGCTGTTACAAAACCCTATCTGTGCCTGACACAATTGTACCACTACTTAAGCAGCCAAGGAGCTGTAATCTGCGACACTCTCTGCTTGCTCTCTACGCCGTCTCCTCTGCGGGAGAGCATCAAGCGGATCGATCCCCTCTCTCTCTCTTCAACTGTTCGTTGCTTAAAAGGTTCGATCGATTACATTTCTCAATTCGATTCGTAATTGATACATGTATATTTGTGTGTGTATAGTTTTGATTTTCGGGAACTGATCTGATTTGGTATGTGAATGCTACGAATTGTGGTTTTGTTTACTTTTGATACGATGTTGATCTCTTTGTGATTCGATTCAGTGTTTGTAGATCTAGATATGGTTGCTGGTTTATTTGTATGTAT
>BRYE01000008.1:3240000-3247500 GCA_030159115.1 Actinidia arguta var. hypoleuca
TAATTTTTTTTTATGGTTGGTCTGTATATTATACTTTTTTATTTGATAACTCGGTATTCAGTCCAAGAACCGATTAATATGGATAAATCAACATTTTTCATTCTCCTTTCTCTAATCGCACTCAATTTTTTAATTAGGTTATATTATAAAAATATACATGTATTTACATTTTTAAAATTACTTTTACTCAAATGTTTAGGATATTTGGGTAAATTCTTATTTAAAAAAATTGAAAACAAAAGAATTAAAGAAGTGTGTAAAAACAAGGGTAACTTTCGCTGACACCCCTGGATTCTATTGAAATCACACTGTTATCTCCTTCACTCTTTGAAATCATATCATACTCAACTGCTTTATGATTTTATATAACAGTTTAGTCCAATCATTAGTTGCCCGTTATTAACCTAACTAAATGCCATTTTGCCTTTCTTTTACCTTTGTCTCTCTCAAATTATCAAAGCCTTCACCACTATTCTTGAATTTCACTTTCATTCACTTGAATGGTGTAGAGTTTTGTAGTGAAAAGGTAATTGGTGAAAGGTTGGAAGGTGAAAGTGAGTCGTGGTGGGAGTGGGTAGTAGAAGGTGAAGGAAGTGGGAGGTGCTGATGAAAGCTAAAAAAATTGATAATAACAAGGGTATTTTAGTAGCTCTGCCATTAAATCTAATGGAAAGTCAAGTTGGTCTGATTTCAAACAATAGAGAATTCAGATGAATCTAGGGGTGTCAGTGCAATTTGCCCTAAAAAATTACTCTATCATCCTTCATTAAAAGTTTTTTTTTTCTTTCCCTCTAAAGGTTAAAAGAATGTAATTGTAAGCAACCCAAAGATGAAGAAAAGAATATTAGCTTTTAACTGAGGGGTTTTGATAGTTTAGTGGTACCCACTTGCACCCATTAACTGTGGGATTCGCAAGCAAGAACCAGCTGTGTATTATTATTCAAATTTTTCCTCACATTCTCTCACAGTTGAAACCTTCTGGGCAAGATCTGGTTTTTCTCACTCTACAATCCCAAAAATTCTCATTTTTTTGCTTTTCAGTGAGAGAAATTGTAGAACAAGAAGAAGAAGAATGGCCACTGAGAGATCTGGCAAGTTCAATTAGAGGTACTTTGTGTCGTTTATAATTTGTTGCACACCCAACATAATTCTAGTAGTTTACTTGCCAAAAAATTACATTTTAAGTTGTTTTTGAAGTGTTTTTTTTCCGTGAATTTAATGCGAATTTAATTTCTGGGCGTTGTGTCTTTTTCTTGGTAACTGGCTATTTATTATTGGTTTGACTCAAATAAAGTTGGGTTCATGCTTTTGTTTTCTTTTATCTGTTTGGTTGCTGAGAAAATTGTGGGTAGGGAAAGAAATTGGTGCGGTGAATCTTAAATTGTTCATAATTTGGACCAGGCAATTTATGACTCTGCTTAGGTGTGGATAAATCTATTTTCCTCCACTTTTCTTAGCAATATTTCACTGGTCTCTCTCTCTCTCTCTCATATGTTTGTTTATTCATAGTGTAGATTTTCCCTTACAATGCATATAACTAAACTTGTGTATAGGTTTTTTTACATGTAATTTCTTGGAATTACATGAAAGTAGAATGAGCAAGACAAAAAAACCAAGTTTTTTTATATTTTTTTCTTTTGTTTGTTTTGGTGATGGAAATAGGAAAGTTTGAGGAATGATACATAGATGGGGAGAAAAGGGAACTGGTTTTCTTCGATAAAGAGAGCTTTCAGCCCAGAGTCCAAGGAAAAGAAAAGCGAGGTTTGGGAATTTTTTACCATCATTGTTTTGATTCTGATATTATCATTTCAAATTTAAATGGGATTGTGATGAATTTAGCAATTGTTTCTTCAGAAATCAAGTAAATCGAAGAAGAAAATTTCACTATGATTCTTTTGGTTGTGCTGTAGGCATTTCAAATATAAATGGTATTGTGATAAATTTAGCAACTGTTTCTTCAGAAATGTGAAAGTACTAACTGTTAAGTGATCTAAAAGCTTAAGATGTTAGAAAGATAGAGAAATTTATTATTTATTATTTTCTCAACAAGCCCCTTAGGGCTAGGCTTTCTGCCATAAGCGAGCCAAACACATGCAAGAATTTTAATTCGGTAAGCAGTGATGTTTGAACAAAGGATATATGTCTAATGCCATATAAAAGTGTTAACTACTAACTTATCTAAAAGCTTAAGTTGTTAGAGAGATGTATAAATTTATTATTTATTATTTATTATTTTTTCAACACACCCCTCACGTGTGGCGAGGCTTTCTGCCATAGGAGGGCCAAACAAGTGCAAGAATTTTAATTTGGTAGGCGGTGAAATTTGAACGAAAGATATATACTTGCTCTGATATGTGAAAGTATTAACCACCAACTCATCTAAAAGCTTAAGCTTTCAGATTTGGTGGTTAACTATTTCACAAGAAATCAAATAAATCGAAGAAAAAAATTTCTCTATAATTATTTCAGTTCTGCTGTAATCACTTCAAATTTAAATGTAATTGTGCTAAATTTAGCAACTGTTTCTTTAGAAATCAAGTAAATTGAAGAAGAAACTTTTACTATGATTCTTTTGGTCTGCTGTAAAGCACTTCACATTTAATGGGGTTGTGATAACTTAGCATCTGTTTCTTCAGAAATCAAGTAAATCGAAGAAGAAATGGTTTGGGAAGGAAAAATCCGCTGTTCCCGATTCCTCACCTTTGGAAAATGTCACGGTGCCTCATCCTCTTCCTCCACCACTAGAAGAGGTGCAACTAATTGAAGCGGAGGAGGAACAAACCAAACATGCTTACTCGGTTGCAGTTGCCACTGCTGCTGCGGCTGAGGCTGCCGTTGCGGCTGCTCAAGCCGCTGCGGAGATTGTTCGGCTAACTTCCGTGACTCAGTTCACTGGCAAATCGAAGGAGGAAGTGGCAGCAATCAAAATCCAAACAGAATTCCGTGGGTATCGGGTATGATCCTTTTATATACATAAATAAAATGAAGTTTATGTCTTATTATCTTTTAACTTTTGTGATTCTGTATTTTGTTTAAATTTATGTCATTTCTTGACAAATAAGTAGCAAAGAAATTTAGATGAAAAATGCTTTTAGTACCGTGTAGACATGTCCAACACTTCTGTTTTGTTTGAGCACAAGCACATCTATTAATGTAGTGCTTGTTGCTTGAACTGCATTTGAATCACTAGTTTTTTTTCCTATGAAAATGAATTTCATTGCTAACTTAATGAGAGTATTTTGAAGTTTCTGTACTTAATTTGAGCAGTGATTGATCTCAATGTCCCCCTCTATTCCAACGGCTAATACTCACTTGGCGTAATTCTTTTTCATAGTTAGAAATGCTGGGCAAAGCAAAGGTTCTGCATCCTGAAGGTTGAAGGAAATAGAAATGGAGAAGTTAGAGGTTCCAACTAACTTTTTCCATTTCTGATTCTTTTTCCCTTACCAAATCCACAGCCTAAGGGTTTACTTTCATCTTGTATTTGATTTTATCAATATTTACTACTTATTTGAGGTTGTTCGTAGATACATACTGCCACATTTCAGGCTTCATGAGACCATACACGAGTTAAAGTGTTTCTTCTCTGGGATTATTGACACACCGACATGACGTTCATAAATTATGATTTAGTACCAAAACAATACTGTAGCTTTATAGACCACTCTCCCTTGAATACAATGTTTCGAACAAGACTGGAAGTGACACGTTTGACTTGTTCAAAGTTTTCAATATTGACCCCTAAATCAAAATGAAAACAGGTTGGAGTTTAAAATATTATTACATTGTTATAAAATTGGATTATTTGAACATAGTTTTCTTCAGGAGGGATGAAGAAGATTTGCTGCTTAAATAACTTACTAATGATAAGTTGTGGAAAAAGATCGACTAATTCGAGGAAAATAGGAAATGGATCCATATAGCTGATCTCGAGGAATTGGGGCAAAGTCTTATTGAGTTGAGATTGAGGAATAGTTCTAAAAGCCAAGGAAGTTTCAAAGAAGTCAAACTGAAAGCTATGAACTTAGTTGTTAAAAATCTTAAGACTTATATGTAAATGTCTACATTTTATTAATGATTTTCTTGTCATCGATATTGGTCATTGTTATGGGTATCATTTGCTTAAAACGAGAGAGATGCATAGAAAAATGCCTATGATTAAAAGGCATGTGCAAGAGATTTGTTATTTGGAAAATGTAGAACAACTTATATTATGTGATAATTCTATGGATTCTTACATCTTATATATTATAAATTTGTTGTGATTACATTTACTACAATTTTAGGATTTTGAGGACAAAATAAGAGTTACCAGAAATTGTTAATACCATAGTGATTTACAACTTGGAACGCACATTTCAAAACATGATATAATTCCTTTCCTAAACAGTGAGTTTAGTGACCCAAGTGATTCCCAAAGTTTTTCCAACTTATTTCCTAAATATCTTCCTTTGAAGCAAAAAACTTATTGTCATTGTAGGAGAAAATGTAGAAAAAGAAAATGTAAAAAAATTGGTCATAACACACGTAAATGTATTTTACATGAATAATTCAAAAAATATTTCTATGTTTTATTAGATTTTTTTTTTACTTGAAATAAGTACATTAGAATGGTATAACCTATAGAAGTCTACCTATATCTTACCACGACTTAAGCCATAAAACATACCTCGTTCCCGATTCTCATACCATAACGTTTAACATACGGACAAATATTATTAATTACTCTTGATCATATTGGCACTTTGCAGAAAGAAAACTTTATGTATATCTTTATTCATTTACTTATTTCTCATTTTTCTTCTTCGTAACTTTGGTATCAGGTCACACTATAAATAATAGAACTTATCAACTGATTTGTTGTTGCCGGTTCATTGTCCTCAGGCAAGGAGAGCATTCCGGGCTTTGAGAGGGCTTGTTAGGCTGAAATCATTGGTACAAGGGTCATCAGTCAAACGGCAAACTGCAAATGCTTTAAAATGCATGCAAACTCTATCCCGCATGCAATCTCAGATCCAGTCACGAAGAATTAGAATGTCGGAGGAGAATCAGGCGCTCCAGAGACAGCTCCTCCAGAAACGGGCAAAAGAACTCGCGAGGTTGCGGGTTAGCTTTCTTCCATACCTCCATTTCCTAAGATGCAATTGTTATGCTAGAAATAATTTTGATGCAATTAAAGTGAATTAAACAAGAGTAGTTCGACGTACTAATGTCACTGGGCCTAGCTACAACAGTCTTTACCTGCCCTAGATAAATATAAATCTAGCAAGAGAAGCTACATCCTATTTGTCCTTTATTTGTTATTGATTGTTATTAAAGGCTATTCGTAGATCTGGAATCTTGTGGATATCATCCCACTAGATTCAGTTGCATTTCTTTCTTTGCAGATGTTGTCGCAACCGTTAGTTCTTGTGTAGTGAAGAGCCTAACTTTCCATTATATTAGAGTAGGGTTCTCGTTCCATCTTTGATTCCGGCTTAGCATCCTAAACTTTCATTGTTAGATCATTGGTTTAGGGGCTACTCTGCATCTCGCTAACAGCCCTATTCACTTAGCTAGTTGACTCAGCTACGATCACGAAGTAACCTCCGTAGACATTTATAAGTAGGGCTGTAATCTTTTAGGAAAGAGTTTTTTTTTATGAATTGAAAGTCAGATTTTAGTGTTTTCTTGGGGCTGTTAGGAGATGTAGATGTCCGTTTAGTTACAAAGTTCCTTGTATAGTGTGTTTGATGAAGTTCACGCAGGATTAAATTGTTCAAAACGCCTTGCGTTAATAGAAAATGGTAGTACCCTAGTGAATTTCATATTGGTGCACATGTTCCAAAACATTATATAGTATTAGCAATCCAACGCGATCTTCAATGTTTTTCGTAAAAAAATAAAATGTTATAAATTAAAAAGCTAGAGAGAGTGGAGCTTTGGCTATACAAAATGTAAAAAGTTTTTTTTCCATATTTTTACAACAAATGTGTTTGACATGATTTATTTTAAATATAATTCTCTTTTTATTAGATATTTATAGCTTGAACGAAGTATACACTAATATCGTAATGTATATAAGAAGCCTACTTCTATCTTACCATAATTTATGACATGTGGCGTATCCCGTTCCCGTTTCCGTTCCCGTTCCCGTTCCTCGTACCAGAACGATCCACGTTCCAGTTAACATTGAAATGGCCTTCATAATAAAAGTCTTGTCCGAACAGCTTCTTAGTAGCTAATATGCAAATGTAAATGGGGGCTATTAAAAACTATAAAAGTCCGCCCATCCTTGAAATTTGTTGGACGGTGTATTTGGTGAAGTGCACACAGGATTGGATTGCAATACCCATTCAGATTCCTTTCAATTGGAATCGTCCAAACATCATCTTACGCGAGTTGTTGTGAAGAACAAAATGTTCCTATTGTAAAACCTTGTCTCAATTTAGAGTACTTACAAATGAAGTGGTTATAGATAATTTATTCTACAACTGTCAATGGATCGGATTAAGTCTGAACCCGTTTCTCAAAATCCGGTCCGAAATCGGTTTAATTCGAATCTGATAGTCAGATTTTTAACATATCGGATTTGGATATTTAACCGATCTGATCCGTTTTATAATTTGATCCGGAAAAGTATGTATCTGTTTTCTTTTACATATATGTTTTTTTACTTTGCCCCACGTAAAAAAAAAAGGGATCAGATCGGATTTTTGGATCGGATGTCCATATAAGTTGTATTCGGATTTAGATTTGAGCAATGCGGATTTACCATTTCCGGATTTGGATGTCTTTTCATTCGGATCCGAATCCAATCCATTTACAGGCCATGGTTTGTTCATAAACCAATTTGCTGTTTGTTAGCTCTTCACTGTGTGTCTTTTACCTTGACAGATCGGGGAGGACTGGGACGACAGTCTGCAGTCGAAAGAACAGATTGAAGCAAACTTACTTGGCAAGTACGAGGCAGCCATGAAAAGAGAAAGAGCACTAGCTTATTCTTTCTCCCATCAGGTATTCTCTTAACGGAATCGTGCACTCTTCTTTTTCATCCATTCCGTTGATTCAAAATAAAACTTTTAAAAAGAAAAATCATTGAAACTCGTGTTGTATATGCACTCCATTAGATTAGGCTAAAAGTAGAAGTCCATGTTAATCTCTTGTAATTTAAGTTGACCTGTTTAAATAAATAATACGGGCATTGGTTGCAAAAAGAACTAAGGTTGTGCCGAACTCAATCGTCTCTGTTTAATTGTTTAGTTTTGATTTCATCTATTGTCGTAATGAAGAATTTAAATTCATTTGCTCGACTTTTACTTAATCTTATCTAGAGACCAGTAACATTAAATAAATGCATTGTGTCGAGAATAACATCGGATTTATTATTAGTCAGAAATACAATTACTTACCAAAAATGAAACAAAATTGAGGAATATCTGTATCAATGAGATAGTAGTATATTATCACCAACTTAGCAGCTGCCAAAATCTGTATGGAAATTTAATTCTTTACATAAAA
>BRYE01000008.1:3252500-3257500 GCA_030159115.1 Actinidia arguta var. hypoleuca
ATAATTTTGAAAAAAGGACTTTGCTGGCTACTAACAGTTGACCAAGTTTTTAATGAGTATAAGTAGTACCATAAAAAGGATTCTAATGTAATTAACTCTAATTTTTATTGGTCAATATAAGTATATGCTAATTGAATCTGTGTTTTTGTTGTTCGGGGGCCACCCTTTAGTAGTGTTATTTACAAATTCTTTGAACCATATAGGGATTTTAGTCGTGGGGAGGCGAATGTACCTACAAAGCACAAAATTTCTAACATATGCATAAAATACAATATTAATTTGAAAATATCCATAGCTAATACTACTATTAAAGTGGGGCTTTTTTGGAAACTTTGGGGTGACTATCACCCCTAGCTGCCCCCCTCGGGCCCATCCCTCTATATAGATTTGCCACCCCAAAGTTTTTTGATTGTATATAATACTCAACCACCTCAAAAGTTTTGTTCTATATTACAAATTTTTTAGGCCTCCCCAAGAATCCTGTGCCTGTGGTTTGCCCAAGGATGTGCGCTCCTATCTTTTCTTAACCAGTTTGTAATTGAGTTAGTAATTAATAAATATGTAGCTTTTAACCACCGTTGAGCCTTCCCCCAATTCTCTGCTCTTGTCCATGGCCATAATCTGAAATATCATTGGGGATGGTCTCTGTTTTCTCCCATTGAAGTTGTCTTAAAATTTCCTTGGAAAGCATTCGCCCTGTTTTTGCATCCTTTTGGCACATCTTGAAGCTAAATGGGGATTTTTTTTTTTTTTAAGAAATAAGCTACTTCAATCTGGAGGAGTTATTTGCTTATTTCATTATTGGGCCATAGTGGTCGCAATTCAGAAAACAAGTGCAAAATTGTTCTCAATTTTACATGTGGAACTTCCATCTAGAATCTAGATCTGTCTGTTAGTTAGGGAAAAAGCCATCATAAATTGGATGTTTGAGGTCGATAAACAATATTTTATTATTTGAATGAAGTTTGCAGTGCATCTTAATTTATCCACCATGTTCCTGAATATCTAGTTTTATTTTAGTATTAGATTTTAAAAGTTACAGTAGGGTTTTTAAGTTGATCTTCCCGAAGAGTTAATATCAGTAGCAAGATTTGGCATCTATCACTGCTTAGGCTGTAGTCTGTTCCCAAAGATGGGCAGTTCGCCTCCTAATAAATCTGAGTGAGTTGTTTTTTGAACATCGTGGAGCAATTAGGACCATATTAATTAGAGCATTGAGGGAAATTTTCTAGTAGTAAGGACAGTAGGACACCTCATTATCCTTTCAAGCCCTTGACGCTGCTGGTGTTTTAAACACTGTTAGTTGTCTTTTTTGTTTCGGTGTCTTATTTCAAGCCCTCAAATATCTACTTTCTCCCTCTCTTTTTTGTCTTTTTTCTTCTGCTTTGCTTTTGGTGCCTCAGACAAAAAAATGCATATGGTCGACAGTGGGTCATTTTTGATCTGCTGTAATGCTTTGCTAGACTTGCCAACTGATATTGCCATGCTGTTGCCCACCGCAGTGATGGCAATGTAACTGTGTCCCTGCTCCACCCCCTATTTGGACAGGTTTGTGGGTATTCTATTCAGGGTATGAGCATTTTTGGCTGAAGGAAATTAAATCCTAGTTGGAATCCAGCAGGGTTGGGTTCAAGGAAACCTGCCCCACCCCGGTTACATATCAAATTAAGTTTTAAGAGTTCTTTCTTGTTAATTGTGTAAAGTGATCAATTCTATCAACATACACAATATTACGTTCTCTCTTCGTTTGTGATTGTCCCTCTCCCTTCTCTCTATACTTCCATGAAATCCATCCAACTCCCGAGTCCAGAAAGGAAAATTAAAAAGAGACGGAAAGCCTCCATTGAATCAAAGGTGGTGTAGACGTAGGCGCATTTGAGGCCTCTTTTTCTTCTTCTTCTTCTTCACAATTGTTAATTGGTTCTGTCGAGTCTTACTATTGCTGCCAATCATGGTGTGATCTGTTCTTCCTTTTTTCGTTCTTCTCCTCTCTTTCTTCTTTGTCTAGTCAGATCCCCACTTCCACACTCCATTTTTTTCTGCTGAGATTATTTTTGTTCTGGAATTGTTTCAGGATGTGTTGGGGACCTGGGGTGGGGCAGGGGATGAATGATGAGGGATGAGGCTAAACCTGTGAACCCGCTGGGGGCTTGGGATAGTGATGGGGAGGAACTTTTTCAGCGGGAAGTGGTCAGGAGAGGGAATTATTCTGAGATGTAAAGAGAACCGTTTATCCCAATCCTTACCGTTTGTATTGTATCTCTCATTCCTTTCCAAAAAAATTATATTGCTCACATCTCAAACAACTCAAGGTCCTGCGTAGTTTTCAACATTGAAAAAACCTCCAAATAATGCTTTATGTGAGTGCGTAATCATTGGACGAGAGCAAAGATAGCTACTACTGTGGACAGTAGACATAAAGTAAAGACTATTCCTAAGTAAACTATTGTGTTTCTTCATTCGTTCCTTCAGTGTTAATGTTATTAATGTTGTCTGTTGTCATTTTATTTCCCTGGTGACAATGAAAAGTGTTGTGGTAACCTATTATTTAAACGATTGATTTTTAAATCAAAATTTTGCACCAGGTTGCACCATTGGTAGCGGGATTGGCTGTTGCTGCTGCTGCTTATGCTAGCAGATATAGCATCCAGGCATGGCAAGCATTCAAAGCAAGACCACCTAGAATACGTAGATTCTATGAAGGAGGATTCCAGCCTGCAATGACAAAAAGAGAAGCAGCTCTCATTCTTGGAGTCAGGTACCCTTGAAACCTTTCTGTTATGAAATATGAGATTCACTTCTCTTGTCATTCCTTCTCTAGATTTTTGTATTTATCGTGTTTGATATATTCAGGAAGTGTAATGTTCATTATGATTTCCTCCAAGTATATGCATTAAAATCCGTTGGCAATCGCCTAGCACCCACCCCAAACAAGAAAAAAAGGATGTGATGGAAGGGGAGGGAAGTTCGTTGAGCAAGTATCAATTCTGTCCTCATTTTCTAAATCCTGTTATGATAAATAAGGATTTGTGGTTTTGAACAAAATGCATATATGTACAAAATATATAAGCTGGTGAACTCTTGGAATGTTTTTATATTAATTTTCTTTCTGTTATCATATGGTACTAATTTCCAGTCATCATATTCTTGTTTGACTCCCATCTGGTTATTTTTTGTGAACACTCACATAAAGAACAACTTTAGGGTGGACTGAGTTTGGGTTCTTCATGAGTCTGAACCTGACAAAGTTGGGTAAAGCTGTGTTTAAGTGTTCCAAGTGCATATATTTAGGTAACCCTGTTTATCCAGGTAGTAATTGTAGAACTAATGCCTGCGGTACACTTGGAATCATAAAACTAATAAATAAAACTAGGGATATTCCATGACATATTGCATAAATTAATTCATGCTCACATGAGATGTGGGATCCACCCCGAAGTGACAGTGTGTGTCTCACATCTAATGTCAGTATAGAGTAATTTATGAGATGTGGGCTTCACATTGAAGTGATACTGTGATATTGTGTGGCCCACATCTTATGCAAGTATGGAGTAATTTATGCGGTATTTGATGAAGTAACCCTAGCACAACAACTAAAAACTAATTTAATCATCACACTTGGAATATGTTTTTTTGAATTGTTTTCATTTTGAGATGGGGGTATTCCGGGGTTCATTAGCCCTGAATCTGATTGGTTGGTTCTGCTACCTGCTCACCTGATACTCACTAACGTTGTAATTCTTGGGATTGGAGCTACTATTGGTTGTGGAAAATAATTAGCATGACAAGGTTTTAGATATGAATGCACGAGGTGCATTGGTCGTCAATTAGCATTTGAAAATTGGTAATTGCTTGAGAAGATCTAGGCTGATGGTTTTGATTTATGCTCCATGGGTAAATAATTCGCAATTGCTTTGCTTTATTTATAGAAATTTTCTTTTTTCAATCCTACATCATGTATTAGCTCTATTTCTTTATCATTTACTTTCTGCAGGGAAAGTACTCCGATAGATAAGATTAGGGAAGCACATAGAAGGGTCATGGTAGCAAACCATCCAGACGCTGGTGGCAGCCACTACCTTGCTTCTAAAGTCAATGAAGCGAAAGATATTATGGTTGGAAAGACCAAGGGGACTGGCTCTGCTTTCTGAAACTAAAAGTGGTTCTGTCAATATTTTGGAAAGTGAGTTTCGAGAGTGTGATTATGTAGTGATCAAACAGATATCAGGAGATAGCTCATTGTCCGAAAATATTTTTGCCAAACCTTTCAGATAATAAAATACTGAATGTATGTTTGTTACTCTCATGCCTAGCAGTTGTACACTAATTAGAAATTACCAAGTTTCTTTTTATTTGAGTTCATTGAATCCGAGTGGAACTTTTTGCTATTTGACTTGAATGAATCCGCCAACCATCGTGTTCCAATAACAGAATTCTTATAATATAGCATTAGTAGCTTGTCTTCTGTTCTTTTTGAGCATGTTTATACAGGAATTGCTACAATATCTGATAAACCTTAGGTTGTGTTTGGATTATGGATTTGTTGAATAGGTTGCATTTGGATTATGCACGAGTGAATGGATTTACAAAGGGAAAGAAAAAATGATAGGGATACCAAAGAAATGACTTTAGCTGCTGCTTCACTTCACTGTTTTCTTATCTTTTCCTTCACCCTTGTCTTTCCCTAGACAAATACATTCTAAATTCAGCCTAGCGCATTCTTAATGTTTAAGTTCATTACATGCAACATTACTATTCTAATCCGACAACCCAATTCCGTCTGCACTTTGCTGACCGAACACTCGAAAGATCAGCCATCATGCCCAAGAAGACAACGGACTGTCCAAAGCAAACCTGTTCTTCTGCCCAAAAGATCAGTCGTCTTCATCTTGTAGTATTTTCTATGTGCGGATTTTCCCTCTTCACTCTCTTCATCTTGTATTTTTTATGTTTATTTCTATTCTTCTTCTTCTAAAAGATAGTAATTTATTCACCCTTAA
>BRYE01000008.1:3265000-3275000 GCA_030159115.1 Actinidia arguta var. hypoleuca
TTTGTGGTGAATGTTGCTTAACCTTTAACAGCTCTTGATCTCGTCATTTTTACAGGGTTGCATTCTTAATGATATTCACGTTGCGATGACAACTAACGGGAGTCTTCAGGATCAAAAGAAACGCACCTTGGATGCATTACAGCGAAGGTTTGCCCTTGCGGAATCTGAGCTTCATGTGCAGCAACAGCAGAACAAAGAGAGGCCTCTTGAAGGAAATAAGGGAGTAACTCATAGCGTGAATTCTTCTTCTCCAGATGTGACTGATGCATTACCCACACTCCCTTCAAATGTCTCATCCAAGAAAGGTTTTTTTTGCCCCCAGCCTCAAGTACTATATTTTCTCTTAAGAATTAAGAAAAAGTCAGAGTTTCTTTATTTCCTTTTGCAATCCTAATTGTATTTCCATGATTGTGTAGGGAATTTTTCCTTCTCAGGCTACGCTACGACACAAGGTTGGCTTGTGTTTCATTGTTTATGCTTGTTTTAACATATCCCTGTGTAGGCTTGTGTTGTGTCAATATTTTAATGGGATGGGCATTTTCATGCATGCAATTACTCATTTGTAAAATATAGATGTCGAAGCCAATGACTCAACATATTTTCAACTCTCGCATCCTGTAAATGAGAATTTGCTACCAACAAGTCTCAAGGTATTTCCTCTGTCTTAACTTATATTTGAACATTGACACTGCTTCTACTTGTTAATTTATTTTATCGGGTAGTGGGCTCCCTTTCTCAGCATTTCCTTGGAATCTTGCAGATTTCCGATGGAAGAGAAAGTATAGTCAATCTGGTTATGCACAAACTTCTCCAAAGCGGTGATTCAGCTCAGAAATACATGCAGGGATCCAGAAGCATGAAAATTGACAATTGGATCCTTCTTGATAATCTTGTACAAGGTCGCAGCGCATCTCTTGGTGCTCGTACCAAGGCTATACGGACTCACTCAAAGCGATCTAAAAAGCACATGTCTATGAAACAACAAAAAAAATGTGGATCATTAGATTTGCCTCAAGAGTTCCACAAGTTAGTTCAATGCTTTTCTACAAAGAACTTTGTCTCAAGCTTGTGTTTTTTCCCTGTTTGGATAGGCTGTTTGGTCGGTCTTTTTCTAAACTTGAAATTTTGGATTTTTAATTCCATACTTTATTTGGCTCTTTGGATAATACCCCGATTAATCCGCCAATTTTTCGGACAAACTATGAAAACAGCCAAACTTAGAATGTCTACAATTAACAATGATAAATTTATTCTATAGAGTGACGTTCTGAAACCACGCTGGACAAGTACCCCAAGCACTAGAAGACATTGTTCAGTTTGGATTTGCTTAGAGTTCGGGAACCAGAAAATAGGAAGCTAAAACTGAGGATTGAGGGGACGGTTAACTTTGTTGACCATAATTTAATGCATCCTGAAAGAATAATCGAACTTGGTTGGCACTTGGCAATGTTTAACCAAAATTTGAGTGGTTGATCAAAACTGCTTCTTGGCTTGGCCCCCTACTGTGAACTGATCAGTACCCGGATCAAATTAATTTGGGGTTGTGCCTTGTACAGGCATGGAGGAATGGTAGTTAGTCATCTCGTCCTGAGAGGTTGGGTGCATTGGATTGCAGTTTAAAAAATTGAACACTGAAGTGCACTAGTTTTAGCATATTTATGGAATTCATATAGGTTTGCCAATCCCTCCATTATATCTGATTCTTGCATGTCCAATCAACTTGTGACAACCATCGTGTCTGTCAATTCATGCAAATGTTTTATCTTCACAATATGAACTTGCCTGTCATGTTTAATAGGATGCTTCTGAATCCTAGAATACGATAAACAATGGACCAGTACCTTTTTTGCCTTTTTTCCCCAATATTTGATCTGGAAATTGTTGGTGTGGTTTTTGTTGCAGCTTTGATATTTTCAAGCCAATGCACAAAATGTGGAAAAGCTACATGACACAACTCCTTAAAAATGTTGGGTGAGATAGTTTTTCTTATTGATTTTTCCAATATGGCAAACATGCACCCCCTCTTACATCTTATGTATTTTTTGTCTCATAGTATGTTTATGACCATGAAAGCATACCTGGGTTTTATCTTGCAGGAAAAATCAGTTGGCACAATGTCTTCTCACTGCAGATCTACATGGTGCTATGATTTTAGGTTAGAGCCTGAGTTTTTTTTTTTTTTTTTCAGCAGCAATGGTTTTGCATAAAAAAAAATTCAAATGCTTCTGGGAACTTAAGAAATTCTCTACGTTTATACTGTGTAGTAAGGAATAGAAGCAGTTTTTGTGCATGATTGTATTTCAACAACTAAGCTTTGGGTAAATGGCACTGGCGAAGTTAGTGAATGATATAGATTCCCCTTGACGTTCTAAAAATTATGCTGGTCTCCCCTGGCACTGTTTGTTATTGAATGGAAGGGGAGAAAATGTAAGATAGCTTGATTACCCTCACATGGAAAGAGAACTGAAGTTCGTTGTGGTGTTAATTAAGCTGGAGGGCTGTTGGAGAGATATTGAAAGTAGAGAGTGCGACACAGGGTGACAGAGAGAATTTATAGAGAGGGGTCAATTGACTAGTCTAGGACTAAATTGGTGTTTCGAAAATATTTAATTGCTGGCATCAACTTAATTAGACCGCTATTTGTAATTTCCAGAACCATTAATTCAAAGTACCCAATGGAGAATCTAAGTATTTGACTTCTCATCAGCTTCTTGGGCAGCAAATTGAACCCACTACATTCCTTTGCAGCTATTTTTCTGCTTATAAATGAACAATCCAGTTAACTTGGTCATTTTATTTAGAGCATGGCGCATCAGAGTATGGATTGAGCCATTTAGGTTGATCTATCTACTGATTGATTCTACCTGAACCGTTGACTAAAACATCGACTCCCTTGTACAGAATAATTTATGAGTGCGTTTGATCTTGTTCATTTCTAATAAACTCCGTTTATTAACCATTTTTTTTGTTTATTTTCTGTCAGTTGTGCAGTGTAAGTTAGCTGCTTACACCGGAGTGAGCGGTATCATGATTCGTGAAACTGCAGAGACATTTGGAATAATCACGCAAGATAATAAATTCCGAGGTAATCCCTTTCTGTGGAAACATTTTGCAATAGGTTCCAGAGCTTGCATATGGCCTGTTGGTTGAACTTGGAATAGGACCCATATATTGAATCATTGACACAATTAGAGTTCTTCAATTTTCTTTTCGGCTAAGAGGTTCTAACATTAGAATTATTCTCCATTAGGTAGAATATCAGTTCTGATGTTACAATTTGACAATTTCTCAGGACTAGTGGTATAAGTTATACTTGACGTGGGTTTTCCTTTTTCCCATTCTTGAAACTAAACTTAAAAGCCTAGTGTCCATAAATTTATTTTACACACCTTTTTTTTTTTCTAATTCTATTTATTAAGGGAGAATCCTTTTTGGTATGATTCAGTTTTTGACGCTGTGTTTACTATTACTATTTTGAAATTGTCCTGCTAAAATAGATTTTAACAATTTAGAGCCCTTTGCTTTTGAGTGTAGCAAGGTTAATACATATATTGCACATTGCTTTTGCACACGCGCTAGTTTTTATAGAAAGGACAACACCCTTTGGGCAATTAGTAAATGCTGTATTCAATGGTAGTGTCAGCGTTCTCGTGGTCACAGTTGAGTTAAAGATATAGGTAGCAAAGCTCAATATTACTGGAACATGTGTTTCTCTGAAGTCGATCCTCTCAAATGCAGAAACAGGATTGTTGAACATTGCAAAGAACCTGATAAACACAACAAGGGATAATTGTTGCCTGCAATAAAATGTTCCTCTGAATATGACCTAGGGAACTATAAAATACTGATTTGCATTTATCTAGTATTTGGATCAAGGATTTAGCGAGGGAAATGAAAAGTAAATGCATCCAACCGTTCAAGACTATTGGATCATTTACCTTTTCCCTTTTCTTTTCCTTTTCCCTCACCAAATCCTTGATCCAAACACAGCCTTAAGCCTTGAGGAACTTCTAGCAAAGAAAACCAGTTTTAAGATCTAATTGTAATCAGAATTTCATAAAATTCATGGCTTATTTTTCATGAACGCTCATAATCTAATGCATGAGCAAAGTTTTTAGGCCACGAGTCTCACTCTGAGCTGTATGCCTTAAAAAGGGGGAAAATAAGGCATCCATTCTTGATAATTCTTTTCGAGGTCTTGTATCTAATTTTTTGCTCTTTTTTTTCATTTTTTGCAGTTGTGCCCAAAAAGCTTTCTGTCTTTATGTTCCAAGCTGATTGCTGGAAAATTACGTTGCATGGAGACAAACTTGCATCAAGAAATATTGCGTCCTGACACAAATGTTGATAGTTACATCCTTGGTAAGCTTTTTATCTTAATTCGTGGTTATAAATTTGCGTGTATGTGTGTTTATGTGTATACGTAATACTCTTGTTCTTACTTAGGTTTATAGCCCTTAACATTTGTACGCAATGTATGGTTTTGAAATACATAACTTTCAGTTATGGCAAACGTAGTTTCCTTTAGTATGTTATGTGATGTACAACTTAAGGAAGCTTCTAGTACTGGTTGTTCTGGTGGAAAATTATAAGAAATGTGGGTGGTCGAAATGAGAAAACTTAATGTCCGGGGACGCATTTGAAGCATTGTTGATAAAATGCTCAAATGAGAAGGTTGCCCAAATGCTGTATATAAGGCGTACACAGTAAAACTTGCAAGTAAACCAAACATAAAAATAGCAATTAAGGTGGTTGTTTCAATTGTTGTATAATTTCAAGTCCACAATGGATTTATGATAAGATTGTTTATTTACAACGGAATGGCATACAATTTCAACAGATCTCAAGGAATACAATAGGATTTATGGCTACATAAACTATTGATTGGTCCACGACAAACTACTGTAGGGATTATGCTCACATTTACATTTGCTGTAGGGATTATGTTAATTTGATGGGTAGGCTGCTATACCCTTAGTCTAAGCTACTATATGCATTCACAGAAACTAAGATTGATTCCTAGACTAAGACTAGTACTAGTAAAAGTGAAGCCTCGAATAGGATTCTAGAGAACTCACTTTTTGTTTCCTTTTCGTCTATTTATTCACCATTCTTGGAACACAATTGTAACAACATTGTCCCCGTCATAAGCTTGCATGGGTGATCTTGATTATACAAGTAGGAGCTCTGAACCCAATTGTTTCCGACAATGAATTGCCCAATAACAAAACAAATAAACATCATGAAGAAAATTGTCCAGTCGTTGAAGGAAGCGCCAGAAGTAGATGTGTTATTGGGTAGTTTAATTTGTGAGAAACCCTGCGGTCCCAAAATTGGGATAAAAAAATTTCATTAATTTCAAAATGAATGGTTTAAATTCACTTGAGCGTGTGAATTTCACATAACCAATTGAATTTGAACCATTCATTTTGAATTCTGTGACCATAATAGTGCTGTTAGATGTATATTGTTTTTCATCGAGTATTTTGTTGGTTCATTTTGAATCCTGTGACCATAGCAGTGCTGTTAGATGTATATTGTTTTTCATTGAGTATTTTGTTGATTTCTTTTGATGCTCTGTTCTTGTTCAGTTTAACTCTTAATTTTTTCTTGACAGGTTTATGTTGGCTGCAAGTGTTGAGTTATGGAGAAATGGATGAAACCCTAGTGTTTATGTTTCGTTTTGCCTGCCATATTTGGTAGTTTGGACGAGTGTTGTAGTTTTGATAAGACCCCACAGTTTTGAGAAATTCTAAAAATATATACATTGAATTTATTTTTTCAAAATTATCCCAACTAAGATATTATAAGCCATGTTTAACCCTATAGTTTTCAAAGTTTCTGTCAGTTCATCCCATTTAATTTAGATTTTACAGTTTCTATCTTCAATGATTTGTTTACATAAGAACGCATGAGAGAGAGAGAGAGAGAGAGTCAAATTTGCCCTCACTGGATAAATTTTATGACGTTTTTGCTTCAATGTTTTGTAATTTTTTATTCCAATTGAGTTTTGTTGTTCAAATGTATTTGTTTATACTAATCCTCAATGCAACTTGCCCCCCTAGAAAAAAGAAGAAAAAAAACTAATGGAACTTTGTTAAATCAGATGCTAGATGCTCAAATTAAATAGAATGGGATGCGGTAGTTTGTTGCTAATGAAAGAGGGAAAAGGAGAGGATACTCTAGAGAAGGTTAATTAAAGGCTTTATTTAGGTTAAAGATTTAGGGATGAATTTGTTGAAGAAAAAAAGAAAACTAAGGGGTAAATATTCAATTTGAATAATTGAATTCATCAATTTTTTCAAAAAGGATAGTTTTTCTTTTCTTCTTAGAATAAATTTTTTAATGTCATTAAAAAATTTGTGTTCAACTTAACTATGGACCTATGGTAAAGGTATTTTTGCATGGACCACGATTTTTTTTGAGTCCAATTTTTTGGAGTGCACAGTGTAGTTCAAGTATTTTTTGTTCTATTTTAATTATTCAAACTGTTCATATTGTAGATTTCAGTGTAAAGTTCAATGTTGTAAATTGTAAACAATTATGTGATACAAATCAGCATCTATTCAGTATAATTTTATAATGTAATAAATGAGTGTGACACATACTGTTATATCTATTTATTATTATATAAATTGATTGACTATTGATTTGTATATAATCAACGTAATTTTTAACAATATTTAACTTATCAAAATGACTACAATTTAAAAGATTTGAATCATCAAAATGACTCCAATCCACTTAAACTACATTTGAATCATCAAAATGACTCGAAATTTTATCACTTTTACCTAGTAACGGTGGATATTCTTAAGTTTCTTCGGTCCCATGTTCACAACATATTTGGGTTTTATGGTTATGTTTGGTTACGGTTCTGCAATCCACACTTTACATAAATATTTATACATTTTTTACTTATTTCAACACATTTTCTTTTCACGTATTTTTATACACTCTCATGTATACTTGTACACTTCTCAATCTTATCAATATGCTTTTTGAATTTAGGCTCAAAACCATCTGCCCCATTTCCAAACTGGGGCCGGTTCTGGGCCCCAAACTAATGAAATTTCCAGCCCAAACCATAGGAAATTAGGTGGGCCTGGACTATAAACTTGGACCCATTCAACTTGGTCTTAGCCCAAACTCCATATGTATCAGCCCAAATCATAGGAAATTGAGTGGGCCTGGACCCATGCAACTTGGTCTCAGCCCAAACTCCATATATATATTATATACAGTCATCCACTTCATTTTAAAGTTTAGGGTTTTCATAAGGCGGCTGCAAATCTCCATCGTCGTCGTCTTCTTCCTCCGACGTCCCAAACCCTAATCTGAAGAACTTTTTCTTTCAGCAGCCATGGGGTATGACCACTCGATAACTCTCCTTCATATACATACATATATGGATATGTTTATGCTATGTAGAATCTATATGAAATTCACGCACACGTATATATCGCATGTGTAGATTTTACATTAGAGATAAAGGCTGTTTCTGGGTGATGTTCGCGAAATTAGATGCGGTTTTCGATTTTATTTTCTTTTTGGTAAGTAACAAGTGATTTGGGTTAGGTTTAGTAATGGTTGGTCCCGTGATCAAAAGTTATATTTTTCAAATTTCACCATTTTTACCAATCGTATGATTTTGTTTTCGATTTTAGTTCTATATTTCAATTTCACCATTCTTAGCGGCCATAGAGTTTCAAATTACGAAATTAAATTATGTGTGTGTATCTATATGTGCATGGTGCTTTTAGATTGGAGCACAATGCTGTGTTTCCGTGTTTTTCACAAACTAAGATGATGCTACTTGAAGTTTAGGTCATGGGTCACTGATTTTAGTTTCTTACTACAGGTGTTTGGTTGATAAGAAAACTCAATTGGTTTTTTTTTTCTTCAGTAGGTTAATTCGTAGGTTTGTTTTTACTTTGATTTTGAGGAAAATGGGTGTCTCACATCAACCAAGTCAACCAATATCTAATGTCATAATTTTTGCGCTTGCCATTTTTTTGCTACTTCGAGGAGTTGAAAATTACTGCTAATGATCCAATGTTCTAATTTTGGCTCTTGCCATTTGTAGCCACCGTGAATAGTCGGAAATTACTGGTGAAATTTGGGGTTGTTTGTAACCTTAGTTTTTGCTGTTGGAAGTACATTCCCTAAATCTGCCAGATATCTCTCAATATTTTATTAGTTTGTGAATACTATTGATTTTCCCTATAACTGAACTGTTTGTTTTCATGATTTCTGTGGCATGCCCAAATTGTTTACAAAATAACTATTTCATTTTCTTAGCTTTCTCTTGATAAATCTTATATAGTTGACTGATGGGATGGGAAGATGTAATCGGTTGTGTAGTCATTTAACATATTAATATGCATTGCCAAGAATATCTTTGGTACATGGTATTCTGATGGTTGCATTATAATAGCTGGGCTTGTGATTTATTTTAAAGAGATAAATAGGAAACCTTGGTGTCCTTGGACCCAAAAACAAATAAAAACTAATATGCTTCCCTTTTTTACATGCTGGTTCATAAGCATATTTAAGTTTGTCTTATTGTTTTTAGTATGAACCATCATTGCCAAGATGTTTGATGTAAATATAGAAAACAAACGCAACATGGTTACCTCTCTCTCTCTCTGTTTGCATTATTAGCCTCTTTCCAGTTGAATGGCTTTGTAATCTGAGAACTGTGTATTGCAGGAAGACACGTGGTATGGGAGCTGGACGCAAATTGATGTCCCACCGTAGAAGGCAAAGGTGGGCCGACAAGGCATATAAGAAATCCCACCTTGGCAATGAGTGGAAGAAACCGTTTGCCGGGTCTTCCCATGCCAAAGGCATTGTCCTTGAGAAGATGTATGCCTTTTCCAAGACTTTTTCATTTATTATCATTAAAAAGACCTGTTTGATTATTGCATTAGTATTGAACCTGAGAAATGGTCGACTGACATGTGCAGTGGTATCGAGGCTAAGCAGCCAAACTCTGCTATCCGAAAATGTGCTAGGGTTCAACTGATCAAGAATGGGAAGAAGATTGCTGCATTTGTCCCCAATGATGGTTGCTTAAATTACATCGAAGAGAATGTAAGGACCCTTGAAGACCTTGATATGGTCATTGGTTGTCATTCTTCATGACATTAACTCTTTAATGTCACTTTTTGTAGGATGAGGTGTTGATTGCTGGATTTGGACGCAAGGGGCATGCCGTCGGAGATATTCCCGGTGTCAGATTCAAGGTTGTGAAAGTGTCTGGTGTCTCTCTCCTGGCTCTCTTCAAAGAGAAGAAGGAGAAACCAAGGTCTTAGTTTTGCATGGGGAGGTTATCTTCTGTCTTTTGATAGTTTTTTTAAATTATTGGAATGTTGCTCTCAACTGTTTGACCAGAGTTTTGTAAACAACTTGTTATCAGTTTACCCGTTGTTGTGTTGGATTTCGACATCAAATCATGTTCTCCGCCAACTATGCTATCTTGCTACTTGTTTAAATGCTATCTAGCCTGGAAGGGTACTTGTGCTTGAGATCATAAATAGTTGGAAGGCCATTTCTGATGTTCATGCAATGAGGTCCTTCATTTTTTGAACCGTTAGGTGTACTGTATGAATGGCATCAAGCTATTAGCTTGCATTCTTCCTGCTATATTTTGTGTAGTTAGATACTGGTTTTGAAACCCAGTTGAGCTCGCCTGAAGGGTTCTTCCATGAGGCAGCATGTGTTTTAGCTTTTACCGTCCCTTTTGCCGTAGTATCATGGCATTTATCATCTGGCATCCATTTCTCACATAACAGTTTGACGAAGATCATGGAAAACAGAAAAATGGCAAATCTGGAATTTTATATGAAGAAGATAATGGAAAACAGAAAAATGGCAAATTTGGAATTTTATATTAAGTTCATCTTGGGCATCGTGGAGTTCAATTTTAGAATATTTTGAGTCTTTATTTATTCAGAGTCGTAGGTTTTTCTTGTGCGGCATCACAGTTATGGTAATC
>BRYE01000008.1:3280000-3282500 GCA_030159115.1 Actinidia arguta var. hypoleuca
AATAAAGTCAAATGGTTCCCGCTCAACCTGCCACTTTCTTCTCATCTAAACAAGGGAAAACTATTTACTCCCCCTGCTCCTCCCCCTCCCTCCTCCCTTGCTTCCTGATAATAAGCTTTTCCAAACAATTTGATTTAACCATTTGATGTTAAATCCTATTCCAATATCTCATGCAAGTAAAATTGGAAAAAAAAGAAATGGATCATGATTCAAATATTATGAAATCAGAAGGTCCCAATAAGACCTGACCAACCATTTCCAGTTCTAGTTATGTATGTATTGGCATTCCAAAAGGATGTGTACCTTCAAGACAAATTTGCTGCACAAAAACTGTTTTTAACTGTTGTCCATCTGAGCACTATCTGAATAGGGCAATGATGCTGTCTTCACCTCCCCAATGCTCAATCTACTCGAAAGAACCACATCAACGGAAGAATTCTTAACTGCAAAAGGTGTCTTTGTGCTTGTCATAGTTTCAGATATCACTGAAGGAAGACGGATCGGAGTGAGCACTGAAAAATTACCCAGCAACCTCTCCTTTTCACCAGGAATAGAGAACGCTTTGGAACATGACAATTCTGGGTGAGTGACATCAATTTGAGAAATAGAATTGCCAACGAGCTCTTCCTGCAGGTGCTGTTTCGAGTACACAGCTCCCACATTCAACCTCAAGCCACCAACTTGGTCTTCAAAATGGACATTCTCCTTTTCATTACCTTTATCAAGTGAATGCCAATAATTCTTAAGATGTTGTAGGCTAAAAATCACATCTTTGCCCACTTCTTCAGATTGCTTCAGATTATCAGCATTGCTATCGGAACTTAAATCACAAGTATCCACGTCAATAGAAGCAGTCTTAATATCCTTCAAGTTGGTATTGTCCTGTTTTTCAAAGTTTATTTCACTCTTCAAGACTCCTAGACTGTCTGTCTTTTTATCACCCAGACCAGTGTCTGAAACATCATTAGCTTTAGCCTTATCTGGTCCTTCATATCCTACCTTCTCAGCCTTCAAGCCACTTTCTCCATCTGTTTTATGCTGGACTTGGGGTGATATGCTCGGAGGTTTCTTTCTACCTCCAGAAACACTAGAAAACTTTGGGGAAGCATTTGATGGTTTCTGAGATGACACAGGAGAACCAGGTTTCTTACTGTCAAGCTTTATGTTCCCAATCGTTGTTGCAGGTTTTTGAAGCTTTAATTGTTTTGCCTTGCTTGAGCCACCACTAGGGTTACCTATTCCAGCTCCAGTTTTGGGAATAGCCAGTATACCAGAATGAGATTGCATGCTTCCCTTTGGGGTACGATCCACTGGTTTCGCCTGCATGACAAAAAAAATTCCGTAAAGGTTCCAAATAAAGAAATTCCAAAAGTTGGAGGAAAAAACTGGTTTGCCATAGCACGTTTTCCATGGACAGAACAATAGAGATAGGAGAGATTTCACCAAATTGTTCTTGATATTGTCATTTATTGCCACAGAAGTGCCTCAGCAGAACCATTTCCTAATAAGAAACTTAAAATAAGAACAAGCACTTGCAATAGCAAAAGAGGAACTAACCCCGTCGAAATACCCAATCTTTGGCGATGGCATACGCAGACCTGAGGGTTTTCCCGTAGTAGGTCGAGAAAGTGCACCAGTCTGCATTGAAGATTTCTTTACATTTCCACTGGATAGTTGATTTACCTTATTTTCATGTATTGAGATTTGATCATTAGATTGGTTATGATAATCCAAATGAGGGGCATCACGATCTAGGGATCTGCAAGGAGAGCTAGTAGCAATGCTAGCCCTCGAAGTAGACCTTTGATTGACGGTTGAAGTTGATGAAGATGATACTGAGGACCATCCACTAAAAGAACTAGCAGGGGATGTATTAGAAGAGAGCTTGCTTAGCATTGAACAAGCCAGTTCTTTTTTCTTCAGTGCAACCTTTGATGGCGTTTTGAGGGTTGAACTGGAAGAAATTGGATTAATAACTGCGGAAACAATCCTCCTCCTAGTAGATTTCACAGGAGATATGCCAACTTTGTCCGATGAAGCACTTTGAGAGCTATCACACGAGGAAGAAGATCTTGGTGGATCTTTCTTGGTTGCTGTTGAAGAACTCAAAGAAGAGGATTTCGAAGATAGTGCAGGCTTAGGCACAGTCCTACTGGAACCACCCAAACCAGGTACCCTTGATACTGTAGCCACTTTACCTGAAAACATCACAATACTAGATTTTAGACTAGAGAGAAACAGTATACCATCATAGCCGCTTTAACTAACTGCCATTCTGCTCACCAGAGGACAGTTTTGCTTTATCATTTTCCATTTTGACTTGGTTGGAGCCCACAGAAGCCCTCTTCAGCGGTGCAACCGAAATGGGATTAAGCCTGCCAGTTGGCTTTGGTGCCACCTTTGGTGCCTTCAGAAGAGATGATGTCAAGCCTCCATTTCGAGCAACAGGCTTTGTTCAACAACAGTTAAGTTGTGTCAGTAAAGCATCTATAAGTATTCG
>BRYE01000008.1:3287500-3290000 GCA_030159115.1 Actinidia arguta var. hypoleuca
ACCAAAAAAAACTCATAAATCAATTTCGTACCATATCGGCCAACTTTGGGTGATACTGACCCATACTAACCCATATCGATAGAATCCCAGAATTCTTCGATACACAAAGTGCACTATTATTTTTATAAATTTTGAAGTTTTAAAATAATTTTTTTGATAAATCTTGAAGGTCAAAACAATCTTAAAAGAGTCTTTTCACTTGTTTTAAATTTATGATGTTTGAATTGTCTTAAATTTATTATGTTTAATTAAATCTCATGTTGTTTACACTTTTATTAATTTTAAAAGAGTACATGCGAAATATATAACGATAAATTTGAAATGGTATACCAATACCAATACGTACCACACGAAATCTTGTATTTTTTTGTAAGATAAATTTTGACGAAAAATTAATTCCACTCCACAAGTTTTCTGCTAAGTGAACAATAAGAAAATCGAGAAAATTGGGGATTTTAATATTTTTCTTTCTTTCCCATACAACTCCGTTATGCAGACATTATGAACTGCAAATACAATATTTTGAAAGACAAGATGCAATATTATCACTTGTAAAATTAGTTTTTATATATCTAAACTGATATATTAAATCCATAAGAATACTGATGAAGCCTAAATTTGGTGAGGCAAGACGATCTTATAAATTCCAAAAAAATAATGATAATTTTTTGTAACCGCTTCCAACTATCCTATTTTGGGAATTATATACAAACAAATCTCCACAAGTGATGGTTGCTAGTATTTATTATAATCATTAGATCCTGAGGTATGCCAATAAAAAAAAAACATTCTTTATATGGAGTACCTAGAAACATCACATTAACTGGGCCACAGCAAAACATTCTTGATATGGAGACCTAGAAACCAAAGACCTGGCAGTAGCAGGAACAGGGATAGCAATGGTTGGACATGGATCGAGGGGTCATTCCATACTCGATACCCGAAACCCACTTCCAATTCTATACCCGTAACCGTACTCGTACCGTACCCAACACTCAACAAGTATAGTTTAAAGCCACAAAACCCAAACCCAATCGGGTATTCGATAACTTTGGGCATACCTAATACCAGAATAAAAAAAATATTCACGCATGTATCAACTTACACACCAGATACAAGGGAAGTTCTAGGTGTCACAATGCCATGATAGACTGAGATTGTAGCTCATGAGCACTAGCAATATTAGCAGAGAATGTGGCCCAAGATAAAGCAGAAACAACCTTGTTTGAAGTAGGGAAACCATAAATTTGAAATTTATTGTATGGCAAGAGTACCTCAGATCATATCATAAAAGATTCAAGTCAACTTCACGACGAATTTATTTGAACCACATACAATCAGAAAAGATTCAAGTCTAACCTTAATTCTCTTTTATGCGTGTGTATACATGTATCTATATCGGGTAAAACTTATCCCAAAATGGTTGGTTCAGCTGGGCTCCCATCAGGTTCGGATTAAATTGTCATTCCTAGTAGACAACTTGTTTGTTTTTTGGGTGAATATAAAGATGAATTAATCAAAAAGGAAAATACAACAGAATTAACCACTATCCTGGACTCCGCAGTCCACCTCTTTAGTAGAAAGATGAGCAAAACTAATACCAAACTTGTTTGTCCGTAATCTGGAAAACAAACAAATAATCTTTGTTTACATATTCGCATAGCACAAAAAAGGAAAAGATATAGATTACGATAAGACCGTTTACATGGCTTTGTACACGAAATGGATTGAGCGGAAAACTTAAACTATCTAAAGATGCCCAGACATTTCTGTACAATTCCCCCACTAAAAACTTAGACCAACTACTAATATTTACCTAAATTCACACATCCCATAAATAGAGCTTCCTTTTGCTGTACGGAAATCCGCTCTTCCTTTTTATCACCACCACGGTAACCACCAGCATGCCCGTCATTCTTATCTACATAACCACCACCTAATCTGATAATTACAAATTCAGTGTATGTACCTGTTCTTTGGTCGAGATAGAAGAAGCTAAGACAGGTGGAAAGATCCTTGTCCTTCAGTTATGGCATACAAGAGCTTCTCTTTCATCCTCTCCTGTACAAACCACAAGTTATACATAAAAAAATTGTTTGAAAACTGTTTTCGTTATGACGAAAAATTTACATGAACAGAAGATGAAAGGATAAAGAAGGGTTACTTTTGAGGAGTAAGGAGGCAGCTTCAGATAATTGGCACAAGTCATCACACTGGGCAGGTCAGCATCAACCCATTTGCTACAATGCTGTTAAACCATCCAGAAAATAAAAAAGAAATCAAATGAGTTTAGAAAACAGCATAAAACATTGTAGAAAGTAATTGTTAAACCAGACTTTTCCCCCAAGAAAAATTGTTGTCAGACCTTGCGGACGATTGTCAGTTTCGGGTTGAGAGATGCCAAACCACCACGAGGAAGCCTAGGCGCCCCTG
The DNA here is from genome assembly GCA_030159115.1 of Actinidia arguta var. hypoleuca. Lineage (NCBI taxonomy): Eukaryota > Viridiplantae > Streptophyta > Magnoliopsida > Ericales > Actinidiaceae > Actinidia > Actinidia arguta. The sequence goes on from BRYE01000008.1 coordinate 3,289,934, forward strand.
TCACAAACTGCAAGAATGCACGTTGCTGTTCTCGATCGAACTCCCGTATTACTTCCAAAAGCTGAAA
>BRYE01000008.1:3300000-3310000 GCA_030159115.1 Actinidia arguta var. hypoleuca
AAAAATATGACTCAATCTCTATTTGCACGAGCAAGATGTAATTGTTGTTAATTTGAATAAAAAAATAAGTCAATGCACATTAATTCGCAAACCACATAAAAAATTGTGGTGATAAATAAATATAAGGAATGTAATCCGCATATGGCTCCCGCAACAGACTCTCAGACGGCAAAGTGAAATTTTTGCTTCACTACTTTACCCACTTTAGAATATTTTGTACTTCAATTTTTTTCAAGTACATGGTTTGAAATGACAACATTATGTTGTTGGCTCTGAAGGGACTGGGCAGCCCAAACAACACCAAGAAACAGAAGTTGCTGAATTTAGACTTAGTCAACATTTGGAATATTTTTTTATTTATTTATGAGCGTTTTAATTTTCGCTGAATTTATGTTATAGTTCGAGTATTCAAAATCAGAAGTTGAAAAAGCATCACAATGAAGTTTCGCACAGCTTTTTAAAGTTGTTTGTGACTTATTAGCACAAAAGCAAAAACCGTGACAAACACTCTAACATAGTTTTCAAGACAGAAAATACAAGTTGCGAAAAAAACTTTGGCAAATACTGCTTTGGATTTCAAGTTTTTTAGTGATTTTTTTTTAGAAATATAATTTATTTTTATCTTTAGTTAATTTTTTTTTCAAATTAAGTAAAAAAAATTATATTTCAAACTCCTTGTCAAGATAAACTGAAAAGGCATAAAATTTTAATCCAAATAAAAAAAATCACACACAAAAAAAAAAACTTAAAAAAAATCAGCTATATAAACTAAAAAAAAATTCCAAAACAGGGTCTTACAAACTAGGAAGCCAAGAAAACAAAAGATCAAGGTAAGGAAAGGAATTAGAATATTTCTACTTGTAGTTCTATAGATGCGGTTGGGAAACTTTACAGTGGAACTGAGGACCATCAATCGTGATGCGGCTTCTAAATGTATTGGACCCCAGGTGCTTTAAGACCGTCCGTCTACGTTTTTGTAGGGGTTTTGTGCGGTGAGGATGGCGTCTGAACTTGGAACCGCCTCAGCTCGGTTGATTTGGGCTCCGCCAGGCCTGGCCCAGCCCAACGAAAATGTCTACTTTTTTTTAATGAAAAGATTCACTTACAAGGCTGTGTTTGGATAGGTGTGAATTACAAACTAAAGAATTGAAGTACAATGTTCTCACAAATATAAGAGCTAATTATGAAACGGTGATGATGTTTGCACTCAATTTTTTATCAAATGTATTCTATTTTTTGTCTTTTATTCAAAAGATATGTAGCCATCCAAAGAGGGATTAAATTTTGAGGTAGAAATAATATATTTTATCGGGATCCTTGACTTCATTTTAGATCTCGTTTTTTTTTTAGTTTATATCTGGTTTGGTTTTTGAGTTTTATCGTCTTTAGTGAACATCAAAGTTCGATTAAGATTTTACATTTTTTCGATTCCTTTTGACGAGAAGAGTCGAAAAATGTAAAATTTTTTTATCTAATTTGAAAAAAAATTGCTAAACACAAAAATAAACTATTTTTACTTGAAAAAACTCGTAAAAATGTCATTGGGGCATTTGTTAAGCTATATAAATAATGACTAATTTATGACATAAGTTAGTTATAGTTTTCAATGATTATAAAGGAGTTTTTAAATTATAGTTTTCCTAATCACTAACATTTATTGTTGCATTAATGAGTATTTATAAATCCTTACTTAAACTCTGTCTTTAAAAGGGTTGCTAACAACAATAAATGTTGTGTATTCCGTTATAAAAATATTATGTTTATCATTTTGACTTATCATCTGATATAGCAAAACTCATAATTGTTGGATATAATTAATTTATTTGTGGGACCCAATGTGTTAGTGGTTGTGAGATGTGACACGTCTAATGATAAATGACTATATAAAATCGAACGGTAAACATTGCATTGCTTGCTGGGTTAATATGCTTTGGATTAATCAATTTGTAATTAATGACATTTATTGTATCAACATTAACAAACAACAATTAATACATAATTTGTAGAATTTTGTCAATTTCCAATCTTACCCTTTTACTTAATAAAGTGATTCTCTCACCAATTACCAGTTATTTACAAAAAAAATTTAACTCGAAAGATAAGCCAAAAGACTACTATAACGCTAGAAAAAGGCAAAGAAGATAAAATAGGGTTAGAGGAGGATTGGAGATTGAAGCAAACACTTAAAACATTAAAACATGTTTCAGCATCCTATTGAGCTTCCCATTTACAATTTATTCAAACAACTTCATAAGTTTCATAATCTGATACCATATAAAAAAATAAAGGGGAAACTACAAAAAAAAAAGAAAAAGAAAGAAGGGGTGGGTGGGGGTGTTACTTTAGTAACAAATTAAAACTTATAGTTTTAATTGTAACAAATTAAATTCTAAAATTTTGCTCTTGTCGTAATTGAAATCCTATGTGAGTCTCTGTATTATTAGGATTGACATAATCATTTAGTTTTTGCAAAAAAAATGGAGAAGCGATATCTTTGAAAGTTATCAACATTTAGAAGTCTCAATCGATGAAATTAGAGTTTATTTTCAAGTTAAAATCGATATAATTAGGATTCGTTTTTAAGTTAAATGTTTAAGGTACTTTTTTAGAGCTTTGCTTGAAAATAAACCCTAATTGCATCGATTAAATAGTGATAACATTGAAAAACGTTATTTTTTTAATTTTTTGACAAGAATTAATTGATTCCGTCAACTCTAATGAAATAAAGACTGATCGAGAATTTTAATTGTGACCATACCAAAACTCTAGGGTTTAATTTATTATAATTAAAACTATATATTTGAATTTGTTATTGAGATCAAACTTCTTCTTTTTTTGTACTTTCCCAAAAAAATTAGACTCTAGTAGCTAACTTAAATTAATTTACACAAACATAAAATTTGAAAATAAATAAACATTTTAAGAAAAATATTTTTTAACAAGGGTAAATTTGGTATTGTAAATAATGGTTACATTTACAATAAATATAAGTAGTTCAAGAAACATTTTTATTATTAATTTACTAATTATTATAAAAGTAAAATTATTAGTTTAATAACTTTTTAAAGTCCTTAAATACACTTTAACAAATACCATGCTATTTACTCATATTTTTTCTTAAATTGCTTGGAGTGGGTAATTAGACTTTAGTTTCATACTTATAATTTTTACTAAAAGAATTATTCCATGCTATTTACATAAGTTTTCTATTTCTTATTCTTAAGCAAGTTCCCGATAAACTTCGTTGATCCATTATTTCTCTTTCATCTTTTGTTTCATGTTCATTTGTTTTGAGAAATATATCGATTCATTCCAATTCTTTCTGTTTCTATTGATTCTTTCCAATCAAGATGCATGGATCCAGTTTATGGATTAACGAAAATGCGCTAAAGCTCTATTTGTCTCTTTTATTCTATGAGTCTTTTTTTTTAGTATAAGACATGTGACGTAAATTCAAAGTTACTGGGATTTGGTATTACACCAAAACTAGTATCGATTTTACAAGAATAACTACAAATTTTTGTTAGGTTACCAAAAACAAGCAATATCGATTTCGATTTACTCTTCTTCTTCCTCAACAACAACAAATTATAAACCTAGTAATCCAAAGCATAAAACATGCTTTCCCACTCCAATCAATTACAACCATGTATAAGGAGAAGATTAAGCTGAGATTGAAACAGCAGCATAAATAAAGCAGTACGATGCTTATACTTTTGAATAGATTCATCTACTGAGTCAAAAAACTACAATAGAAAATTGAAAGAAATATTAAAAGCAGATCCACTAGCTACCAAAAATAACAAAGACTACAACTTATTAGGTAAAGAAAGAAAGAAAATTACAATAGAATCCTTTTAAGGGTATTTATTATATGAAAAACTCATAATAAATAATTACTTTTTAAAAAGTTTATTTTGAGTAATTACCAATATACCTACCTCAATATGAAATTCAAAATAGACAAACCAACAATAACAATTTTCAAAGAAAAATGATAAATTATCAACATGATTTTCATATTGAAAAATAATCAACTTATAAATTATCGTATGGATAATATTACCACTACACAAGTTAACAAATAAAAAATTATCAATAAATTTTTACAAGAGAAAATAAACAATTATCAATTAAACAAAAGAAGTTCTCAAATATTTAATCCACGTGATAAAAAAGAGAAGTTGTCAAATATTTATTAAGTGCAAATTGACATAAATATATCAATTGGATCAAAAATATTGAAAAAAATATCAAATCAAAAACTCTACGTGATAAACAAGAAAAGTTCTCAAATTAAAAAAATATCACATCTGATGCAATTAATTTACAATTATTAAAAAATAATTAACTTATAAAGCAACTAAAGGACTTTTGAAAATATATGTCCGGATCAAGGGTTTATGTGTATATAAGTAACTTATTGGGATGGAGCTAAAAACACTCAAGAAATGATCCATAAAGCGTATTCATGTCGTGTCACTTTGGCTTCTCATGTATTACTTTTTTCAATTTCATCCCTAATATATTATATTAAATATTATGTGATTCTTTACTAATCACATATGCTTACTTCTAACTTTGTTTTTATAAAAAAAGATTTTTAAGTTTTTTAGTCCTTGATATTAGTCGTGAATTTGACTTAATAAAACTCTTCCATAACTAACACATTACGGAAGAACCATCTTTGTAATTTTCTATAGCTAGCACATAATGAAAGAAGAAAATATTTGTAATTAACAAGAACAATATCAAATCTAATTGATTACATTAGGGGTAAAATTGAGAAAAATAATACAAAAGGTACCAAAGTGACGAAATGAATACTTTAGGAAAAATTGACATAGTTTACCCAAACAATGTATTAGTACCTAACACAATATAGAACAGAAAAAGAATATGGACTTAAAGACCCTGCTTTATGACTTTGGTGGTTCACTTGTTCCCCGCAAAGACAGACATTTAGGAAATGAGGAACTTGATTGAGATACTTTCTGCTGAACAATTTCAAGAAATGGAAATTGTGGGGAAGGGGGACAAGAATTAGAAACCAGTCAATTAGTTTCCAAAATACAGTAATCGGTCATTCATTTAGCTAAAAGAGGCAAAAATCCCTTTTCGACCCTTCCCCAGAGAAAGGGCAATTGCTTGACAGTATCTTAGCACGCACGAAAATAAGGAGAAAAGAGTAACACGGTGAACGAAAAAAAAGGAAAGCACCTCGGTCCTAGCCTAACTTCAAAAGGTATTCAACAAATCCACCTACAGTTCTTAATACACATTAAATGATAACTCTACGCGATAAGACACCTTAATATACAAACCATGCCAAAACATAAATATGGACAAGAAAGAACATTAAAACCAACCCTACAATGTTGTAGCGCTTAGACCAGAACACTATAAACATATAACAAGTAATGACCTTTAAACATGACAATCCTCGAACAGGATGATGGAAACAGGTTCAGAACCCGAACCCATTCTACTCTCTGCCTTGCATGGGAAGCATCATATGTTGAGCTTGTGACTGCAAATTTGAAGAAACAAGTACAAATTAGTATCGTGCAGAACTCATTCATCAATTTTTCCGAATTAGTATCAGTAGTAACTCAAAAGAGAGCACAGATGATGACATCAAAACCATATGAATCCCGAATTAATGAACGGATAATTTGATTCATCAGCTTTACCATCAATCATTTTGAAATAAAAAACCTTTACAATATCAACAACATCAACGCATGGGCTTTGAAATTCATCTTACCTTTCAATTCTTCCAAAGGCTTTTCTATGTATAAAAAAGTATAATGCAAAATAAGTCCTTTTCTAACCCCTACTTATGTAGGTAACATTATCTTGTAAAATCACCCACTTCAGCTATTGTCTCCCATCTCATGTTTCTCCTACAGATCATAATCACCGCACAAGGCTAATACTACATGTCTGGATGTAGTGGGTAGACCGCTTCAACCACCCCCACTCCGAAAAAATGTTTGAGGCTCATTTTCATGGCTCAAACTCATGCCACAGCGCTGGGAGCTAATAGTGCTCATTGTTGCTACTCAAACCGACCTCTAAGTCAGGCAACAATCCCAAACCACTTCATGCATCCAATATTATCAGAAAACACAAATACCCTAGCAATTAATGTTTTGAAATGCATTTCCAGAAACGTGGTACACTTGTGTAAGCCTAATGTGGCATGCTATGTTCTCAAATCACATACCTAAATGATCTACGTTCCCGGTAACATAGAATGCAACTTGTTAGCTACTTAAAAAGTAAGAACTCACGACAAGAACTACCAATATAGGACGGAGGGAGTAACTAAAATACATACAGAGATATCCGACAAAGATTTAATTATCTTCTTGTGATTTTTTTCATAATGCTCATGTTAGACATTATCATTTACTAAAAGTAAAGCTAACTTTTGATTTTGCTTCACTTCACTTGGCCCCCTGTTAGTACGATTTCTAGCTTTGTTCCTGTTCTGCACCCACTCCATCAAGAGCCATCCACCATACTTCATCAAGAGCCATCTTGCCACAGGCCACCCCATGTCACATGCATCCTTGCTCCATCGACAGTTACCTTTGGATTTTTTCCACTCATTGAGATTCTTTGCAAGCCAACAATATCAGCGTCCAAGGCCAAAAGAGTCAGCCCATAGACTGCTCTGATACCACTTGTACGGGAGAATCCGCTGCAAGTGTTCACCTGTGTGCACACGTAAAGCCCAAGCCTAGAGATCGCAGAGTTCACATTAACACGAACTCCACCCAATGTATATTGCCAAACTCATATCCACTTAAAAGATTTAAACCTGCAAGTGGTGAGTCCATTAAATGTTATATTGCGACCAAACCCTTTTCCTATTTATCCAGTACAGCCAAGTGGGATCTATTCTTCATACATGTCCCAACACCAACCTCCTTGATTCATCTATCTTCACCTTACCACCACCTGCCCAGATCTCTCTTTGCCCTCTTTTTGTGAGCTCTCTGTCATCACCCTCACTACCAACGACTACCAGCAATCCCCCCCCCCCCCCAAAAAAAAAAAAAATAATAATAATAATAATAATAAAAAATAATATTAAAAAAAACATATATCTAAAAATAAATAATTTAAAAAAAAAAACTAATGTACTCCATCATGGGCGGAACCAGGGGAGGCCAGCAGGGGCTGCGGCCCCCCTGACTTTCAAGAAATTACAAATTTTCTTCTAAAAAATTTTTTTTTTTACACTTTGGCCCCCCCTTAACTTAAATCCTGGTTCCGCCATTGTACTCCATTACCTCCCCACCAGCAACCACAACCCTTGGTGCCTCTACAATCATGACCAACATCTACCACCCTCCACCACCTCGCCTCTACCAACCCACACCCACTGTAATCCACTCCATCACTACCCGCTACCTCCCAGTACAACCATAACTCGAGTCAAACGCCCACCACAAGCCAAGCAACCACATTGCCAATCTCATTCCTATCTGCTTCCCACCCCAAAACATATGCATTTATCTTGATGTTTATATACAAACGCAGAGTAAGAGAAAAAAGATATACTCAAAATCTCAAATCGATTTCACTTGCTTGAATTTAGTGGACTTCTAATAGTAGGAAAGACAAGTCCCTCATCGTTGGTCCTCAATAATCGAGGGTATTTGAAGGGGTACTAATGCAGCCCTAGCATTAGACACATGCACCGTAATCACACAAATGGAGAACTCAATAGATTCAGCCCAAACTTCCAAAAAGCCAGCAGGCATACAATCTCAAGATAACAAAATTAACTAGTCTAAGCAACCAAGTAATAAGAAAGATGTTATACAAATAAACCACTTAAAAGGAAGTTCTTGCATGCCAAGGTTCATATTCAACCAAAAGTGACACTAAGCATTAGGACAAGGGAGGGGCAGCAGTTTAGAAGGTGAAGTGGCAATAGCAGAAGATGAATTAGAGGAAGGAGGAGTAGCAGGACCAGCAACAACAAGCAACTGAAGAAGGGAAAGAAGAAACAGTAGAATGAGAAACCGCTGAGAAGTACCTTGGGGATTATAGAGGAGTTAGGTCTATATAGATAGCAAAAAGAAACCTTAGTTCTACTTGCTAGGTATCACTCTATTATTGGTCCATGTCAAAATACTTAAAAGTAACTCTAATATGTGGACAACCCCACATTATAGGTATAGATCCAAGCAAGTAAGAAAAAAAATATTCAGCTGAAATAAATAACACAACACACTAAATGACGGAAATATCCCTAAAAAATAACTAAATGACAAAAATAATTCTAGATTACATAAATTATTAGGTCTTGGGATCGCATGAAAGAGGAGCTTCGAGGAAAGTTCCTCCCATGTGCAAATGGCGTTTAACCTAAGGCTTCAACAAATGATAGATGGTAGAGACGAAGTCTGTTAAACGCCATTTGCACACAGCTGGAGGAAAGTTGTGTTTGGTTGTCATTGACAGTGGAAGCACATAAAACTTCGTCTCCAATGAAATGGTGGACAAGCTTAGCTTGAAAACCAAGATGTTGCCCAAACCTTACAAGGTTGCTGCCTGGTTTAAGGAAGGAGGAGAAAACCGAGAAATTGGCCAAACCTTACAGTAATCAGACGGGACGAACTTTCCTTGAAGCTTCTCTTTTATACAATCCCAAGACCTAATAATTGATGGTAGTCTAGGATTATTTTTGTCATTTAGTTATTTTTTAGGGATATTTCCGTCATTTAATGTGTTGTTTTATTTATTTCAATTGGATATTTTCTTTCTTACTTGCTTGGACCTGGGGTTGTCCACATATTAGAATTATTTTAAGTACTTTGACATGGACCAATAGTAGAGTGGCACCTAACAAGTGGAACTAGGGTTTCTTTTGTTCCCTATATAAACCCAACTCCTTTACCATTTGAGGACATTGATGAACGAAAAAAAAAAGCTATGACTTTTGGGTTTCTCTTTCACCCTCTTCCTCCTTCTAGATACTTCTGCTCTTCTCCACTGTTGCTCTTGCTTGTCTCTGCTTCTCTATCATCCCCAAGGTACTTCTCAGCTTCTTCTTCTCTTGTTGCTGCTCTCCTCTACTGTTACTCGTGTTTCTTCTTTCCCTTCTTCAGGTGCTTACTACTGCTGGTCCTGCTCCTTCTTCTTCTTCTAATTCATCTTCTTCTATAACTGCTATTGCCACTTCACCTTCTAAACTGTTGACACTCACTTGTTTCTAATGTTAAGCGTCACTTTGGTTGAATACTAACTTTGGCATGTAAGAACTTCCTTTTGTTATTGAACCTTGGTAGAATTAACTTCTCTTTTATGTGGTTTATTTGTACAATATATTTCTTATTACTCAGTTGCCAAGTCTAGTTAAGTTTGTTATCTTTGAGATTGTATGCCTGCTGGATTGTTTTGGCTGAATCTATTGAGTTCTCCATTTTTGTGATCACAGTGCATGTGTCTAAACCTAGGGCTGCATTAAAGTGGTTTCACAGCTTAGGATAGTTGCATTTTCTCACTTAAATTCTGCATTTTAGGTGGATGTTTATTAACTCCTTAATTTTTGTTTTGATATAAATGTAAACAAAAAAACTTGTTTGTATTACTATTTATGATTGAAAATAAGGCAAAATTACTACCACTATTTCTGAAAATAGTGAAAACAACAAAAAATAGTTTTTGTTTTGTTTACAAAATCAAAACCGGTTGGGTACTGTTCATGCGCACACGCGTGAACAGTAACATCAACTTATCACGCAGTATTGCTGGGTTCGAATCTCAATATGTGTGAATAAAAGAATGAAAACTCAAACAAAACCCACAGTGGGTTGGGCCGCACAAACCCACGACACATAAAGCTAGTGAAGAAACACATAAGGCCATAGCGTCATATCTTCCTTGTTGTTTTAAGTTACACGTAGAGGTAGGAAGCTGCATCTCCCTTCCACTACTAGTCGGCACCATCGATATTCTACCACAAAACTCCTTCAAG
>BRYE01000008.1:3312500-3315000 GCA_030159115.1 Actinidia arguta var. hypoleuca
TAAAAAAAAAATCGTACAATTTCAAAATGTGATAAACAACTCTGGTTCTCCATTTTTATACATTACAATTTTGCCCACAAAATTAGCCGTTTTATGACAGTGGGAGAGGCAAAATGGTCCAAAAATTTAAAACATACGGATGGTCCATCAAACTAGCCGTTTTGTTTGCATTAAATAGAGGTTGGTTGAGGTCTTTAAAATAGCTAGGTTGGTGTGGGTATTAATTAGGGGCAAAAATGGAAGTCATTGACCATAGAAGGCAAAAATTGGACTAGGGTCTAGAGACCTGAGGCAAAAGTTAAAATTGGACTGTGGCAGTGGTCACACTTGTAGACCATCAAGCAAAAGGAATAATCTACTCAGTACATGTGAATATTCTACAGCATATTATTGGAGGCTTTTAGAATGTTTTGCCCACTGAGAAATAGCGGCTGACATGTTGCAGTTAAATTACATTTTAGGGGGATGGGTGTTCGGGCAGTACAAATTTTGGGTGGGAGTTCGGGCCCGTTTGGGTTTTCAGACTTGATTTTAATGAAAAGCCCGAGCCCGTTAATTAGCGGGCTCGAGCTTGGGAACGTTCAGGCTCGGGCAACCCAGCCCATTTGACAACTCTACCCTTTAGCCAAGTCAGTCAAAATTAGGTAGAAATGGCTATGAAATTGTAGAAATCGCAATTTTAGATCAATGGGTTACAAGAAAAATCAAATTTATGTTTTCACGAAATGAAAAGCTAGATCTACCATAAACATAAGAAGAACGACGAAAAAAGCCCACGAAGAAGCATTTCAGAAGAATCATGACGAAGAACAAGACTGACCTGCCAAATGATGGACGACGAGACAGATCTGCTTTCAACCTTTATCTGAATGATGAACGACGAAGCTTGAAAGAGTTTTGTGGTGGAAGATCGATGGCGCCGACTAATAGTGGAAGGGAGATGCATCTCCCTGTCTCTGCATATGACCTAAAACAGCAAGGAAGATATGACGCTATGGCCTTATGTGTTTCGTCACTTGGACTTTGTGTGTCGTGGGTTTGTGCGGCCCAACCCACTATGGGCTTTGTTTGAGTTTTCATTCTTTTATTCGCACATACTGAGATTCGAACCCAGCAACACTGTGTGATAAATTGATGTTACTGTTCACGCGTGTGCACGTGAACAATACCCGGCCAATTTTGATTTTGTAAACAAAACAAAAACTATTTTTTGTTGTTTTCACTATTTTTAGAAATAGTGGTAATAATTTTGCCTTGTTTTCTATTATAAATAGCAACACAAACAAGTTTTTGTTTACATTTATACCAAAAAAGAAAACAAAAACAGAAAAACAAAAATTAAAGAGTTAACAAACATCCACCAAGTGTTTTGACATATTTATGTGAGAAATAGCAGCTTGCTGGGATTCATTGTTGTACTAGGCTTTAGGCATCCATTATTCTTTTGCATTGCTGCATCGTAAACACGGATAGCATGTTGTCTTAGCTGCCACACGCTAGTGCATTTTCATTCCATTGCTACTCATTTAGCTGCTGCCACATTCCTAGAGAGTTATACCATTGCCTTAGGTTTTGTTAGGCTTGGATCAGCAGTCAACCATCCCTATGGCCAGCAATCCCAACCAACACCCTGTAGGAGAGTCTTGACAAGATGCATTTCGACGCCAACAGACAATTGCCGCCACACACTAGTGCATTTTCATGTCATTGCTACTCATTTAGTTGCTGCCACATTTTCTAGAGAGTTATACCACTGCCGTAGGTTGTGAGGCTTGGATCAGCAGTCAACCATCCCTATGGCCAGCATTCCCAACCAACACCCTGTAGGAGAGTCTTGGCAAGATGCATTTCGATGCCAACAACAGACGATCGAGCCAAATGCAAATTCAAGAACTCACTCGCTTGGTAGGTCAAGAGTTGATGCACCTCCCCAAAACCACAACCACAACAATAGGAGACCTATGGAGGTAGTAATTCAAGAGAGCAACGATGAAAGCAATTTTATGAATTCGCTCCAATTCAGAAACATAGGGGTATGATGGATGATAGGTTTCATAGGGACATGTATAAGAAGTGGGACCAGGGGATTAAAATCAACGTAGGTGATTTTGAAAGTTGTCTAAAACCTGAGGAGTTCTTAGACTAGATAGATAGGGTTGACCAGTTCTTGAGTGGAAAGAAATGCTTGAGAATAAGAAGGATAAGTTTCTTAGCCTAAAACTCAAGGGACATGCCCTTGTTTGGTGGAAAAACTCCAAAATAAAAGGCTTCGCAAAGACAAAGATGTGAAACCTAGTGGGTTGTTAAAGGTTGCGACCATGTTTCTCTTTCGCCTTTCCTCCTTTTTCTTCTCCCCTCCTTGTGGACTCAAGGCACCCTAGAAGTTCTAGGGTTTCCCCCATTTCTTTCTCCCTCCTCTCCTTGTGGTATTAAGGCCCCTAGTAGATTCTAGAGCTGTCAAACGGGTTGGGCCGTCTGAGCCCAGGCCAATTCCGTACAG
>BRYE01000008.1:3322500-3327500 GCA_030159115.1 Actinidia arguta var. hypoleuca
ATTTCGCGACCTGATTAGCCTACATGTATAATAAGGATTTCACAATGCGTTGCAGGCGTGAAACGACAATATCTAATAGTATAGGCCAAAATAAATTTTCTAGAATAGTTTTTCATTTTAAAAAGTGTAATGATTTGTACACTTTACTTTTGACTAAATACACTTTATTGTGTAAATTTTCAATAAATACCTACATTATCTTTTTAAAGATGATAAGATTTAAAATTATATATACACGTCACTTATTGTCTTTATTATTTTTTGCTATGCAATCTTACGATTTTCAAGTTTGGAGGGAGGAAGTTCCTTGCTCTATTTGGTCGACTGTTTTTTCTTCTTTGGCTTTGTAATCTGATTTTTTACAAATATAAAAAAAAAGATGAGGAGAAATAAAAATATAATAGTGTAGTGAGGGACAATTTTGATAATAGAAAAAAGTATAAATACATAATAAAAATTAAAAATATAGCATATTTGGTCATAAGCGGAGTGGATAAACCACTACCCTTCATAAAATTGCTTTTAGTACCAACAAAATATTTATTTTTATATATTATTTATCTATTTAACGAAAATATTTGTTGAGAATTTGAATCCATCTTTTTAATATTTTCTCAAAATATGTGGGTTTGTTTTAGAAATTGCTTTTAGAACAAATTAAAATATTTATTATTATTGAAATTATTTTTTGAGATTTGAAACCATCTTTTTAATATTTTCTCAAAATATGTGTTCTTTTTTAAAAATTATTAGAAAACAACTTTGTAAAATAGTCAATAAAAATAGCTAGTGATTTTCATCAATTACAATTTTTTGATATTTTGTCTTTATTATGGTTAATTTTATCCACGTGTCCTTCTATAGTGAAAATATTTGATTGAAAATCATTATTTAGATAAATTCACTGTAAAATGAGTGCAATTAAAGAATATAGAATTTGGGAATGGCCAAAAAAATTTTTAAAAAAATTATTCGCCGAACCTAGTTCTGAAAACTGAACTGAACTGGGTTGTAAAAAGGAGGGGGAAAATCATAAAAGTAGTAGTTAGTGTAATATTTTATAAATTACAATATTATATACTATGCATTGAATTCGAATAAATTGATTTTTCTAAACTTCCCAAAAGCTTCTGAACTTATCGTGTGGATTTTAACTGATGGCATGTCTGTACTACTTGTCCATTGAAAAAGGCTTTTCTCGAGCCAAATCAGCATCAGCATCAGCATTAATTGTGGTTGTTCATTTTGTTTTATTTATACAATACTAGTAATCGTTTGTGCCCACGAATATTATTTAAAAATAAAAATAAAAAATTAAATATATTTATTAAAATTTTATAATATAAAAATTATATAAAGACATAAACGTTAGATAAAAGATACATTATATGCATATACGAAGAGATATATTACTACAAAATGGAGAACAAATTAGAAAGTATAATAATTTTGAAAGTATTGCTAGTTTTGAATAAATGATGGAGAAAAAAATAGGTGTCCTAGTATTTTTGGGGGGGTCCTACTTAAAAAATGATCAAATTGATAAAAAAATATGCTCAATTTTATAGTTTTTTTTATTATTGAATCACAACATATGTGAACCCCCACACCTTTGAGAATAAGAAAGTAATATTTTTTGGAGAAAAAAAATTTATCTTAAAGTAAAATCTCAGTATTGAATTAATTCAAATGAATTATTATAAATTTCTTATAAACTAACGGCCATTATTTCCCTTTTAACAAAATAATTTAATACAATTTTTTTAGTTGTTTTGTCTAAGTAAAAATGTTTTTTTAGGTTTTTATTTATTTATCAAATGAAAAAATTTGTATTTTCTGTAACGATCCACCCGACGCCCGCGGGGCTCCACACTCGGCGTCACACCGTTTTCGTGGTCCTTTTTCGTTTAAAATTTAATTTTCTTTAAAACGTTTCGTGTGCAGAAGCGAAAACATGTATATTTGTCTTTGGAACTAATAAAAGTTCAATATTAAATACATTCATTCAAAATACGTGTTCATGACGGTAGAGAGACTGTACATGTCTTACATTCATACATAAGTACATACATTGCATATTCAAAAGGCATCGGACATTCTAGTCCGAGCTATACTGCATGAATTCGTTGTTCTTATTATATAACATGACGTAAGCTATCTTAAATTTTATATCATTCAAAACGGATTTCAAAATGCGTGATTCTTTTACTCTACTCCACTTGCTTGTCTTTATTTCCTGAAACATTGTTAGAAATAATGTTCCTAAGCATGATTGCTTAACGTATAACCATAATCTCTAACATAAGTTTTGATATACATACCAAAAATATGAAAATATCATGGTAGATGCGTATAACATAACATAACGTAACATAATATAATATAACGTAACATAACATAGCATAATAGAGAACATTTGCTATTTTGAAATAATTTGTTCAAAATTCATGCTTGTACATGTGCTCGCCCTTAGTCGGGTATCATATGTCATAAATGATCATCTTGTATAGTCAACATAATTCTTGAAACATACATGATGCACTATGACCTCCCGTCCTTAGTCGGGTTTGATAACGTGATTTTCACACCCACTTTAGTCGGGACATGCCGGCCGAGTACCTTCTCGAAAAGTAGAAACATGATGGTACATAGATATATACATACAAAATCTTTTCAAAAGATTCTCATCTAAGCCATGGATTTGATTTGCATAATGTAACATAATTTCATAGATATATCATAGTATAAAAGAGTAATTTACTCTACTTTAGAAATTAAGGTTACTTACTTGTTTGCATTTGTGTGGCGCTACACTCGATTGTCGTGTTCCTTAGGCTAGTCGAATTGATTCCTATATGTTTTATTTATCGACATATTTAGTATTAAGACTTTACTCAAGCGTCTAAATCTTAATTATGTTAAATGTCGGAGGAACTAGGCTAAGTGTGTAGGTCTAAGTGTTCAGAATTTAAAAAAAATGGGTTCTGTTAAGCATCAACCGGTTCATAAAAATAAGTTGAACTGTCTCAAAATACAATAGTTGAACCGGTTCAGAATAAAAAGTTAAACCGGTTGGGCATGATCAGTAGCTTAAATAAAATAGTTGAACCGGTATAAAATAAAAAGTTAAATCGGTTCAGCATGATCAGTAACTTAAATAAAATAGTTGAACTGGTACAACTGGTGAAAACGAAAAACTTCGATTTTTTTAACTCGACTTCAAAACCTGTTTTTGGCCATCTATGCTTAGAATTGGAAAAATACTATTTCACACAAAGTTGTAGATATTTGACATGGATTTCCAATGCAACTTTAATTAGGTCAAACGGATTTCGTATGAGGGAGTTTTGTCCAAAATACCAACTGTGATTTCGACACAAAGTATGGCATAACTTCGGTTAGATACTTGATCTTAAAACAACATACTCGTGCCATATTTTTATGGTATTTCTAAACCTTAACTAGGATATAGTATATTACTAAATTCTAGAATATTAGACTCTTCTTAAACCAAAAAGAACATGAAAGAAATAGAAAAATTTATAAGATTACCTTGTGAGATAATTCGAATCTCGTGTTCTTCGTGATTTCTAATACTTCCTCTTTCCTTCTTCTCTCATTCCTTCTCTATTTTATCTCTTTTTTTTCTTTCTCCCTTTCTTCCTTTCTCTTCTCTCTTTCTCTTTCTTGCGTGTGTGCGAGTCCCAGCATAATGCTAGGACAAGCACGGGGTGATGGTTTTTAGTTGGAGTGGTTGGGGGGAAGGGATGTGAGAGTGGGGGGTTTTGACTTTTGGGGCTTGGGGTTTGATCACCTAGATAACACTACTAGGTGATCCCCATTAGTCAACATGGGGCAACATATAATATACGTGTTCATTTGTCTGTTACCTTTAACAGAAAGTCTTTTCGTGTATAGTTTTAAATTTTCATAAAATTCTCAAAAAAATAAAAAAAATCATAATTAATACTTGGAACATAACATGCATTATTTTACATAAATGACATATATTTTACCTATTTCGTATATATATATATATATATATATATATATATATATATTTACTTTCTCTTTTCTTTTTTTTTTAAAGAGAATTTAAATATCTTAAAAAAGTTTGGGATTTTATATTTTCAACTCCTCAAGAATAACAAGAAAAGTTTAAAAAATCGATCAAATAATATAAAATGTTCACTAAAAATAATAGACTCAAAAAACAAAACAATTAAAATACCTTGAAAAAGGCTACGATATATGGCATAGGGTATTTACATGTTAAGAATATAATGAATCTTTCTTTCTCTTTAACAATTGAAACTTTTAAATAAAAATATAGTAACTCTTTCGGATGGTATCAGAGCTAATATAAATTATATGTTCAAATCCCACCACTTATCTAATTAAAATAATTGCACATGTATAGCTTGCGAGAATATAATAAATTGCCCATCCCCTTGAGCTCAAGCTTTTATACGAGTTGATCACCAGCTCTCTTTCACGTTACACAAACCACCAACTAACTTTCGCATTACATAAACCACCAACCAACTTTGTAACATAACATAATGCAACATAATTTATTAATACATATACTCCTTTCGTCTCATATTATTGATTTTATTTGAATCACAATTTATTATACATATACTTTATCTGACCCATATTGTTAGTTCTATTTAAAAATATCAACTTTATAAGAAAACATACATTTATTACTTTGGAATTCTAATTTAAAGACATTAGTTCTAACATTGCTCTCTTTATTTTTTACTTTCAAATATATTTTTAACTATTTATTAAGGGTAATTTTGAAAAGTTACAAAATATTATGCTTTGATTATTTAAAGCGGACAATTCTCTTAGTACCAAAAAAAAAGAAGAAGACTAACAACATGGGACAGATGAAGTAATATGCTAGAAATATAGAAATTCTTCCAGAAACTTTCTTTGAAGCTGATTTTTCACAACAGGATTTAGATAAAGAAGAGTACACATAAACTACT
>BRYE01000008.1:3332500-3347500 GCA_030159115.1 Actinidia arguta var. hypoleuca
CCCAAGGACGAAACTAGTCTTTGAGCAGGCATGGTATGTTCAAGTCGGTCTGAAACAATAAAAAATATGATGTGGAACAAACAAGGATTTGCGGTTGCAGTGACAAACTATAAGTATATGTTTTCAAATTGTTCCAAGGCCTGACCTTGCGTAAGATATTTCTTTTTTCCTTTGTGCATTAATAGACAGGAGGCAATAGTAGCTATAAGAAGAACAGCAGCACCGATTGATAATCCAATAATAATATTATTGTTGCTCCCTCTGTTGCCCCCTTTATGAAGATCAATATTGCCCGTGTAGCTGAGAAGAATAAAACAATAAGTAGAGGTCACTACTTTGAAGTTCAAGCGGAAAAGTGAGAATTTGGAAATAAACTTTGTTGAACGAGCCTAGTCTGCACAAGTAGTGGATACTGAGATCTGAAGTCGATTAGTAACTTGATCGAGTTATGGACTCTATTAATTTGTATGCCGGAAGAATTTGGAAATAAATGTTTATCTACTTATATGTTCTTCGTCCAGAGCACAATACGAAAAAGCAAGCTGGCTTTATGAAACCTATACATGTCTTCAACTCGTGCTTCAAGTACACTACCGATCCCCTACTAAACTGGATCAATAGCAAGTATCCTTAAATGATATCCGATGTGAGGTTATTCATTTAACTTGTTACAAGAACCAGTATAGTTAACAAAATTGGTTACTTAGAAGTTTGATCTATTTGCAGAATCAATAGCTCTAAGTGTATGCAAAAAGCTGTTTTGGTTGTCTATAAACTTCAATCGCCATGGGATATGTTTGGTTTAACTTTCCAAAACAGTTTCTAACTACTTTGGTTTTTGAGTTTTTTGTCTTTAGTAAATTATTTTCACTATTTGATAAAAAAATTATATTTTTTCGGTTATCTTAATGAAAGGAATTTGAAAATATAAATTTTTTATTCAAATTTAGGAAAAAAATCAATTAAAGAAAGAATTCAGCCAATTGATTAGGCAAAAATGATTATTTTGTCTTCAGTGCATTTTTTTTTTCAAATTAGATAAAAAAAATTACATTTTTAAAATCCTCTTGTCAAGAAGAATCGAAAAAGTATAAAATTTTGATCAAGCGATTAGATAAGTTCACTAAAGACGAAAAAACTCAAAAATCAAAGCAATTAAAAACTCTTTTTGAAAGTTAAGCCAAACTGGGCGCAAATCTTCACAATGTCCATGATAGACATCTTACACTGGTGCCCCAAAGGTCCAAAGTATGACGCATAGTAAATAAAAAACAACATAATATTATAAACATATGGGATAGAAATACATGTTAGACGTAGCAGATTAAAGATCATAAGGTGCATGTAAATGATTTCAACAAGCAATCAACACATTATCATCCCATCTCATGTGTTCTAATTCTACTAGTAGAGAAATGATACCCACTTTGAAACAATATTCTTCTTAAGAAGACCAGATGGCACTGTTCCAGATAATTTATTATTCTGCACGTACCTGCAACCAGTAGATTTATCAAGAACTATTACTAAATGCAGAAAATTAAAATAAAAAACTAGCAGAAAACATTTATCTTTCATCAACGAACAACTGTCGGGTTGACGTCCACCAACCCATGGTGTCACACGGTTTAAGAATCTTCTTTTTGTGTATCAAATTCTTTTTCTTTTTATTCTTTTGGCTCAGGAAATAGGA
The DNA here is from genome assembly GCA_030159115.1 of Actinidia arguta var. hypoleuca. Lineage (NCBI taxonomy): Eukaryota > Viridiplantae > Streptophyta > Magnoliopsida > Ericales > Actinidiaceae > Actinidia > Actinidia arguta. The sequence goes on from BRYE01000008.1 coordinate 3,334,194, forward strand.
GGTGCAAATCCATTTTACATGACGGAAATGAATTAATCATTTAGAATTGTCATCTCATATCGGCAAACATTTTGAAATTCTTATGCTGAGAGCTATGAAGCATGGATACTTCTAGAAGAGAGCCGTATCCGTATCCGATACGTATCGGATACCGATACTCCTCATATACTCACGGATACGTATCGGATACTTTTGAGATACTCTAAGTTGCGTATCTGAACTATTATCAAATTGAGATTACAACATTTCTTACATAGTATTAGATTATAGTTGGTAAGATAAAGACAGTTATCGTTGAACGATACTTGGATTACTTGTTAGAAAAAGAAGAAAATAACAAATTTATAGTAGTAGATTTTTGGATTGTCAAACTGGTGTATTATTAATTCATCATATACGTCTCATATTCGTATTCATACTTCAAAAGGAAAAAAAGAAGAAGAAGTTTAACTCTTCTCTCGAAAAAACAATTTTAATTGCCATGTTAAAGTATTGTTGAAATGATTTTTATTATAATTAAATTTAATAATAAAAATATAAACTTTTATTTTATCAATGAAGTATTCTCTCCGTATCAGTATCCTAGTTTTTTAGGTTTAGGCATATCTATGTACCCGTATCGTATCGTACTCGTATCCATGCTTCCTAGCTTGAGAGGTTGCGGCTGTCTGTCCTAAATCATCATATGGAACTAATTGACATTGAAGTTCTGCAAACTTACAGTTCCTTCAGATTCGGCAGTTGTGCTAAAGAGGAGGGCAGCTCACCAGTCAATTGATTGTTCTCGAGATGACTAAAATAAACCAAAATCAAGGTTAGAGAACTTATAAAGCAGCGTGAAAAGAGAATGAAACATTGGCGTTTACATGATCTCCAAGTCCATGCATCCAGTAAAATCGGGTATGGGACCAGTCAGCGAATTGCCGTCTAGCCACCTACAATCAGCAGATAAATACGATAATGATGGGCATTTCCAATCAACTTGGAAGCAAAAGCAAGGGTATGTTTGTCGCAGACATGATAATGCAATGTCAAACTTACAGCTCAACTAAGCCACCAAACTTGGTCAAGTCCAAAGGGATATTACCTGTCAAGTTTTTCCCCGACAATGCACTAGAAAGTTCCAAGAAGACATAGATTTGAAAAAACTGTTAGATAGTTCTTTCTACATAAAGACTTAGTATTAGACCTAAGAAGAAGCAGAAACATACATATATAGATACACAAGTTTAAGTACATAAAAGAGACGAAACCTTTACATTTTAACTATCATAGGTTGAGGATCTGAGTTGCACTGCACCCAGGACCACGGAACTGGAAGGCACGGGTCACCACCTTCTCGTGCCCAATCAGCTGATGAATAGAATGAGACTATACTCGAAATTATTGAACCTACAAGTCACAGTAACTTAGAGTCAGATGTGGCATCAAATTCGTAAACCAAAGAAGCCAACTCGAGAAATAAAAAGAGTGCCCCCTTTGTTACTGCACCAAGTTTAAGAAATGAACAGAAAATATATTTTGAAAGCCTACCTAATATGGGAACTGACTAACCAAGTGGTTGGTTGGTTTGATTGCAAAGACCTAGGTGGGTTTCAAATCCTAGATCTTAAGTTCAAACTTTTTCAAGTGGCCAGTCATCTGGGCATTAAGCACAAAGGTTGGTGGGCGTGCCTTTAAGGCCTTGGCAAACCGTTCCAAATGTTTGGAGTGTGGGTGCGTAAGTCCACGACTTAACGCTATATGATTGAATGACCTGCTATGTAGCACCCATAAAGGGATGACCCCTGGAGCTAGACCCTCCAGGGGTCACCCCTAAGGTTAGGCCTTTTTTAATATTGCAAGTGACTATCCTTCAAGACAAGACAATCAAAACCCAAACAAACCATGAACTTTGAATCAGGAAACAATACACGGAGCAGAGCATGGATCAAAGATGCAAAATGACACTTACCATCTACAGAACCATCATTTCTCTTGAGATACTTATTTATCTCCATTGCATTCAGAAGCGGCCCCAAGGAAGAGTCGGACGTTTTCCCAAATCTAAATGCTAACACAAAGGGGAGAGAAATGTTGTAGAATCGGGGCTCATACAGACGATATTTTCCTTGAGCATTTTCTTGGATATTAACAACAGCTTTTCTGAGCTCAGGCTGTTCTGGGAGTACCAGCCTAAATTTTCTGGTCTGATTTGGTCTCAAATCTTCTATTTCTGCCAAGTAAGTGAATGCCCAACCAAAACCGGGGAAACCACCTAGATTCAAGCGGTACGTTAACGATCCGTTTCTACCGACAACAGCAGTCTGCATCACTTTCTGGGGTGGTGTTTCCCTACTGCTGACATCAATTGGCATGCGAGTCGATACTTTCTCAGTTCCCGCAGCAACATCAACGAGGTAATTTGCTTTCTTTAGCAAGTCAGATTCCCATATTCTATCAAACGGATCATCGGGATACCTTAATTAAACAAAGAAAAAGAAGTTAGATATACGAAGTTTTATATGCCGAACATCCAGAGAAATTAACAGATTCCCACCAAATCAATGTTGAATCATCTAGTATTAACTTTCATCTAAGTTTTGTTGCCCCGACTCAAAAGTATTTGGAACAATGTGGCTCTGAAAGTCGAAGCATCTCGTGGCATACCTGACAGGAGCTTCACTATCTGCACCGAAATTTATTCTTGCAGACACACTGAGATAGAACTGACTTTCAAACTGTGTAAGATAGACTGAACCATTGAATTGTCGAAGTTCAAGGGTGGAGATGAAAGGCTGCCCTGTTGTGGAATTGGACAAGCACACACTAACAGTTGGATCTAAAGCCAGAAATATCAACTCTTGGACCTCTATCGTATCAGCATCTGAAATGACAATGGTAGCCCAATGAGTTGCCCCGAGGGAGATATCAAACTTCGGATAAACGTTGTTGTCATCAAAATCACCGTACAAGAAGGTTGCTCTTATGAGGTACCTAGTTCTACTTGTGACGTTGAGCGTGTAACAGTACTTCCTATTATCAGCAGGGAAGTATCGAAGTGACTGATATTGCTTCCTAGTCTCATTGGCGACAAAAATGTTAGTTGTTTGCCCATATCTAACCTGATCATCAGCAGTCCACTCAAGACCAATGTCATCAGTGAAGTTAACCGTACCGCCACAGTCTAAACTTACAAAACCTGCTTCACATTATGAAATTTGTCAGCATGCCGGGAATAACTAAAAAAACACGATTATTAGCTCTTATTTCAAGACTGTTGCATGCAACTTTTAGTAAGGCTTTACAAACCAACAAAGCAATGAATTTAACAAACTATTGCCTCGCAATCTAAGAGTTCTAAACTTAGCGCTAGAAGGGTCGCTGCCTAGGGAAAAGCCTATGGCACCCTTTTTCTCCCTCCCTTCGCCAATGCAACAACCTTCTCCACAAAAATTAACTATATGGCAGAAATGGTAATGGCAACGGCAACATCAAAGCAATTTTGGTGGATGTTCGGGGATGTTGAGCATTTGATGGTGCAGCTTCATTCAATAGTGCTCAAACATGCTCAAATATTTAATAAAATGGGGAGGTAGGCGAAAATGAATAACCGTACTTCTTTTAACACCTTTTCTATTTTAAGAAGATAAGAGAGGAAAACTATAATAGCTTATACGAGATAGGCAACAAGGTGCAGCCGGCATAAGCATGGTAAGAAGCAAAGAAGTTTAAGCGCTTGCATGATCAATCTGCACTAATATGTTATGGAGTGCAGAGCATGATAGTACTGCTCACATAGCCATGTGGTTTGTGAGGTGGTTTTTTGTAAGGGCATTTTGATAATTTTTGACAGTGTAACCCTGACTATATATTGTGTGTAGGGCATCTTTGATGTGACTAGTGTTTTCCACTAAGTGAAATAGCTGCAACGGCCATAGATGCAGTCACCACATAAATCTTGCGTTCTTGATTTTTTATTTGTTTTTTGTATTCATATCCCCTAAATCCCGTGTTAGGGTTCCACAAATTCCTAATATAATATTGACCTCGTATGCGGAGAATGTCTCTTCTCTAAATGGTAGGTCTTGAATTGTGTTGAAGCCTTCTATATTAGTAGTCAAGAAAACACAAAAACAGATATGTACTGACAAGCACAATTAGAATATCAATTTCGGACAATAGAAAGTAACAAATGATTTTGCAAAATTCCCTGATCAGGATATATTTTTTGCACTTCATGAACAAAAAATCATCTTCTAGATCACCAAAAACTAAAAAGAGCTTCTCTACAACTACAACTTCAAGTAGTATCAAAATTAAATGAAACTAACAAAAATTGCAATCAATTGAAATGAAAAAGAGTATACTTGATTTCTTGTAAATTGTAATATAAAAATCAACAAAAATATCTTGAATCACATCTAGAAATTTACGGGTAGTATACTTAATTTCGTGAATACAAAGTTAAATTTTAATCAAAAAAACCAACAAATATATTGAATTTTATAACTAAACAAATGCACCAATGACAGTAACAGTTAGGACAGAAGGTGAAAATTGCAGAAACATAGATTTAGAGAGAGGGAAAGAGAGAGAGACTTGGCATCTGAGCAGTGGAGGCACCCATGAAAAGAAGAAGAGAGAAGAAGAGACAGAGAAGGGAAAGCCTATCCTCCATTTCTCTTCTTGTGGGAAGAGAGAGAAAGTGAACATAAAAATGGTGGGAGACAAAACAGAAAACAAACAGAGAGAGAGAGAGAGAGAGAGAGAACTGTGCAGCTTTTTTGCTCTGCCTTCTTGTTCAATCACTGCTAAGTACAATTTTTTCCATCACTTAAAATGCTAATTATCTATTTAACTATTTTATTAATTATTTAAGAAAAATACTAAATAGAGTCGAGTGTGTTCTTAAGGAGTAAAAAGTATATTGAAAAATATAAAAAATTAATTAAAATGTGTGAAAATATATTAAAATATGTAAAATGTATATTTAAGTTATATTTTTTTGACATCATTTACACCATAGATACAACTTATTGAACTATCGTTAGCAAGAACAATTATTTAAAGCATCAACTTTATTCAACCAAAATTTTAGCCATTTGGCTTAGTGAAATATAAAAAACGTTTTAATTTACTCTTTATTTATTATTTTGATAACAAAAAGTGTATTACTTTGAAAATTATCTGAGAGTGTGTGCTAAAAATATCTGCTAAAAATATCTGAAAATTACTTTGAAAATTATCTGCTACATGAGAGTTTGAAAATTACTTTAAAAAAAAAATAGCTGCTAAAAATATCTTTTTTTAACTTTTAAATGTTTATGGTCCAGAGGCAAGGAAGATGTATAATTTTTTATAAAATTTAGAAAAAAATAGTTTAGACAAAATTTGGTTGATTAATTTCAAATTTTGGTGGACTAATAAGAGGAATTTAAAAGTAAAAAATATATATTTTTTGTCAAGATTAGATAAAAAAGAAAAGTAAAGTAAAAACTATGATTACAAACTAAAATATTTTCTTAGAAATAAAAAATATTTAATTTTCTTTTTATCCATTCGAGTATGACTTAACTTTCACTTTAGTCCTTATAGTTTTAACTTTCATCTAAAAAATTAACACCATTAGATACAAGATTAACATTGTAATTGATTTAAAATTATAAGGTTTGCTCTATTCAAATTAAAACTATAATAATTAAAGTGAAATATGAATTAAACTTGAAGGGATGAAAGTGAGATTAATCATTAAAAATTATTCAATAAAATAAAATAAAAATAATTTAAATAAAAAACTAGAAAGTATAATCATTCCAAACTTGATATGTTTCTAGATTGGACCCAGAGTGAGGCAGTGTGCAGGTGGAGTGGAGTGGGCTTTGAAAAGATAGGACTTAACCAAACAGCGGACGAGATTCGTCCACACTGGTCTCATTTTGGGTCCCACCAATACTCCAAAACAGATTTTTTTTAACACAACCATTGACTTTAGATTTTTTTTGACCCATTGTTTTAAAATTTAAAATAATCTCCATTGACTTTCCTCATATTATGACAAATACAATCGTCTTTACTGTAAAATAGTACTGATTTTTTTTTTATTTTTAAATCAATTATCAAGATTTTAATTTTTAATAAAATAACAAGATTGTCCTTGTGTTTAGAGCTTCCATGTTCTTTTGTAATGAATTTATTAAATTTAATTTTTTAAGTAAGTACTTAAAAAATTAAAAATAATTATTTATTGATATTAAAAATAAAATTAGAGTAGGTTTCAAACAAACGCTGTTTTAAGAACAAAAGAGAAAGTTTATATATTTTAATTGATGTATTGAGAAAAAACCTGAAGGCCCTAAATCTAGGAGTAATCTTGTTATTTTTATCAAATTTCTTGATGAAGTCTATAATTTCAACGATTTGGATCATCAAAATGAACTCAAAATAAAATTCAAATGCTTGAATTGCACTGAACATTTCTATTTTTAGATTGCAGAGAAATTATCATTTTTTGTATTGTTTGAAATTGATAATGTACTTGTAATTTGTTTGGCCAGTAAAATTTTATAATTTGGGATTATGTATACTTTGCACCCTTAAATTTAGTATTAATCCCAGTTTGGGACATAATAGATTTTAAAAAAAAAATAATTTTGTCTTCTCTAGTCCTTAACAATTAATATACTCTCAAGGACTTGAAGAGAGGGAATTCTATACAGGAAAAACATTTTGTAAGAAGGTTTTAGACAACGAGAGAGAATGAGAATGAGAATGAGAATTGAGAGAAGTTAGATCATTTTTTCCTAATTTAGTGATTTTTTTTAATTTAAGATAACTTATTAAAAGTCCATACGGGGCTTTGCTTTGGCTTGAATTGACTCTCCCGCTAGTGAACAGTGAGATTGATTTTCCAAATTAGTCGATCTTTTGAACATGATATCAAATTATCAAAAATAAGATAATGTAGATAATGTTGTAGAGAACAGAGGAAGGAGAAATAAATTTTATACTATTACCATAAATAGTTATTTTGGCATGAGTCAAATTTTACGAGACTATTGGAGATATTTTTTTGGATTTTAGCTTCCTAAAATAGAGTAAAATATGGAAAGAAAAACTGTTGGAGATGCTCTATACAAATTTACATACAATTCAAAGATATTAAGGATTAGTATTGTATTGAAACCTTTAATTCGGGTTTTAACTTCTACACACGAACGATCAATTTTTGTGTTGGGCTAATCCATAAAGAATTTTGCCCAACTTTAAACGTGCCTCATGTTTATTAACAGTGAAATTGATCTCCATGTTAATCGATTTAGTTATGGATACCGAGTTATAAACAAAAGAGTACCAAAATAGAGCTTGTAAAGAGAAACAAAAGGTACAATGGGACTATATGATACATGTGCATTCAATATGGAGGGAACATCATTGAGGAATTGATATTTATAGAACCGTGGGACCTTTTGCCTAAAGTTATTGGGATGTGTACTTGATACTTATGTTGAATTCCTTAATCAATTTGCTTTCTTCATCGTATAGTGCACGCTTAGAAAATTATTTATATATATATTTTTTAAAAATAAATTATTTGAAAATCAGTAATTACATAATTAAATCGTATTTTTTATTAAAAAATGAACGGACTATTATAAAAATTACACATGTTATTTTGACAAGATTCAATCACATAACTATCAATATTCGATTAACTTAAATTTTTATATGAATAATTATCTCAATAAATCTTATAAAATGAACAATTCATATTATTTACGAAAATTTTGGGTGGAGTGAATACTTACCAATTTTATTACTCCTCCCTCCCTCATAGAGAGAAGTCGTGGTTGACATCAACTTCTAATTGTTGTACCGTTGCTTTTCCTTTTTTTCTTATTCCATTTTCGTATGTGTACTGTGCCAATCAAGTCGAAGATAAAACATGTTTACATTAAAATACTTAGAGATGGTAGTAGAGCGGGTATTTGGTAATCTGCCCCTAACCCGCCTTTTATAGGTAGAAATTGGGCAATGGGATATGTATATCGGTTTTAGAGTAGAGTATAGGAAATGGGTTGATTTTAGGTCGTGGGCCCCCAAATTTAACTCAATTAGAGTTGAAATTAAAAAAAATACTCCTATTTAATTTATAAATGAATATGAGATTTGTACTATTATTACCCCATCACGGATTTGGGACAAGGTATGGGGAAGTTTTTTTTCATAAGTGAGACTGGATATGAGTAGATTACATGCATAACTTCAGTAGATAAATTACATATTTATCTTTTCATAATTTTGCTTGATCCATACACACATTTTAACATAAACCATAGAAAAACAAAACAAAAAAAAACAAGAGAGAATTAAGAGATCACTGACCTGTCCCAAAACAACCATCGAGCTTGTAAAGAGCCATTGCAAGATCACCATAAAATTTGACCAAACGAGTCATACTTGAATTTTTTTTTTTTTTAAACTTTGCCCAAAGTAATATGAAGGCATGACATACAAATCATAAGATGTATAATATTTTACAAAATTAAGAAAAAAATAGTTTAGACAAATTTGGTTGATTAATTTCAAATTTTGGTGGACTAATAAAAGGAATTTAAAATAAAAAATATATTTTTTTCAAGATTATATAAAAAAGTAAAGTAAAGTAAAAAACTATGATTACAAACTAAAATATTTTCTCAGAAATAAAAAAAAATAGTTAATTTCCTTTTTATCCATTCGAGTATGACTCAACTTTCACTTTAGTCCTTAAAATTTTAACTTTTCATCCAAAAAATTAACACTGTAACTAATTTAAAATTATAAAGTTTGCTCTATTCAAATTAAAATTATAAGGATTAAAATAAAATATGAATTAAACTCGAAGGGATGAAAGAAAGATTAATCATTAAAAATTATTCAATAAAATAAAAATAATTTAAATAAAAAACTAGAAAGTGTAAGCATTCGAAACTTGATAATTGATATGTTTCTAGATGGGACCCACAACGAGGCAGTGTGAAGGTGGACTGTAGTGGGCTTTGAAAAGATCGGACTTAACCAAACAGCGGACGAGATTCGTCCACACTGGTCTCATTTTGGGTCCCACCAATACTCCAAAACAAAGCTTTGTAACACAACCAAACAAGTAGTTTAAACTTTTTTCAATTTATTTTGACCCACTATTTTAAAATTTAAAATAATCTCCATTGACTTTTCTGAGATTTATAATAAATACATTTATCTTTCTTGTGAAAAAAAAATTGATCTTTTTTGTTTTTAAAAGATTTTATTTTTTAATAAAATAACAAAATTGTCCTTGTGTTTAGAGCTTTCATGTTCTTTTACAATGAATTTATTAAATTTGATTTTTTAAGTAAGTACTTAAAAAATTAAAAATAATTATTTATTGATAGAAAATAAAATTAGAGTAGGTTTCAAACAAATGTTGTTTTAAGAAAAAAAGAAAAAGCTTATATATTTTAATTAATGTCTTAAGAAAAAACTTGATCAAACAAACGTTGTTTTAAGAAAAAAAGAAAAAGCTTATATATTTTAATTGATGTATTAAGAAAAAACAAACGTTGTTTTAAGAAAAAACTTGAATGCCCTAAATTTAAGAACAATCTTATTATATTTGTCAAATTTCTTAATAAGGTATACAATTTCAACGATTTGGATCATCAAAATGAACTTAAAATAAAATTCAAATGCTTGAATTGCACTGTACATTTCCATTTTTAGATCGGAGAGAAATTATCCTTTTTAGCATTGTTTGAAATTGATAATGTACTTGTATTTTGTTTGGCCAGTAAAATTTTATAATTTGGGATTATGTATACTTTCGCATCCTTAAATTTAGTATTAGTCCCAGTTTTGGACATAACAGATTTTTTTTAAAATTAATTTGTCTTCTCTAAATCATTCAAGTCTGTTTGTTCAACTAGTCCTTAACGATTAATGTACTCTCAAGGACTTGAAGTCCATACAGGGCTTTGCTCTGACTTCTCCACTAGTGAACAGTAAGATTGATCTTCCAAATTAGTCGATCTTTTGGATCAAATATCAAGTTATCAAAAATAGATGATACAGAGAAGAACAGAGGAATGAGAAATAGATTTTATACTATTACCATGAATAGTGACTCTCTACCTATAAGGAAATTATTTTGACATGTGTTAAATTTTACGAGACTTTGGAGATATTTTTTTTTGGTTTTAGCTTTCTAAAATAGAGTAAAGTACGGAAAGAAAAACAGTTGGAGAGGCTCTATACAAATTTACATACAATTCAAAGATATTAAGGATGAGTAATGTAATGAAGCCTTTAATCCTGGGTTTAACTTCTACTCATGTACGATTAATTTTTGTGTTTGGTCAATTCATAAAAAATTTTGCCCGACTTTAAACGTGCCTAACGTTTGTTGACAGTAGAATTGATCTCCATGCTAATCGGTTTAGTACTAGGTACCAAGTTATAAACAAAAGAGTACTACAATAGAACTTGTAAAGAGAAACAAACGGTACCATGGGACTATATGATACATGTGCATTCAATATAGAGGGATCATCATTGAGGAATTGAAAGTAATAAAACCCTGGGACCAGACATCCTCAAACTCAACGAAGTGATCTTTTGCCTAAAGTTATTGGGATGTGTACTTAATACTTATGTTGAATTCCTTAATCAATTTGCTTTCTTCATCGTATGATGCACGCTTAGAAAATTATTTATATATATTTTTTTAAAAAAATAAATTATTTGAAAATTAGTAATTACATAATTAAATCGTATTTTTTTTTAAAAAATGAACGGACCATTGTAAAAATTATACATGTTATTCTGATAAGATTCTATCACGTGACTATCAATATTTGATTAACTTAAATTTTTATATAAATAATTATTTCAATAAATCTTATAAAATAAACAATTCATATTATCTACGAAAAATTTGGGTGGAGTGAATAACTTACCAATTTTATTACCCCCCTCCCTCCTTCCTAGAGAGAAGTCACGGTTGACATCATCATGCCCCAATCGTCTTCTAATTGTTGTACCTTTGCTTTTCCTTTTTTCTTATTCCATTTTTTGTATGTGTTACAGTGTCAATCAAGTGGAATATAAAACGTGTTTATATTAAAATACTAAGAGATGACAATAGAACAGGTGTAATCTGCTCCTAACCCATCTTTTATGGGTAGAAATTGGGCCATGGGATATGTATATCGGTTTTGGAGTAGAGTATAGGGACGGGGTTGATTTTAGGTCTTGGGCCCCCGAATCTAACCCAATTAGAGTTGAAATTAAAAAAATACTCCTATTTAATTTGTAATTAGAGATAAGATTTGTACTATTATTACCCCATCACGGGTTTGAGGAAGGTTTTTTCATAAATGAGATTGGATATGAGCAGATTACATGCATAACTTCAGTAGATAAATTGCATATTTATCTTTTCATAATTTTGCTTGATCCATACACACATTTTAACATAAACCATAGAAAAACAAAACAAAAAAAAACAAGAGAGAATTAAGAGATCACTGACCTGTCCCAAAACAACCACCGAGCTTGTAAAGAGCCATTGCAAGATCACCATAAAATTTGACCAAACGAGTCATACTTGAATTTTTTTTTTTTTTGAAACTTTGCCCAAAGTAATATGAAGGCATGACATACAAATCATAAGTATGCGAAGTTGTGGCATTTAGGGATGATAAACGAGCTAAACAAGTTTTAAAAATAAATTTTAAAACTTAATAAACTTTAAAAATTGTTCTAGCTTAGTTTGAAATCTTAACGAACTTTAAAAATAAGTTTGAACTTGGCTTATTTATTAAGCAAACCGAGTTTAAACAAGCTTTTAATTGAGCTAAAATCAAATAGCTTAATTTTTTTACACATTATAAGGTTATCGAGACGAGCAGTAGATTGTTCAACAAGCTTAAAAAATATATTCAAACTTAATTTGTTTAAATAACAAATCAATCTCAAACAAGTTTTAACAAGTTAAACTCAAACAAATTGATTCATTTAATCACCATAGTGTCATTAAATAAATTACAGTAGCAAGACAATATCTTCACTTATAATCTCAAGAACAAAAGATAAAGGCATGCATGTCACACAATATCGAGTTAAGCAAAAAATAGCATGCGTAATAGAATTTTAAACAATTAAAACATGATTATAGTCGTGGACAAAACATTCACAAATACAAAATTAAGAGACACAAAATCTTCCTTTCATCTCAATTTAACAAATTTCAATTGACAACTTAATTAGGCATCTCAGATAGTTCCATAGATGCCGGGAGTTGAATCATTATAATTATAGTTTGGTGAAAGTTTGGTTTCTCGAAGATTATGAAGCACTGATACTTTAAAAATGACACCATACGAGTATTCAATACTAATACGTATCGGATATGGTAAATAAGTATTAGTTTTTTAATATTTGTGAATATGGGCCCAATACGCGCAGATACGGAACGGATACTCTCGAATAGATTTGGAATACATTGGGGTCAAAATATAATTTTTAAAATACTTTAGTACAGTAAATATTTATTTTGACAAAGATATAATAATAATAATAATAATAATAATAATAATAATAATAATAATAATAATAATAATATAGCAAAAAAGGATCTCAAACCAATTCAATCTCAATCAACATACCAAATAGGAGTTATATCAATCTCAATGATAAAGATAAAATAATTATGCTTTATTTTTGGCATAATTCAAGACTAATAATTATAAAATACTTTTTTTTACAAACGTATCCTTGTCATATCTGCATCCCGTTTCAAAACTTTAACACAATTTAAGCAAGCAAACTAAGAATACAGTGTCTTTAAAATAAAATTCACATACGCAGTTGTTCAACAATTATTTAACACAAGGGATTAATACATTTGACCAATAAAAGGATAAAGAAGCTAAACATGATATGGAAATGTCATCAAAACATGGAGTAAAGTCCTAAGAAGAAACTATTCTCACCCCCTGAAATGTGGATTGTCTTTTTTTAAGGTAAGCCATAGAAAAAGTGTTTCTAACTATCATCTACAAGAGTCAAATTCTTCTGGAATCAACATTAGAGAGTGTAAAATATAAGCATTGGTGGAAGTTCTTTGGCAATTTCACGGAAAGCCTAAGATGAATTAAAACAATTAGAGAGTGTAGCCTCAGAGGGAGAGAATTACCACGGAGCTATAGTCTTTCAAAAAGTCCCCAAATCATACAATGCAAACCCGGAAAAGGGAAAATAAAAAAAAATTGAACTCTACTTCCAAGAGTAAAATTACTGATATACTG
>BRYE01000008.1:3352500-3407500 GCA_030159115.1 Actinidia arguta var. hypoleuca
CTTCACAAAAACAGAAAGGAGCTGCAAAAAATAGTTGTTTGATTTTCCAAAATGAGTTTTGTAAAATGGCATTACACGACGGAAGGTTTTGAAAATCATGTGATGGGGGGTTAATCATTAACCGATTTCAAAATCATTTCAGAAATCGGATTACCATTTTAGAAATTCAAAAAAGCACAATTTGTGTACATAGGATCAAACACGGTCAAAGGGGGAAAATAGTGAAAGCAAATAGACTCCAATCAGCCAGAACAAAGGACAAAGATGGATTATAAGAGTTTTTGAATCGAGTTTCCTGTTTTCCGATTAGAAGATAGTTGGTAATGGCCCTTGCAAGCCCATTGAAGAACCTCGAAGGGTTTTGCCAGCGCCCTTGCTTGCCACCATAGACTTGCTGCTCCTTTCCAGACTGGGTGGTTGTGGCGAGGGGAAAGAAACAGAGAGGAGTTGGCTTCAGTGGGGGGAGAGAGAGAAACACGTTAGGTAGGAGAAGGGTTTTGAAATTTTACCTGGTGTATTGAAAACAAATGGATCCCAAGATGTGAGAGCAACCTTTACCCAACGGTTGGGCTTTTTGCAACACAGTGTGATTGACATCCCAAGTCATTTCCTTCTTGTGAGTTGAAACCTATAGCTACAAAACCAATCTAAGTTGTAACATTAAAGAAGAATAAATCTCAGCCAATACTTGTATTCGTCAGTCACAAATCAAATCAAGCTTCATTTGAATCACACAAAACGAATACAATTTATGAAGATCTAAGAATTAATAGCAGAAATATCACAATTTTAGACAAATAGCTTAAATCCAACATAGCCTAGAGGATACCAGCAATTCAACATCTGGATGAAAAGGGGACATGACATGAGATGGACCTTTAACATAACCTACCAAAAAAATTCAAGAAATTCACAAAAATTACGGATAAGAGAAAAATCATGCATTCAGCCATCTGAAAAGAATCTAACCAATCCAAACCAAATACCTGTTGTGTGCTACATGCTGTGAATACCATATCCAAACCACCTAGCTATAGTACAATATGTCAGACATATTGGTCTAGGCCGTATAGCTCTCATAGCTTCAAAATTCACATAGAGAAAGTCAACCCATTGATCTTGAAGCACCAAAGCACAAGCATATCATGTAAACCTTAGTGATACACAACTAACATCAAAGTAAAATTAAGGGGAAAAAAACTCTACAACCCAAAAACAATACGGAGGAGAAATGGAGGCGTATTGATTTACTGTTAGATTCTCTAGTTCACTTTCGGCAAATAGTAGCAATTGCAATAATAATCAGATCAATCAATGAACCAGCATTGAAAATTCAGCTAATTTACCTCTTTGTTTTAACCTAGCAGAAATTGGTCCTGTCTAGGTTTATTTTTAATGTCCAATTGTACTATGATGGCATGAAAGTTCCAAGGAATACATAAATGTCATGCATTACATCAAACAACCTTATCAATACAAAACAATTTTGTCACTATAATAGTTCATTTCTTGTTTTAAACTTTACATGTGCCAAATTGTTTGAGGGATAAAATAACATGTTACTAAACCAAAAAAGGAATGATAATTATACCTTCTGTCTTCTGAGATACTACTAATTTGTTTACTTAAACTGAAACACACTGTGTTTCGACTCATTGGTGTTAGCTTACAATCATCAAAGCATCGAAAATGACCAGATTCATAAATGCCTGCAGACTGCCAACCCTCTAAACTCAGAATACCTAGGCAGTAGACACATACTCTTGAAGGAGGCTTCTTCCGACTAATATTTTAATACATTCATTTGTGTATCGTTAATGAGGTGCATTGAGCGGATGGATTTACGATAAGCATATCAGATGGGAGATGGAAAATGGCCACAGAAAGTTGCAAACTGAAGTGCAATTGGCGGCGGCGGCAACTGAAGAAAAAGAACCCACTCCTTTGAAGTTGGCCTTGTTGTGGTGACCCAATTTGATTATATGAGAAATCTTGACATTCCCAACCATCTAGAAAATCCTGTCTGAGACATAAAAAAAAATAAAATCCAAAGACCAAAATTTTCATAAACAAAAAAACAAATCAAAATAACAGATGTATATAAGATGTACCCATCATTAACATGTATAGAAGGGGTAGTGGGGAGAGCGAGTGCATCCCTTACCGATGTGGATGGTGGTGGGTGAGGCAAGAAAAAGAACCACAGGCTATTGCCAAGGGTAAATTTGGAAAAGGGAAAGCTCTCAAAGGCCCTTTCACAGCCACAAACCCTCAATCAATCTGCGCAGAACGAGCTGCCCAAATAGAAAACCTATAGAGATCCAAACAGCATTACATCCGAAGTTAACAATGGCAGGAAATAGAGCGGTGGTTATAACTTGTAATTCATCTCCCTATCTGTATCCAAGACATCGGGATTGGACAATTTAGATATCAAAACAACATGTATCATGAACATGAAGTAAAGGAAGCAATCAAACATCCAAATCACAAGCAGCAAACTCTCATGTCTCAAATCTCTAATGAACTTCATTAAAGTTAATGAAGATCGAATTAGGTGGCAGCAGTGCTACTTCCAAAAGTAGGCAGTTCTCTAGTATTAAAATCCAGAAAAATAATACATCCAAACAAGGCAAAACTCACTTGTGGGTAAAGATCACAGGTCCCCAACTCTTACACAGCCAAAGGCAATCTTTCTCCATCATTAACCTGAGAAGCAAAAGGCAATAAGGAATTTCACCATTAGCTAAAGCAGAAAAGAAGTGTTATTACAGTTTTTATGGAAATTCAGAGAAGATGAGAATGCAATTGAATCCAACCTCGTAATCTGCTCCAACACTTTTAGTGCTAACAGTCTGGATTTCATTATGCTTAGCCCATATGATTTTTATGCAATCATCCAGCCTCCATACTTGCTACGGGTTCTGCTCAACCAATTTTTACCACAATGGTTCCTTCATGATAACCAATTACAATCCTGTCCAGAGTACAACAGCCACAGAAAATTAAACTGCAGCCAGATAAGTGTTAGAGACACTTAAAATGCATGCAACAATTTTAGCGAGAGATGTTAAATATTTTTCCTACAACTTACCTAGAAGATGCAATGTTCTAGTTGAGCAAAGAAATAAATCATGTCAGTAAAACCATCTACCCAATCATTAAATATTGGCTACTCTGACAATTAATAACAATCTGCCACATAGTTAGAAGCGGATAAATCGGTTTATACTTGTAAATTTAAAAATGTATAAATATACATGTTTATATATGTATATATGCAGAGATGCACCTTAACCTTGTTGGCCTGTTCCCAATGAGAAGCAGAAAATTAATTTCAGACAGCCATATAACTGGGTTAACAGCATCAACACTTCAGTAAATTTTAATCGTCCAGAAGACCCTTGTTCTCAGCAAGATTCTCTTCCCATATGTTGAAATACCTATGAGATTTCCATAAATATTTAATAAGAAATTTTATTCATAAAAGAATTATTTTATAACCCCACAAACATCCAATACCCTAAACTGACCAATAACATAAAACTTACATTTTCCCCAGAAATAGCCACAGATGTAGTACCTAGTAGAACAGTAAATACTATAATTTAACCCTTTTTTTATATTCACAAGAGGAAGCAAAAGTGATGAGAGTCATCTCTACCTCTGTTGTGCTCCCAAATATAGGCCACAGTGACAGAGAGCTGCTCCAGAAAGCTACACAAAGCGTACTGCAATTCTTTGCTTGATGAAGAAATGCAGTCCACTACATGATAAGCAAAATGGTCATTCAGAATACAAGAATATGGTAACAAGACTCTATATAAACACCGATACGTGTAAAATCATAATTGATTTGATCAGACAAAAGGATCCTACTAATTGATGAGCAAAGCAGATAACAACTAACATGGTAAAAAAGTGATAACTCTAACTAGTTAAGGCTTTCATTAAAAATAAAAAGACCACAAAGAGCTCCAACTTCATCCATCCAATTACCCAGCCCCCCGGGAAAAAAAATTGGATCCCCCTCCACTTAATCATATGTATGACTAAATAAGATTCTGAGATAACTTTGAAGGTATGAGAAGAAAACATAACTCATCTCAAATTTAACAATACACTATACGCACCAAAGCGAACAAAGAACAAGGCATAGTTAATGCACCACAATAAATCAACGGAAATAAACATACCAAGATTGGTAACAATAATTATTACTTGAGTTTGTACCTTGAACAACCTAAAGTGGACAAGGCGAAGCATGCATCTACATTGACAAACTAGTGACCCTATGCAACGTCTTACATCTACTTATCCAGTGCTAAAAGACATGTGTTAGCTCATGATAATAGAGTTTTCAAATATCTTATGATGGGGTTCAAAAGGCTTCTCACGTATTTTAGTTGATGGAAACAAAATTAGCAAAGAGTCTAGCGAAAGTTATTTATATTTCTCGAAGTTTTATTGTGTCTTGAATTCTTAATTTTGGAAAATCTTCAAACTAATACACATAAAAAATTGTCGATCCTTTTAGGCATATTGAGAATTCTCTCTCTCTCCCTCCTCCCATCCCTCCCTCGACATGTTTGAAAAGACAAAATGTCAATTTCATTTGGGCTATTCTCCAATTTTCAATGAAATGCAATCAAATCAAAATATGAGTATTAATTATTAATGTTCTTTTGAACTAGATTAGTTTTTTGTTATCAACATGTAAATATTTCGTACCGTTGTCCAAGGCACTACTGTCAATAATTGATTTCTCTATTTTATATTAGATATACAATATACACACACATATATACATGTGTGTGTGTGTGTGTGACAGTTTGCCCAAATCTCCATGGGGTTCAATTGACTTGCCAAAAATAAGTCTTGGTGCTAGTTTAAATTGATTCTTACCACCGATTAACAGAGCATCAATAAACTTTTAAAAAGTACCGTTGCAAGTCACTTAAGTTTTTGAAAGAGGAGGGAGTTGTAATTCTAGGTGTTATAGAGCCAACAAAAGAAGTTAATAAGATGGATACTGGTGGAGCTCGAACTCTGCATAAACTGACTCCTAGATGAAAGCTCACCAAGCACTATCATTAAAGGATTTATCTTCAAGCAAACTATGAAAAGATCTCCAATTCTTTCACCGGTAGAAGAAGTAGAACTAAAATCGTAAGACTAAGGTATGCAAGTTTTTCAATTGTAGAACTGTACAAAGATCCTCTCATTTAGATGCACGCACAACACATTATTTCAAGTAAATTATTGACACAGTTCATAGATTGGCTTTGAAACAAATAAGATATATGCATTATAAAATATCCCATTAACACCGTATTAGAGCATAAGCAAACTAAAATAGCTCAGTCACTAGGTTCGCTTAAGGTGATTATAAAACCTGCTTTTTCTTTTTTCTTTTTTTTTTCTCATTAGGAAACATATCCTAACAAAGAGTTGTTTGTTTAAATATTAGCATATCAAACAATATCTACTTTAAAGGAGTGACATCAACTGAAAGCGGAATGCAAATAGGGTTAAATTGCTGGATGAAAAAATGATTCATCTTATTTATTTGTTTGAGACCAATAAATGCATATTAGGGTAAAACATCGGTAAAAACAATCAGACAACATAAATTCACGAGTATATTGTCCGACAAACCACACATGTTGATTACAAAGAGAACCTTTAGACTTTAGAAAACTTTATGGAGCACCAACTGTTAATGTCAAATCTTAAGGGGGAATAAATTCTTCACGGGCAATGGTTGAAGTAGTGACTTTAGCTGTCAATGCCTTTTGTTTAAAAATGAACCAACTTGAACCTACATTAAGGCTCAAGGAAAGGACAAGTTAAGGACTATGAAGGGTTCAAAAAAGACATAACAAACAATTTACAACGAAAAGGAAAGAAATAGAAAGACAAATACGAACCTGTTCCCATTTTATAGCAGGTCTTCCAGTTCGATGTATTTGAACAAATGCATAAAATGACGCATGCCCGATACAAACAAAATTAAGATTTAGACAAGCTTTCTTGTAAACCATAAACTTCATATTCCAAGGTAAAGAATTATGTTTTAGTGATCCATGGTTAGAATAAGAAGAAGTTAAATCGACTGCACCTAAAATTGTTTACAACCTCTTGGCAAAATTCGTGGCTTAGAGATTTTTCTCTCACTTCCTTGTATAAGCTCTCCAATGTAATAATCTATAAAAGAAATCTAAAATATCAGTAAGTGCTATGTGAAACATGAAGCACATTCAAGAATAGTCCAATTTGATTTTACACAAAAAACGATGCCCAAATAGGGTTAGAAGAAAGCCTTTTCCCTCGGCCATGTGTCCAGATAATGGAAACATTTAGTCTTTAATCCCAAGTTAGAGCACTGTAATTAAAGACCCGATCTATAGGTATGGTTAGGAGGAACTTTAAAAATAAAATGCCAACACATTCGAAATTTCTTGAGATATGATTTAAATGCTAAGCTTTAAAACAAACAGGCAAGATTTATGATTTATCACAGTGCCATTAAAGAATCTTTTCGTCTTTGGTGGAAACATAATTTAGAACAAAAAAGCACTGACGCTCGTGCCAAAATATATCAAAGTGAAAGAATGGGAAACAAAAGAAGTAAACAACAGCACAATAAACAACATCTACTTAGAAGATGGAGAAAATGAGAAAACGATTAAGATCATGCCTAGACGAAGGGTAGTGAGATGGAGGAGAATGCACAAAAAAATTATATGAATATAGTAAAACAATGCATTATATTCCCTAGTTGATGGCACATCATCTCTGCATTCCTCTCACGAGCTGGAAAAAAGTTCATTAGTGACGCATAAAGCATTGATTATTCGAAAGGTCTCCTAACAAAGCATATTTTGGTGCATCATAAGATCATGTATATACAAATTCACAATTCCACAATGGAGATGATATAAGCTTTACAAGCCAGTACTCATATACTGATATTCCCTATGAAATTTATTAGAGCACAATAATATATTCCAAAGCACCATTAGAGAAAATCATACAACTTAGCTTTAGGGCATGCACGCAGGACATGAAGTAGAGGAATAATGGCATCATCACAACAATCAACTGATAGGAAAACCAAAAGCAATAAGAGTCAAATGCATTTGCCACCAAATATTTTGACACTAAGATGATATGTAAAGACATAAATTTTAGAGCTAATTCAAGCCAAGATGTGAAATTTAAGGTAGATTTTAGGGGGAAAGAAAAAGCAATAAATTAACCTCGGCTAGATTAAGCTCATGAAGATCATCCTCCATTTCTGTTGACCTAAATCTATCCATTTTCCCACAGAGAGAAAGAGAGTTATGTTACACAATTTTTTTGTCCAAAAGAGCGATTTTGACGGGTAGCTCTATTCGCACCCCCACTTCTTTTCTAAGTTCTCCTTTCTCTGAGCTGTCACTAGACATGGAAAAATCTTTGAGATGAATGCTCCAAATATATAGTCCACATATGCTACATGATCATGAAGCACCTATCAAACTTGGAGAAATCTATGAGACACATCACGATATATTTGGGGGGAGAAAGAGAGATATTCAACTTCATGGAGTGCAGGAGCATCATTAGTTCCATCACCATTTATGGTAACAACTTCCCCTCCTTTACGAATTGATTGCATGAGTAAAAGTTTGTCATTAGGAGAATAATTTCCCATCACCTAAATATCATAATTCAGGACGCATGACAAATTAATATGGGTGTACCAACATGTAACTTCTAATAAATAGTCTACATGTGAAATAAATTTTTCAAAGTAATCAAATTACCGAATTTTTTGTTGCAACTACTTCCCTTTCTTTCTCAAATTGTTGACAGAATGCCCTTCCTTCAATAACATTAGGCTCAGAGATATCTCCGTATAAAGCAAGTATTCCACTCTCCATTGATATGGCTTTCGTTGGTGGAAGATTGTCTCCCATGACCATTAGTACCTATTAATTTGTTCCCATCATCATTTTCTTGATCATAAAAAGTACATAATGCTATAAAATTTTTAGAAGAAAATGCACTGAACTTTTCTCCTATTCATGGCTTTTAAAGTTCAGATTCATGAGTTTCAGAATTCATGAGACACTGCTGAAGGAAGAAGCCAATGCACTATACCTCCAAATGATTATTAAGAGTTAAATAGATTATACCCAAATTGCCTACACATTGCTTCAAAGGGTTCCAAATTGTCCTCTATACTGAACTAAAGTACCAAAACAAATCTGATAAACATATCTCCGACCAAATTTGTCACTTTCACCACACTCTAGTTTGTCGCAATCCAGTGAATCATATAGAAATTTGCATTGGTGTGAGAATGCTTATGTTTCTTCTTTCTTTCTTTCTTTCTTTCTTTCTTTCTTTTTGATTGGTGACAATGCATATGTACCAACCTAAGAAGTTAAAATAATACCATAACACCAGCATCTGTGCACAGTTTCACCACCTTGTTGACACCTGGGCGACAAGGATCTGGAACAGAGACACATATTAGTCAGAAATTCCTGAGATCATTTTGCGAAACTTATCCACAATGAAGAAAACAATACTCGCGACCCCCTACGAGAAACTACAGAACTCTTCCATGGGCATTGTAAAAGAAAGGAAACTCATGCATCGTTGTTCATTGCATAAGACAATAAAACTAATTCTGATTCTTGTTTAAGCCCCTCCTCAAAAATGAGTAAGTTGGTTGCTCAGTACTCACAGATGCATACTCAGAATATGAAAAAGAGTATTAGAGCCCCAGTATAGAGCAAGTCACTTTTCAAAGCTGTCTAAATCAACAACATTAACAACGTAAGGAAGCTAAACTCAAAAGCACATTTTTTTTAAAGAGAAGACCAGGTTGTTGCATTGTTTACATATGCAAAAACAGACTTTAAGAAGGTGCAAAATATAAAATATACTAGAAGGAAACAAAAATCATAAATCTCTATGGAAAGTATTACCTCATGATTCAATTCAAACCCCCATTTTTAAACGGTGCGTCTTCAACTATTTGCATACTTCTGAAAGCCTCCACAAGGTTAATATGTGATCTTACGGAATGTGTTACATACCCCTCTGCCGAAGGATAAGTACCCCTAAAAAGGATTGGAGGACAAATGCATAAATACCCCAAATTGAATCACAATGCTTGCTTAATGTATTTTTCTAGTTACGTGCACAACTGAGAATTTTCAAGCAATTGAAAACATAATAATCCACTGACAGACTATGCTTCAAAAAATTCCCAAGGGATACACAAGTAGATTTGGGGTTGTCCACTAACGGGTAAAGGTAAAACACATTGAATTTTGAAGATGGTGAAAGATCAATCTTATACTAAGATGAATTAACTAGAGTGATACACATACTATTACGCTGAATATTTGAACATCAAATTAGTGAAAGGAAAAAAGAAAAAGGTAAAAGGAGAATGCAGTAGCTAGCAACGTAATTCAACCTCATCTCTGCAACTTTTGATTCAACTTCAAGAAAAACTTGCAATCCTCAAATCAAATTAGAATATTCTTCAGCATCAGCCAATGGTTCTGCAGCTTTTGGATTAACCCATACAATATGTTGTTTTAAATGATTAATAAAACCATCCAATAACACAGACTTCCTTCTCTATGATATATATAATGCAAAAACAACTTTCATGATTCGAGACAATACAATACGGATTTTTCTGGAGTCCTGATCCAAGAATGTACCCCCATTCTTGTCAAATGGGGAAAAAACCCACCCTCTTCGGCTCTTTCACATCTCTTCTCTCTCCTTTATTTTGTACTCCCTCTTTGTTGTATGTCCTCCTTTCCCTCTCCCCTTTTATATCGTTTTTATGCACAAAATCTCAGTTAAAGAACAAATAAAAGATAAATAGGTCGTACATTTTCAGTGCAAGGTAATGTCTTGAGAGGCAAAAATAAAATAAAATTTTAAACTTATGATAGAAAAAAATATCTTTAAAAACTTTAATGTGGCAATTGAAATTTTTTTGAAAGCCATAGGTAAACATAAAACGTTTAAAATTCCAGTAGAACAGTTCTGCAAATTAAAATTTTCAAAATGCAATGGCAAGTCAAACTCGCGATGCTCTTGATCCTATGAATTTCAGAAATAGACGCTCTCGCACTCATGCTCCCCCGGACTCACTCCTGCACCATGTATTTGTGACTCGGGGTTCCACCGCATGCACATGGAATTAATAATTGGTAGGTTGATTTTTTCCTCTCTTTTTCTTTTTTGGATAAGTGAGGTTGATTGGTGAATAGAACATGGACAATAAACTTATGTTCCAGGATGAACTCCACGAATAACACAAGGCACTCCTAATATACATACTCCATCATCTGTAGCAAAGGGAAGCCAAATTCAGAAAAAAGGTACTACAGATCCAGGGCCACTTTATTGTAAGTCAAACACATACCCACACCGGACACTGACCCATGTCCGCATAACCTAAGGCTTTGTTATTTTATTTCTCTATGATTTACAAAGTTTGAGATGGAGTGATATGTAACCTTATTCATGTCATTTCTCCAAATTGCAACTATCTCTGAAAACTTGCTTGGAAGATAAGACTGTGCCATCAAAGAAGCCTCTCATATCCTATTACTGCAAAGAGATGGCAATTCAGAATAAAATACATATTAGCACTAGAAACAACTGCAGGACTCTCTAGGTAATGGAAACATTAAAAGAAAAAACACCTGTTAACCAAAAGTTGCAGGCACACTTCTAGTTCAATTCAACATGAATAGACAAAGAAAGGCAACATCGTGTCTTTTCATGCTCTTTAGCAAGAGATGCAAGTTGTGATATCCCTTCCGAATCTCCTAGAGAAGCGTAGAACAGAAATAAACCACTAAGTCAATTGCTTCTCAAGACAGTCATAGTCAATTGCATTCTTATGACTGCCATCTCTAACTGCAATACGTCAAAAGGAGAGCATCTTAGAAAAATAGTGAAACAAAAGAACAAAAATTTACCATTGACAGGATGATTGTCTGGAGCACCACGATTTGAAATGTCTATAAGGAACAGAAACAATAAGGGCTTACTGAAACATCTCATTTGTAACACAGAAAACACTCAAATCATGACAAGAAGTTCAGTTATCCATCCTCACTACTATGACTCCTATGAACGAACAATGTTTAAATTCAAGCAAAGGGAAACACTTATTCTTCATTAGGATGTTTGCAGACATGTCAAGGAAACAAGAACAATGTTTAAATTCAAGCAAAGGAAAACACTTATTCTTCATTAGGATGTTTGCAGACATGCCAAGGAAACAACACAAGTTACGTGTTCATTAGTCACCAATTTAGTGAGGAAAATATATATGCTTTTCAATAAGAACAAATATATCATGAGATAATTCATGCAGTGGAAATTTGTAGCTCAGATAATATGCAGTTCATCAAGGTAGAAAAATATCATTCCTGTGGACATGGCTAATTTATGCAATTGATTCCATTTGGATTCACTTTGTGCTCCTGTGAAATTTTCCAGTAAACAGAAAATAAAACTTTAATTAGGATGTTCTAGATATGATTCTTCGAATCTACCGTACCTTTGCAACTTCTAGTTTACTTGGCTGTAAGGCTAGCTCAAATTTGTAGTCATGGTCCGGGCCACTTCCCATGCAACTCTATCATTCCCCGCAATTCCAAGAAACGAGCAACACAAGAAGCAGGTCAGGTTCCCAGGAACCAAGGCTCACTTCAGTACCCAAGGTTTATTTACATCCAAAAACAAAAAAGAGCAAATGGGAAAATCAGGAAAAGAAGGGAAAGAACTTATAAATCCCAAAATTATGCACTAGGAAAGGAGCCCCATGGCTGGTTCTTATATTAGCAAAGTGAGTTTTTAATCGGAATAAAAAGGGAAATAGACTTAGTCTCCAATGTACCAATGCGTAGTCAAAGGTGAGACATACCTATTATGGTGCTCCTTAGGAATTGAAGGTAATATTTCATTGGCTCGTTCTAGGTCACCACACATCACAAGAGCCTTGCACTAAATCAAGCTAAGAAGTAAAGTGTATGCCATAACACTACAAGGAAGACCACAAATGATCAAGAAGTTAATAATGAAGATCATAGCAGTTGCAACTCCAATATTACCTTCTAACAGCCCATTTACTTGAACTCTTTGTCTATTAGATATACCGTAACAAAATATCCCAACAAGAACATAGACCGATCCAAATGGAACATTGTGGTTACCTGCTAACATCATATTAAATGTGAAGACGGTTACCTGACTTTCATGAAAATAAATAGTATTTGATCTTCAATGTTATGCTCACAACTATGTAAGTCCGTAGCATGCATACCTCACTAACAACACAGTAATCAAGTTACCGGGAAGAGTTGTTGTAAATAAAACAATCCCCCAAACCATATTCCAGTCCGGACATGTTCATTTATTTCATAGAGAAGCTCAAAGGCATCTTCAATGTCTTGTTCATTTATTGGTCATCCAATCTAAGTGTGTGGAAACTACACCCTGCTGCACAGTTAAAACCAAATTGATTCTCCATGCATTGCAAAAAACGACATTTCACAACAAAACCAGCCAAAGTTTACAAAGAAGAGCTGGTCTTTCTACAGAGATTATTTAAAACTATAAGAAAGTTAGGCTGATGAGCACTTACATTGTACTTCAGCATGTAGAATGTAGAATGTAGAATGATGCATCACTAACTCACTGCTTTTGCCACTAAATCACCATTATCAGCCCAGTAGAGGTTCTGAAAAAGATTAAAACAAACAAAGCATAATAAAACATTTCTCAGCAGCATAATATTCTAATAAATACGAAATAAGTATTTTTTTGTTACTTACTTTGTCGCTAACATCAATCAGCTTAATCAACCTGAACTCGCAGCCAAGTCATGAAAACAAAGAAAATCATTTGAGCACATTGCTAATGAAGTTCCCCCATAAATACGATCAGCGAAAAAGTTGCCCCGATACTTCTCTTTTCCTGCAGAATACAACCTTCATCAAACTTTATCCAATTATCTAAAGACAAATTAAGCTAATAATTCAAAATCCTATGTTCAAAGGTGCCAGCATACATACTTGAGATATTTTACCCCTAGGTAGTTGGCACGAGTGGTAGTCACTTGGCTACCACACGAAGCCTCTGGTCTTGGTTTTACTCCCACCCGCATGCTATCAATTCCTGTTTTGGGACAGTCCATATAGAGCTTTACATCAGCTTTAAATGCCCCCATCGGATTGTGAATGGTGAGATTAGTCCCCCAGATTAGCCGCTACGGGAAAGATGCACCAAGGAGATACCCAGTGTGCCGTGTCTATTATTGAGAGATTGTCTTGGTAGGGAACATAAGATCCAAACAACATTACATTCAAGTAAATAATGACAGAGAAAAAAGGCCATGGTTATAACTTATAACTCACCTCCCTTCCTGAATCCAAGACTTCAGGAGACACCAATGTGGATTCAACATTGTTAATGCTAGCAGTCTGAATATCATTATGCTTCAGAGAAGATAGCAATGCAATTGAATCCAAGACTTCAGAGAAGATAGCAATGCAATTGAATCCAACATTGTTAATGCTAGCAGTCTGAATATCATTATGCTTAGAGCCTCAGCCAACATGATTTTTCCACTACTGTCCATCCTTGCTACAGGTTCTTCTCGACCAATTTTTACTATAATGACTCCTGCATCATAACCAATTACAATCCTGTCCAGAGAGTACAACAGTCACAGGAAATTGAATTGCAGCCACATAAGTGTTAAATCCTGTCAGCAAAGACATCTACCCAACCTTTAATTATTGGCTACTCTGACAATTTAATGATGACTTTTATCCTTTGCAAGACAAATCCCAGAATTTGACATCTAAAGGACACCACATTGATGATTATGAACTAAACAAGCTGATGAATCTACTAGAAAGGAAAATATCTTCCCAAACCCCAAAAGTCTATAATGTAGATCCCCCCCCCCCAAAAAAAAAAAAAAGAAGAGGAAAAATAACTAATAAAAAGTACACCTGTGTGTACCTTTCATATGTTCAATGGCCCAAACTCTTTCCATACCATAATTCAGTGCGTTCTAAAGTTTGGAAATCAACGAAAATAGTAGGAACTATAAACTAAAAAAATTCACTATTTTTTTTTACAAATGAAAACATAAACATACAAAACTCTTGTTCGAGAAATGTGAAGACAAGTGTAAACACACTCAAATACACATACATTATTCATCCATCCATATTGCAGAATATTACTCAAATACGCATACAAAAGACTACTTAATTCTGGTTGCGGGAGGGTTGAGGTGTAAGTAGACAATATTTTAATAGAACTGACAAGTGGACATAAGAAACTCAAAACAGGGCAGCCAAATGTACATTGACAGGATATCTGATGCAACCTAGACAAGAAATTGTCAGGGTTCATTAATGTAAGTAGAAAAAAGTGCCCCGTGATAAATTTTTCCACCATAAATAAGAAAAGAACTCTATAATTTTAACAAGAAAAATAGTCCTTAATCAATGAAGATGGAATTTCGTAAAGAAGCATACAAGAGCATGTGGACATAAGGCTTCATTTGGATACCGTGGATTTAAATTCTAGGGATTCAAAAATTTTGTCCTAAATCCGTCGAGTATGTTTAAATGGTGAATAGACCAATCAAGGGAAACAATACTCGCGACCCCCTATGAGAAACTACAGAACTCTTCCATGGGCATTGTAAAAGAAAGGAAACTCATGCATTGTTGTTCATTGCGTAAGACAATAAAACTAATTCTGATTCTTGTTTAAGCCCCTCCTCAACAATGAGTAAGTTGGCTGCTCAGTGCTCACAGATGTATACTCAGAATATGAAAAATGAGTATTAGAGACCAGTATAGAGCAAGTCACTTTTCAAAGTTGTCTAAATCAACAACATTAACAACGCAAGGAAGCTAAACTCAAAAGCACATTTTTTAAAGAGAAGACCAGGTAACTGCATTGTTTACATATGCAAAAACAGACTCTAAGAAGGTGCAACAAATTATAAAATATACTAGAAGGAAACGAAAATCATAATCTCTACGGTAAGTATTACCTCATGATTCAATTCAAACCCCCATTTTTTTAATGGTACGTCTTCATCTATTTGCACACTTCTGAAAGTCTCCACAAGGTTAATAAGTGATTTTACGGAATATTTTACATACTCCTCAAGGATAAGTACCCGTAAAAAGGATTGGAGGAAAAATGCATAAATACCCCAAAATTGAATCACAATGCTTACTTAATGTATTTTTCTAGTTACGTGCACAGTTGAGAATTTTCAAGCAATTGAAAACATAATAATCCACTGACAAACTATGCTTAAAAAATTTCCCGAGGGATACACAAGCAGAATTGGGGTTGTCCAGTAACGGGTAAAGGTAAAACACATGGAATTTTGAAGATGGAGAAAGATCAAATTTATATCAAGTTGAATTAACTAGAGAAATACATACTATTAGGCTGAATATTTGAACATCAAGTTAATGAAAGGAAAAAAGAAAAAGATAAAAGGAGAATGCAGTAGCAAGCAACGTAATTGAACCTCATCTCTGCAACTTTTGATTCAACTGCAAGAAAAACTTGCAATCCTCAAATCAAATTAGAATATTCTTCAGCATCAGCCAATGATTCTGCAGCTTTTGGATTAACCTACACAATACGTTGTTTTAAATGATTAATAAAACCATCCAATAACACATACTTCCTTCTCTATGATATATAATGCAAAAACAAAGTTCATGATTCGACAATACAATAGGGATTTCGCTGGAGGCCTGATCCAAGAATGTACCCCCATTCTTGACAAATGGGGAAACCCCACTGTCTTCGGCTCTTTCACTTCTCTTCTCTTTCCTTTATTTTGTACTCCTCTTTTTTAAATCTCCTCCTTTCCCTCTCCCCTTTTATATCGTTTTTATGCACAAAATCTCAGTTAAAGAACAAATAAACACATCGAACATATCCAGTGCAAAAATAAAATAAAAATTTAAACTACTGATAGAAAAATATCTTTAAAAACTTTAATGTGGCAATTTGAATTTTTTTGAAAGCCATAGGAAAGCATAAAATATTTAAAATTCCAGTAGAAAAATTCTGCAAATTAAAATTTTCAAAATGCAATGGCAGTTCAAACTCGCGACGCTCTTGATCCTATGAATTTCATAAATAGATGCTCCTGCGCTCCTGTTCCCGCTCCACGAATTTATGACCCAAGGCTCCACCGCATGCACATGGAATTAATAATTGGGAGGTTGATTTTTTCCTTTTTTTTTTCTTTATTGGATAAGTGAGGTTGATTGGTGAATAGAACATAGACAATAAACTTATGTTCCAGGATGAACTCCACGAATAACACAAGGCACTCCTAATACACATACTCCACCATCATGAAAACTATATTTCTTAAACCATGAACCAATGGCTGATCAAGCTTTCTAGTACTCCCTCACTTGTAGTTTCCACTATAGCAAAGGGAAGCCAAATTCAAAAGAAAAGGTCCTACAGATCCAGGGTCACTTTATTGGAAGTCAAACACATTCCCACACCTGACACTGACCCATGCCCGGGTAACCTAAGGCTTTGTTATTTTATTTCTCTATGATTTACAAAGTTTGAGATGGAGTGATATGTAACCTTATTCATGTCATTTCTCCAAATTGCAACTCTCTCTTAAAACTTGCTTGGAAGATAAGACCGTGCCATCAAAGCAGCCTCTCGTATCGTATTACTGCAAAGAGATGGCAATTCAGAGTAAAATACAGATTAGCACTAGCAACAATAGCAGGACTCTCTAGGTAATGGAAACATTAAAAGAAAAAACACCTGTCAACCAAAAGCTTCAGGCACACTTCCAGTTCAATTCAACATGAATAGACAAAGAAAGGCAACATTGTGTCTTTTCATGCTCTTTAGCAAGAGATGCAAGTTGTGATATCCGTTCCGAATCTCCTAGAGAAATGTAGAACAGAAGCAAACCACTGAGTCAATTGCTTCTTGAGACAGTCCTAGTCAATTGCATTCTTAAGACTGCCATCTCTAACTGCAATACGTCAAAAGGAGAGCATCTTAGAAAAATAGTGAAACAAAAGAACAAAAATTTGCCATTGACAGGATGATTGTCTGGAGCAAAACTATTTAAAATGGTTATAAGGAACAGAAACAATAAGGGCTTACTGAAACATCTCATTTGTAACACAGAAAACACTCAAATCATGACAAGAAGTTCAGTTATCCATCCTCACAACTATGACTTGTATGAAGAACAATGTTTAAATTCAAGCGAAGGAAAACACTTATTCTTCATTAGGATGTTTGCAGACATGTCAAGGAAACAACACAAGTTGCTGTTCATTAATCACCAATTTACTGAGGACAATAGATATGCTTTTCAACAAGAATAAACATATCATGAGATAATTCATGCAGTGGAAATTTGTAGCTCAGACAATATGCAGTTCATCAAGGTAGAAAAATATCATTCCTGTGGCATGTCTAATTTATGCAATTGCTTCCATCTGGTTTCACTCTGTGCTCCTATGAAATTTTCCAGTGAACAGAAAATAAAACTCTAATTAGGAAGTTCTATATATGATTCTTCAAATCTACAGTACCTTTGCAACTCCTACTTTACCCGGCTGTAAGGCTGGCTCAAATCTGTAGTCATGGTCTGGGCCACTTCCAGTGCAACTCTATCATTCCCCGCTATTCCAAGAAACGAGCAACGCAAGAAGCAGGTATGGTTCCCAGGATCCAAGGCTCACTTCAGTACCCAAGGTTTATTTACATCCAAAAACAAAAAAGAGCAAATGGGAAAATCAGGAAAAGAAGGGAAAGAACTTACAAATCCCAAAATTATGCACTAGGAAAGGAGCCCCGTGGCTCGTGGCTGGGTCTAATATTAGCAAAGTGAGTTTTTCATCAGAATAAAAAGGGAAATAGACTTAGTTTCCAATGCACCAATGCTTAGTCAAAGGTGAGACATACCTATTATGGTGTTCCTTAGGAATTGAAGGTAATATTTCATTGCTCGTTCTAGGTCACCACGCATCACAAGAGTTTTATACTAAATCAAGCTAAGAAGTAACATGTATGCCATAACACTACAAGGAAGACCACAAATGACCAAGAAGTTAATAATGAAGATCATAGCAGTTGCAGCTCCAAAGTACCTTCTAACAGCCCATTTCCTTGAACTCTTTGTCTATTCGATATACCGTAACAAAATATCCCAACAAGTACATAGACCGATCCAAATGGAACATTGTGGTTGCCTGATAACATCATATTAAATGTGAAGACGGTTACCTGACTTTCATGAAAATAAATAGTAAGTCTGTTGTATGCATACCTCACTAACAACACAGTAATCAAGTTTCTGGGAAGAGTTGTTGTAAATAAAACAATCCCCAACACCATATTCCAGTCCGGACATGTTCATTTATTTCATAAAGAAGCTCAAAAGCATCTTCAACGTCTTGTTCATTTATTGGTCATCCAATATCTAAGTGTGTGGAAACTACATCCTGCTGCACAGTTAAAACCAAGTTGATTCTCCATGCATTGCAAAAAATGACATTTTCACAACAAAACCTGCCAAAGTTTACAGAGAAGGGCTGGTCTTTCTGCAGAGATTATTTAAAACTATAAGAAAGTTAGGTAGATGAGCACTTACGTTGTACTTCAGCATGTAGAGTATAGAATGATGCATCACTGGCTATTGCCACTAACTCACTGCTTTTGCCACTAAATCACCATTATCAGCCCAGTAGAGGTTCCGAATAAGATTAAAACAAACAAAGCATAATAAAACATTTCTCAGCAACATAATATTCTAATAAATAGGAAATAAGTGGTTTCTTGCTACGTACTTTGTCGGAAGGCAGCAGGGCTACTTCCAAAAGAAGGCAACTCACTAGTATAAAAATCCAGATCATCACAAAACACGTCAGAAAATATCTAATACATCCAAAGAACGTGAATTCACTTGGGGATAAAGATCACATGTACCAAACTCTTTCACGGCCAAAGGTAATCTTTCACCATCATTGACATGAGAAGCAAAAGGAAACAAGGAATTTCAACATCAGCTCAAACAGAAAATAATTGTTATTAAAGGTTTTTATGGAAATTCAGAGAAGATAGCAATGCAATTGAATTCAACATTGTTAATGCTAGCAGTCTGAATATCATTATGCTTAGAGCCTTAGCCAACATGATTTTTCCACTACTGTCCATCCTTGCTACAGGTTCTTCTCGACCAATTTTTACTATAATGACTCCTGCATCATAACCAATTACAATCCTGTCCAGAGAGTACAACAGTCACAGAAAATTGAATTGCAGCCAGATAAGTGTTAAAGACACCTAAATTGCATGCAGCAGTTTTAGCAAGAGATGTTAGATATTTTTCCTGCTACTTACCTTAAAAATGTAATGTTTTAGTTGAACAAAGAAATAAATCCTGTCAGCAAAGACATCTACCCAACCTTTAATTATTGGCTACTCTGACAATTTAATGATGACTTTTATCCTTTGCAAGACAAATCCCAGAATTTGACATCTAAAGGACACCACATTGATGATTATGAACTAAACAAGCTGATGAATCTACTAGAAAGGAAAATATCTTCCCAAACCCCAAAAGTCTATAATGTAGATCCCCCCCCCCCCAAAAAAAAAAAAAGAAGAGGAAAAATAACTAATAAAAAGTACACCTGTGTGTACCTTTCATATGTTCAATGGCCCAAACTCTTTCCATACCATAATTCAGTGCGTTCTAAAGTTTGGAAATCAACGAAAATAGTAGGAACTATAAACTAAAAAAATTCACTATTTTTTTTTACAAATGAAAACATAAACATACAAAACTCTTGTTCGAGAAATGTGAAGACAAGTGTAAACACACTCAAATACACATACATTATTCATCCATCCATATTGCAGAATATTACTCAAATACGCATACAAAAGACTACTTAATTCTGGTTGCGGGAGGGTTGAGGTGTAAGTAGACAATATTTTAATAGAACTGACAAGTGGACATAAGAAACTCAAAACAGGGCAGCCAAATGTACATTGATAGGATATCTGATGCAACCTAGACAAGAAATTGTCAGGGTTCATTAATGTAAGTAGAAAAAAGTGCCCCGTGATAAATTTTTCCACCATAAATAAGAAAAGAACTCTATAATTTTAACAAGAAAAATAGTCCTTAATCAATGAAGATGGAATTTCGTAAAGAAGCATACAAGAGCATGTGGACATAAGGCTTCATTTGGATACCGTGGATTTAAATTCTAGGGATTCAAAAATTTTGTCCTAAATCCGTCGAGTATGTTTAAATGGTGAATAGACCAATCAAGGGAAACAATACTCGCGACCCCCTATGAGAAACTACAGAACTCTTCCATGGGCATTGTAAAAGAAAGGAAACTCATGCATTGTTGTTCATTGCGTAAGACAATAAAACTAATTCTGATTCTTGTTTAAGCCCCTCCTCAACAATGAGTAAGTTGGCTGCTCAGTGCTCACAGATGTATACTCAGAATATGAAAAATGAGTATTAGAGACCAGTATAGAGCAAGTCACTTTTCAAAGTTGTCTAAATCAACAACATTAACAACGCAAGGAAGCTAAACTCAAAAGCACATTTTTTAAAGAGAAGACCAGGTAACTGCATTGTTTACATATGCAAAAACAGACTCTAAGAAGGTGCAACAAATTATAAAATATACTAGAAGGAAACGAAAATCATAATCTCTACGGTAAGTATTACCTCATGATTCAATTCAAACCCCCATTTTTTTAATGGTACGTCTTCATCTATTTGCACACTTCTGAAAGTCTCCACAAGGTTAATAAGTGATTTTACGGAATATTTTACATACTCCTCAAGGATAAGTACCCGTAAAAAGGATTGGAGGAAAAATGCATAAATACCCCAAAATTGAATCACAATGCTTACTTAATGTATTTTTCTAGTTACGTGCACAGTTGAGAATTTTCAAGCAATTGAAAACATAATAATCCACTGACAAACTATGCTTAAAAAATTTCCCGAGGGATACACAAGCAGAATTGGGGTTGTCCAGTAACGGGTAAAGGTAAAACACATGGAATTTTGAAGATGGAGAAAGATCAAATTTATATCAAGTTGAATTAACTAGAGAAATACATACTATTAGGCTGAATATTTGAACATCAAGTTAATGAAAGGAAAAAAGAAAAAGATAAAAGGAGAATGCAGTAGCAAGCAACGTAATTGAACCTCATCTCTGCAACTTTTGATTCAACTGCAAGAAAAACTTGCAATCCTCAAATCAAATTAGAATATTCTTCAGCATCAGCCAATGATTCTGCAGCTTTTGGATTAACCTACACAATACGTTGTTTTAAATGATTAATAAAACCATCCAATAACACATACTTCCTTCTCTATGATATATAATGCAAAAACAAAGTTCATGATTCGACAATACAATAGGGATTTCGCTGGAGGCCTGATCCAAGAATGTACCCCCATTCTTGACAAATGGGGAAACCCCACTGTCTTCGGCTCTTTCACTTCTCTTCTCTTTCCTTTATTTTGTACTCCTCTTTTTTAAATCTCCTCCTTTCCCTCTCCCCTTTTATATCGTTTTTATGCACAAAATCTCAGTTAAAGAACAAATAAACACATCGAACATATCCAGTGCAAAAATAAAATAAAAATTTAAACTACTGATAGAAAAATATCTTTAAAAACTTTAATGTGGCAATTTGAATTTTTTTGAAAGCCATAGGAAAGCATAAAATATTTAAAATTCCAGTAGAAAAATTCTGCAAATTAAAATTTTCAAAATGCAATGGCAGTTCAAACTCGCGACGCTCTTGATCCTATGAATTTCATAAATAGATGCTCCTGCGCTCCTGTTCCCGCTCCACGAATTTATGACCCAAGGCTCCACCGCATGCACATGGAATTAATAATTGGGAGGTTGATTTTTTCCTTTTTTTTTTCTTTATTGGATAAGTGAGGTTGATTGGTGAATAGAACATAGACAATAAACTTATGTTCCAGGATGAACTCCACGAATAACACAAGGCACTCCTAATACACATACTCCACCATCATGAAAACTATATTTCTTAAACCATGAACCAATGGCTGATCAAGCTTTCTAGTACTCCCTCACTTGTAGTTTCCACTATAGCAAAGGGAAGCCAAATTCAAAAGAAAAGGTCCTACAGATCCAGGGTCACTTTATTGGAAGTCAAACACATTCCCACACCTGACACTGACCCATGCCCGGGTAACCTAAGGCTTTGTTATTTTATTTCTCTATGATTTACAAAGTTTGAGATGGAGTGATATGTAACCTTATTCATGTCATTTCTCCAAATTGCAACTCTCTCTTAAAACTTGCTTGGAAGATAAGACCGTGCCATCAAAGCAGCCTCTCGTATCGTATTACTGCAAAGAGATGGCAATTCAGAGTAAAATACAGATTAGCACTAGCAACAATAGCAGGACTCTCTAGGTAATGGAAACATTAAAAGAAAAAACACCTGTCAACCAAAAGCTTCAGGCACACTTCCAGTTCAATTCAACATGAATAGACAAAGAAAGGCAACATTGTGTCTTTTCATGCTCTTTAGCAAGAGATGCAAGTTGTGATATCCGTTCCGAATCTCCTAGAGAAATGTAGAACAGAAGCAAACCACTGAGTCAATTGCTTCTTGAGACAGTCCTAGTCAATTGCATTCTTAAGACTGCCATCTCTAACTGCAATACGTCAAAAGGAGAGCATCTTAGAAAAATAGTGAAACAAAAGAACAAAAATTTGCCATTGACAGGATGATTGTCTGGAGCAAAACTATTTAAAATGGTTATAAGGAACAGAAACAATAAGGGCTTACTGAAACATCTCATTTGTAACACAGAAAACACTCAAATCATGACAAGAAGTTCAGTTATCCATCCTCACAACTATGACTTGTATGAAGAACAATGTTTAAATTCAAGCGAAGGAAAACACTTATTCTTCATTAGGATGTTTGCAGACATGTCAAGGAAACAACACAAGTTGCTGTTCATTAATCACCAATTTACTGAGGACAATAGATATGCTTTTCAACAAGAATAAACATATCATGAGATAATTCATGCAGTGGAAATTTGTAGCTCAGACAATATGCAGTTCATCAAGGTAGAAAAATATCATTCCTGTGGCATGTCTAATTTATGCAATTGCTTCCATCTGGTTTCACTCTGTGCTCCTATGAAATTTTCCAGTGAACAGAAAATAAAACTCTAATTAGGAAGTTCTATATATGATTCTTCAAATCTACAGTACCTTTGCAACTCCTACTTTACCCGGCTGTAAGGCTGGCTCAAATCTGTAGTCATGGTCTGGGCCACTTCCAGTGCAACTCTATCATTCCCCGCTATTCCAAGAAACGAGCAACGCAAGAAGCAGGTATGGTTCCCAGGATCCAAGGCTCACTTCAGTACCCAAGGTTTATTTACATCCAAAAACAAAAAAGAGCAAATGGGAAAATCAGGAAAAGAAGGGAAAGAACTTACAAATCCCAAAATTATGCACTAGGAAAGGAGCCCCGTGGCTCGTGGCTGGGTCTAATATTAGCAAAGTGAGTTTTTCATCAGAATAAAAAGGGAAATAGACTTAGTTTCCAATGCACCAATGCTTAGTCAAAGGTGAGACATACCTATTATGGTGTTCCTTAGGAATTGAAGGTAATATTTCATTGCTCGTTCTAGGTCACCACGCATCACAAGAGTTTTATACTAAATCAAGCTAAGAAGTAACATGTATGCCATAACACTACAAGGAAGACCACAAATGACCAAGAAGTTAATAATGAAGATCATAGCAGTTGCAGCTCCAAAGTACCTTCTAACAGCCCATTTCCTTGAACTCTTTGTCTATTCGATATACCGTAACAAAATATCCCAACAAGTACATAGACCGATCCAAATGGAACATTGTGGTTGCCTGATAACATCATATTAAATGTGAAGACGGTTACCTGACTTTCATGAAAATAAATAGTAAGTCTGTTGTATGCATACCTCACTAACAACACAGTAATCAAGTTTCTGGGAAGAGTTGTTGTAAATAAAACAATCCCCAACACCATATTCCAGTCCGGACATGTTCATTTATTTCATAAAGAAGCTCAAAAGCATCTTCAACGTCTTGTTCATTTATTGGTCATCCAATATCTAAGTGTGTGGAAACTACATCCTGCTGCACAGTTAAAACCAAGTTGATTCTCCATGCATTGCAAAAAATGACATTTTCACAACAAAACCTGCCAAAGTTTACAGAGAAGGGCTGGTCTTTCTGCAGAGATTATTTAAAACTATAAGAAAGTTAGGTAGATGAGCACTTACGTTGTACTTCAGCATGTAGAGTATAGAATGATGCATCACTGGCTATTGCCACTAACTCACTGCTTTTGCCACTAAATCACCATTATCAGCCCAGTAGAGGTTCCGAATAAGATTAAAACAAACAAAGCATAATAAAACATTTCTCAGCAACATAATATTCTAATAAATAGGAAATAAGTGGTTTCTTGCTACGTACTTTGTCGGAAGGCAGCAGGGCTACTTCCAAAAGAAGGCAACTCACTAGTATAAAAATCCAGATCATCACAAAACACGTCAGAAAATATCTAATACATCCAAAGAACGTGAATTCACTTGGGGATAAAGATCACATGTACCAAACTCTTTCACGGCCAAAGGTAATCTTTCACCATCATTGACATGAGAAGCAAAAGGAAACAAGGAATTTCAACATCAGCTCAAACAGAAAATAATTGTTATTAAAGGTTTTTATGGAAATTCAGAGAAGATAGCAATGCAATTGAATTCAACATTGTTAATGCTAGCAGTCTGAATATCATTATGCTTAGAGCCTTAGCCAACATGATTTTTCCACTACTGTCCATCCTTGCTACAGGTTCTTCTCGACCAATTTTTACTATAATGACTCCTGCATCATAACCAATTACAATCCTGTCCAGAGAGTACAACAGTCACAGAAAATTGAATTGCAGCCAGATAAGTGTTAAAGACACCTAAATTGCATGCAGCAGTTTTAGCAAGAGATGTTAGATATTTTTCCTGCTACTTACCTTAAAAATGTAATGTTTTAGTTGAACAAAGAAATAAATCCTGTCAGCAAAGACATCTACCCAACCTTTAATTATTGGCTACTCTGACAATTTAATGATGACTTTTATCCTTTGCAAGACAAATCCCAGAATTTGACATCTAAAGGACACCACATTGATGATTATGAACTAAACAAGCTGATGAATCTACTAGAAAGGAAAATATCTTCCCAAACCCCAAAAGTCTATAATGTAGATCCCCCCCCCCCCAAAAAAAAAAAAAAAAAAAAAAATCTACTATTTTTTTTTACAAATGAAAACATAAACATACAAAACTCTTGTTCGAGAAATGTGAAGACAAGTGTAAACACACTCAAATACACATACATTATTCATCCAACCATATTCATCCAACCATATTGCAGAATATTACTCAAATACGCATACAAAAGACTACTTAATTCTGGTTGCAGGAGTGAGGTGTAAGTAGACAATATTTTAATGGAACCGACAAGTGGACATAAGAGACTCAAAACAGGGCAGCCAAATGTACATTGATAGGATATCTGATGCAACCTAGACAAGAAATTGTCAGGGTTCATTAATGTAAGTAGAAAAAAGTGCCCCGTGATAAATTTTTCCACCATAAATAAGAAAAGAACTCTATAATTGTAACAAGAAAAATAGTCCTTAATCAATGAAGATAGAACTTCGTAAAGAAGCATACAAGAGCATGTGGACAGAAGGCTTCATTTGGATACGTGAATTTAAATTCTAGAGATTCAAAAATTTTGTCCTAAATCCGTCGAGTATGTTTAAATGGTGAATAGACCAATCAAGGGAAATCACATTTGAATTTCAAGAGCAAAATGAAGGGATTTCAAATAACTCCAAAATAAGTATTATTTGACAAATCCCTCTAAGTGCTATTTGACAAATCCCTCTAACACTTCACCCTCATCTTGTCTCTCATCCCTTGTCTCTTTGTCTCTCTCTCCACTCCTCTCTCCCTCCTCTCTCTTTTTTCCCAAAATAGTTGTTAATTGAAATGAATATAGTTGAAAGATTTTCAAAAAAAGAAGTATCCAAACGGATCCACAGAGATTTGAAATCCACTATCCAAACGGAGCCTAAAAGAATTCAACCATTCACCTAATACTCTTGAGTAGAACAAGGGTGATGATTATACCTCCACTTCAATTTTGTAGAAATTGCTCATACCTGGAGCAATACAAGCTATTATCAAAAAAGGAGAATATTGACTTGTTAGTGAAAATTTGAACAGTACCAACTAATTTGGATCTTAAAAAGACCAATAAAAAGGAACACAATAAATTTTGTTCAACTGTAACACAAACGCGACAAGGGAAACAACAAACCGTTTTGGCAAATCAATAATATATACATCTTGCAGAAGATGAAATTGAAGCGTTCTTCGAAATTGAAACTGTGAAGCTGTAAATCAACAGAAACCCCTAAAACAAGCAATTTATTTGCAATCTTTGGAAAATGTGTGTGTTTGTGGAGAATAAAGAAAGACAGAGAGAGAGATACGCACAGGACCAAGACAGATTCGAATGGCCTTCTTCTGCTTCGAAGTTCGAATGATCCTTCCTCTACTGCTTCTTGCACTCAATTCTGCTCTCTCTCTCTCTCTCTCTCTCTCTCTTTCTCCGCACAGGACCAAGACAGATTCGAATGACCTTCTGCTTCGAATGGTCCTTCCTCTACTGCTACTTGCCCTCAATTCTGCTCTCTCTCTCTCTCCGCACAGAACCAAGACAGATTCGAATGGCCTTCTGCTTCGAATGGTCCTTCATCTACTGCTTCTTGCACTCAATTCTGCTCTCTCTCTCTCTCTCTCTCTCTCTCTCTCCACTCATTCTGCACAGCTATTTGATCTGACTGGTAACTGATTCCGTCAAATCTGTTCAAGGGATTTCTTTCGCTTCAAGGAAAAACGGTTTTTTCAACACATTTTCTAAATGGTAATTTTCACACTTTTTTAATTATTTTTTGGTAATTCTATCTTCTTGCACTCAACTCTCTCTCTCTCTCTCTCTCTCTCGATCCGAATAGATTTGATCTGACTGGTAACTGATTTCGTCAAATATTTTCAAGCGTTTCTTTCTCGTCAAGAAAAAACGGTTTTGACAGCTGTTGCCTTTCTGTTTCTCACGAGTAAAAAAAAGAGTAAATTTTTTAAATAATAATTTTATACTCTATTCTTTTATTATATATTTTAGTAATATTATTTCAACCTGAGAAATCTCTCTTTAATCCCATTTTTTTTAAGTTTCAGGCACAGTACACTGACTACTAGAGCCATTACATCGAGCCTATGGTTTGCTGTATAGGCCCATGTGCTTGGTAAAACTACCAACCACAGGGTCCCACCAGCAACAGATGTGGGTTTCACCAACAAATTGATGTAGCTTCAATGGCTTGATGGAAAACTAGTCCAGTAAAACTCCATTCTTTACGTCGTGTTCAGGTCACTATTAATGTTATGTTTTGAGAGAAATAGCAATTGGTTTCCCACTAGAAAAAAAAAAAGAAAAAATTTAATTAGTAATTTTCACACCCCATTTTCTTTCACTAGTAAAAATTTGTGTCATGAACGGGCCGAATTTAAAAAAAATAAATTAATATGACCATTGTCTTAAATTAGGAATGTCAATTCTTAAATAATTGATATTGACAAAATTTTGATCAAAATTATTTTACTCAATAAATAAACTATTTTTTTATTTGTAAGCTATATTTGGATCAAGAATTGATAAAAAAAATAAATAAATAAAAATAAATTAGACAATTCAATCATTCGGGACTACTAAATTATCTACCTTACGCATTTCCTCTTTTTTTTCCCTTATCAAATTATTGATTCATACACAATCTTATTTTTTTTTCAAATTTAAGTATTTTTTTTCGATTTCTCGAAAGAAAATCAAAAGATATAAAAAATTGGTCAAACAATTAAAAAAATTCACTAAAAAAAACAGCTAAATAAGCTAAAACAACAGTAGCCCAGAGTGAGCCTGTAGTTGTTCCTATATTGCTATGGGATAGTTGGCCCATTGGGCCTGAAATTAAAATGGCTAAGCTGTGCTTTTATGGTCTGGGGATAACGTTGTGCCCAGAGATAGGTGGCCACAGGCACAATTTAATCTAGTGTGCACCCTATCTAGGGAAATTAATATGGTGATCAGCTCTCCCTCAACTTCGAAACTCTATCCCTCCATACTCCTCTTTTGGTCCTCACTCCCAAGCCTATATCGATAGTCCGAATTGTTCGCCTCGTAGACTCCATAATAAAGGTTATTCATACAAAAAAAATCAGTTTTATCAAACATTTTATAAATATAAGAACAAATTGCATTCTATTTTATCAAAAATAAATGACTAATATTATTGTAAACTTAAACTGTCCATTTTGTAAAAACAAAATGTATTCTGTTTTTGTATTTATAAAAGTTTCTTGAAGTTGATTCTTTTGTACGGATGACCTTCATTGCGGGGCCTATGAGATGGACAGTTCGGATTATCCGTGTGAGCTCGGGAGCCCACGAGAGGAGTATAGATCTTCACTGCCGTTTCTAGGAAGTGTATGTAAGGGGTATATTGATACAATTTAAAGTTAATGGTGTGTAGTGAGATTTTGAGTCAAAATACAAGTGTGTAAAGTGTAATTTACCCTTGGATGTTACGATTATGAACATTGGAGTTTTCTCAACTTTTCCCATATTCCGTTTTGGTACCCATATTTCATAAAACATCAACGGAGCATTAGTTGATGGAGTTGATGATCAATGTACAAAAATTAACAGTGTCAAAATTGATTAAAAGTTTGAGAGCAACCATGATATATTATACTGATTTCAAACTTAAGGCAATGAACTTATTATTAGGTCACGTTTGGGGTAATGATTTTTTAGCTGTCTTGATTTTTCTCCCGTTTTTAGTGAATTTTTATCATTTTTTGATCAAAATTTTATATTTTTTCGATTCATCGAGAAAAGTCATAATATATATATATATATATATATATATAAAATTTAATTTGAAAAAATATTAATTAAAGACGAAAAAAATTAATTTTAGATGATTTTATCCCCCTCCACCCACCCACTCACATTTTTTTTTGTCTTCAGTGAATTTTTCTTAAATTAGATGGACTTTTTAAATATTCGGACTCCTCTTGTAAAGAGAGAGAAAAAATTATAAAGTTTTGATCAAATGAATAAAAAAAATCAATAAAAATGAAAAAAAATCTAAAACCAAAGCAGCTAACCTCTGCCCAAAAAATTATCCCAAATGGCCTTAGGTTATATATATGTAAATAAAACTGGGTATGGTGTACATGTATTTTGGTTTGAGGTTCACAATATCGTAGTTAGGCAATACCGAATTGAGAATTTCACTCCACCATATTTTCATTGAACAAGTGAAAAATCGGATAAAATTCGACCTAAATGATCGGTTGGGACCCATTTTTATGCAAAAGAGAGGAGTCTCTGTGCGTGTTTTATACAATTTTATAAGTTGCAATTTTATTTTATTTTTTGAAAATTGTGCCTGTTTGACACAATTTTTATTTATAGACTAAAAATAACTTATAAAAAATAAAAAATAAA
This sequence comes from Actinidia arguta var. hypoleuca, assembly GCA_030159115.1. Classification (NCBI taxonomy): domain Eukaryota; kingdom Viridiplantae; phylum Streptophyta; class Magnoliopsida; order Ericales; family Actinidiaceae; genus Actinidia; species Actinidia arguta. The sequence goes on from BRYE01000008.1 coordinate 3,382,332, forward strand.
CAATTCTAGCCTAATTTTCACGGATTCAGATCCTCTGAAATGCATGTAGTATGAAGTGCTCTTAAAATATACAAAATAATATCACTTTGTATACTTCAAAATTAAAACGATATTATTTTGATTCTAACTATAAAATGATATCGTTTTATAATTAATTAAAACGATATCGATTTATAATTGTCGTTTTAGTCTCAAAATACACTCTAGGAAGAGTATCCGAACTCACCAGACACCCTATGTAAAGTGACAGTTGAAGCCATAAACGAAATGAAAGATCACATCTTAAAAAGAAGAGCTCTGCTGTAACTAAATCCGAACCGACCACGTGTAGGTACAAAGAGTAGGGTTATTGATAGATCGAGTATACTGGTTTGATTTGACCATTCATGAACTACTATGAAATACAGATGAAAAATGTTATAAAAATAAATTTTCTTTTCATAAAATTTTAAAAATAACTATTTTTAAAATAAAAATCATTAAAATTAAGGCTATGTTTAAAAACTTGTTTAATATAATCGAATATTTTAGGAGAACGAAAATGCTAACCAACACCTATTGAGTGATAGTTAAGGGAGCCGAGAATGTATTGAAACTGTGAAAAGTGTGTTGAAAAATATAAAAACGCATTGAAAACTGTAAAATTTGTATAAAAAAACTATTTTTTTTGTATATTTTGTGCTCTCGACCCACCACCCAATTAGCAAGACCCTTTAGAAAAAAATAGTTATTTTTAATTATTTGGTTCAATAAGTAAATGAAAGGAAAATAGAAAAAAAAATTATTTGTTTGACTTAAGAAGAGGGAAAAAAACTACAAAATATCTTAAATAAATAAAGAGAATGGAAAAGAAAAAAGGAATAATAATGTGAAAAAATATTTTAGAATGAGAAGAAAAATAATTTTTTATGTACTTTCCCTCGCAAATTAAAATTCAATGGAAGAGGAATTTATCCTTTTCCACTTCTTTCTCTATAATCCAATTTTTCTTAGCTTTATTGGATAAGTCATTATTGTTGTTCAATCAATATAATTTTTATATAAATTAAGATGATCTTAAAAAAATTTACAGAATGACCGATTTGAATCCCTTGTACGAGCTTGCAATGGGGCTACAATAAACAAACTTTGATATTTTTTTAATAAAAAAATGGCCCCTCTTCGTTTTTGTGGTTATTACATAGTAGGTCCCTCAACTCATATTTCACGCATTCATATATTCGCAGATATTCAAATAAACACTTAAGACATTGGGTATAGTTACCTAGATGATCAACCCCTAATAAGATTTGGTAAGTGAACTAAATGATTTTTAGTAAATTTGTCGAGTAATTTTATTTTAGCGAACTTTTTCTAAATTAAATTTTTTTTTTACATTTTGAAATTGGTATCGTCAATAGGACGAGTAATTGAAAATGTATAAAATTATGATCAAATAGATACAAAATTTATGAAAGATGAAAAACTAAAAAAAACAAAACTAAAAAATTTAAAAGAAAAAGCTAGTCAAAACTACTCATAAAGTTCAAAATTTCAACTTTAGTAGAGCCTGATCCAATTGAAAATTGTATGAAATATTTGATTTCAAATCAGATTAATTTGATGAGACAGCAGAAAAACTAGGCCTGTCCAAAAAAAATCGTAAAACCAGAAAATCGTTTCGAACCAATTCGAATCAGTCGGTTTGATTCAATTTTTTATATAACCAATTTGGTTCCAATTTTAAAATTTAAAAAATTATTTTAGTTGGTTCGGCATTAGTTCGGTTTCAATTCCGAACCAAAATGAGCCAAATAATATTTGTAAAATACTTTTTAAATAGTTTTATATTTATATTTTATATCTTAATTTATATTATTACTTTATATATCTTGAACAATTTTCTACCTGTGTTAAATGTTTTTTTTTTTGAGAAAATTATATTATATGTTTTTGCCATAATTTCTTTGTTAGTTAATTATTAATTTTTGGATATAGAGTGAATGAATTATATTAAGTAATACGGTACTTGTATAGTAGAAAATTTACCTATCAAAATCGTGATTCGGAACCAAAACCGAACTAGTATTTTTGAATTGGATTAGTTCTAAATTTTTGATGAATTAATTTGGTCCTAAAATTTCAAAAACCGTAAAATTCAATTCCGTCCATAATTTTACTCAAAATCAAACAAATCCAAATTATAACCCCCCTAGCAAATCTGCTATATACAGGGCCATGCTAATATTTTGTAGGACAACTTAAAAATGGGGGGTCCTTAAATTCTCACTGTCTGGTCAGATCAAAGACAGACAAACTGGAGTATGATAATTTGGTTCGGTGGTAGTGGTCCAAGGGAACTCTTTTTCTAAGAGTTGGGCTTAAAACCCAATGTTGAAAACGCTAGCCTCTAGCTGAACCAATCCATCTACTACAGCAGCTCTACTTTTCCTTTTTTTCACTTTTTATTTTCCAAGTGAAAAGAATAGGAGGGATGACTAAAGTGACTTCTTTTTTTGAATGTGAGCATAAGATATTCCCGGTACATGATTTTTGCTAGAAGGTTTGTTCTTTCAAACCTTCAATAGTCAAACAATCACATTATTTTTGCTAGATAGAAATAGATACATGATTTCTAAAATATTCAGATCGGTTATAAATAAGTAATTGTGATTAGGTCATGTTTGTATCGATATTCAATAAACTTTTATTTTTTTACATAAATAATTTTCTTAACAATTCAAACTAAGATAAAAATACAATTTAACTCAGATGATTTTGAAGTGGACTCGTATATCTCATGACTTAACATAAAGTTCAAAGTGTTTTAACTTTAGGCAATCCTCGTTCTATTAAAGATAAAACCATGTCATTGACAAATAATTATCTTCTCTAAAAGAAAAAAAAAAACAATTATCTTCTCTACAACAAGTCCTATTACCACCTTGACACGGTAGCTCAGACGTCAAACATAACAACTATCTTGGCAGGACGTTTTCAACGAGCCACGAGGACAAATTGAGCTACGGGAATAACGGGTAGCATACACGTAAAGACTCCCATGTCACCTGCACGTCTGGATTCTTATGATGTGACAAGATAGTCACTAACCACGGCCTTATGGGTATCATTGGGTCAACTGTTTATTCACTATCACAGCAGTTGTTCTTGCATGCGCCAAACAACATTGCAAAAGGCACACTCCTATCTCATTTGAAGCTATCAACACTACATCTCTCTAGAACTTGAGCCAAACTCTTTCATTTGCTCTCTTATTCTTTTATTTCGCTTGTTACTGATTTTATCATTGGAGAGTCGTCTCTGAAATAGCTCTGGTTGATCTTTCTCATTGATATTATCTTGCAAGCTTGGCTGAAAGGAGACCAGCGGCGCTGAAAAACACCCTCTCACCACCGCTTTGTCTTACATTTCTTTAGTAACGAGATACCTAAGCCTAGAAGACTCACCTTATCAATCTCTATGTTAATGATCAAATGGTTGGCTCTATATCGCAGTAAGTATCGAACTCGTATATTAATGGAGACTTAAACCCACATTTCAAATACTAAATTCATTTCGTCCAATTTAGAAGACTAGTCCTACCAACCTTCTATTATTAGATTCTTAGGTCTTACCCACCTGTTGAACTAGATTATCTTCTGTTATTAGATTCTATATATATTGTGTGTGGACTGTGGAGTGTGGACATAACTCTGCGTAGAGGCAGGGTGTACAGTACACAAACAGAACATATCCTGCTACTACGAATAATACTAATACGGACAGCCTCTTTTTTTGTGTGTGTGAAGGTGAGCCCGTCTTTCTTTAAAACTTAAAAGCAAAGCCGAAGATTGCGGAGATTTACGTTACAACACTGTCACACACACAAACAATTGAGTTCCGGGTACATCACCAGTTTTACATCTGGCATGACACATGATAATAAAGTAGTATTAATAACTTACAATACTTTTTGTGACTTGTCCTTTGACTAGTTTTTTTTTTCTTGCTTTGGATTTCTATTAACTATAATATAAATTACAATTACTGTTGAAATTATAAATTTATCTCTTTCTATCTACAATTGAAATTCATTTGAATCAATTCAACGGCTAAAATTTTACTTAAAATTATTTTTTTTTCCAAATAGATAAGATATAAACGTAAGATAAAAGATACATTATATGTATATACAAAGAGATAAATTACTATAAAATGGAGAACAAATTAAAAATTATAATGATTTTAAAAAAGTGTTGCTAGGTCAAGAGATGTGTTTTAGTTTTTTTTCGTGAGTTTCACTAAAAAATGATCCGATTGATAAAAAATATGTCCAGTTTTAAAAAAATTTTGTCCATTGAATCACAATCTATGTGGGACCCAACTCATATATTTGAGAAAAAAGAAATAATATTTAAAAAAAATAAAATAGTTTCAATTGAAATTTCAACCATTGAATTAATTTAAATGGATTTCAACTGCAAATAGTAAAAGATAATTTTGATATTAAAAAATAAAGGTATCTTATATTATAGATTGGGAAAAATCTAAATATTACCCTAGGTTGTGGCGACTGTTATGCTTAGTTGTAGATGAATGTAGTAAATATTATAAAATGTGCATGTTAAAAATAATAAAAAAATAATACATCATGTGTCATTAAAGTAAATATTATGATATAATAAATAAAAATTATAATTTTTTTGCTATAATCAATTGTGATAAATGTTATTATTATTTGTGATAATATTTTATCTAGGTGCACGTGAACAATTTTCTAGAATGTGTAATTCAACCGCTTCCTCATATATTGATCTCAATTGTTGTCTACATTTTCATGCATGGGATTGTACCCAAAATAATAAAAAATTAAATTACCAAACAGCACTCTACAGTCTAATAGAACTAATAGCTATGACATGATTCCATTTTTAAAACTGATACGATCCCCGACTAAATTAAGGGTCAATTCTATTATTCACAATATGAGAGTTTATGTAAATTTAAAATAAAATTCTGTAAAGACTAGGTCGATGCAAGAATTAATGGCACGCGAGTGAGAATCTGATCACGTTTAACCTGAAGTTTTTAGCTAGACATAATTATGACTAATAAAACTCTTTTGAAAATTAAATCTTTTTACTTTTAATTTAAAAAGTAAAATAAGACAAACAAACAACCCCAAAAAACTCTCTAGACTCAACCAAAATAAACTTACCCTAAACACAAAAAAGATCCAATTTTTTTAGCAAAAAAACAAACTGAAAAACCTAGCTCAAATGGGTGACTTGTGGACTTCAAATCACCTTGATTTCGGCATTTTGCTTCTTTTGCTCTGAATTATCCTAAATCAGTCTCAAAAGGACTCCAATTTGTGTGTCATAAACATAGCAAACAATGTCATACGATGCTGTTAGTATTCCCATCTATCTTCAGACAGTGCTTGCAAAAATTTCCATAATAATCCAGTGCCTTTCTGTGGCTACAATGAGAATATAAAGGCCTAAGCATTTTGGAAACATTGAAATTAAAATGCAATTTCTCATACTAATAGAACAAAAGATCAGTAGAATTACAACATTCTCTTGTAGAGTAGAAACGATGTTCAATGTAGCGATATCAATTAAACTAGTTTGGTTCATTTATCAGCTCACTTTCTTCGTATATAAGAAGATATTAGTATGTAGTTCCAATCTACATGCCAGTGGTTTCAGTTCCTGTATAATTGAGATATGTTGTTGGAATTGGTGATTGGTGGAGGGTAATGACTCGGGAGTGTTGAATTAAGAAAGTGCGGGTGATGAACATCGGCTGATGAAGCAGCGACGGTTGAAGTAGCGAATCCTGATGATGCTGCAGTAGAGAAAAGCGGAAGCGAAGCAGTCCCGCCAAACGGCCAGCTCCGTGAAGAATCAAATTCCATACCCTTCTCTATTGCTCTTCCCTGTAATCAACCAGCGCAAAGTTTTGGTAGATCAAACAATAAACATGATTCATTGAAAGTGAAACCAAGATTGCTAATAGCTCAGATGCTTCGTGGGATCAAAACAGAAACATGGCCACAACGAAATAGCCCTGAAAGCTTAACAGCAAAAGAAAGAACGCCTTGACTTCTTTTCTTCAGTTCCGAAACGGGTAACTGCTAATTAATCATCAGTACAGGAAGATGATAAATTATGGGTAATATGCTGCAGCCACCGTTAGAGAGGTATCTCACTAAGTTGGAGGAAAGGTGTGAAGAGATAGTGGTTTAGCTGGCTACAAAAGCCAAACTAAAGATTCTACATTCAAATCCAAACTTTGACTACATGGTCGAATTATCGTGTCGCCTTATTAACTCTGAAGACAAACCCAGAGATGGGCAACAAGTACAAAGCAACTTAGTTGCTAATGGCCTAATAGCAAGAAATTAAATGGATACTTGGATTGAGTAAAATTACCGCATGGATGGGAAAGACATTGGAATTTACCCCTCTCCAAAGAGGAGGGTGGTCAGACACCATTATTTGGCCATGTGGTGGTTGAGTGGCCATTGTTGGAGCAGAGTTCTCATCCTGCAAGAGGAAGAGATAAATAAACAAACTTATTAGAGACCCTCCAAAATTCGGACGTGGCATCAACATGGATACAGAATAATCTCTGATCTATCTACTACCAGTAACATAGACTAAAATCATGATAAACATTTTAAAAATACCCTTATGCTCACATGCATGTCAGTTGGACCACAGTGGAAATGTAGACCACTAATCAAGTCATTGTTTCCTTTTTGGCCATCGGCAAAATAATTGGTAGCAATACCCAAGTTGAGGTCTAAGTTATGTCTGCTTTCTGCATATAAGAGATGGATAACAAAATATATATATATGCAAAACAGAAAATGAAGGGAAGATTCAAGAATGATCAAAGGACACTGAGCGTTAAACATAAACCCAGCGATACCTCCATTCTCAGCCTCAGAGCTTAACTCCTCTTCATATGTGCTTGGCTCAAAGTTGGTGACTGCTTCCTTTCCATTGCATTTTATTGCAGCCTTATCGTAAGCCCTGATAACATATAAGATAAAGTTAAGAGAATCACATAGAGAATGAAATAATGTAATAGAACATGAAGATTACCTTGCAGCTTCTACCTCGTTGTCGAAAAGCCCAAGATAGATATACCTGCAAATAAGTGTTGGATACTAAACAATGAAGACCATGTTGACAGTTCCTTATAATTCTAAGTTAATAAAGAGACAGTATTTGGGAGATCACACAGAATTTTGTGTCACATTCTGACAATCTTGCTAGAAAATATCCCATAAATTTGTAAAATACTAAATTCAGTTAAATGTTCTCTCACTTCTTGCCAAGGAACTGCCCCATTCGGGCTTCCCATCGTCCGCATTTGTGCAGCGTAACACCCCTGTATTTTGAACTTCCCCTAGAGAATCCGGTGCTGTGGCGACGAAGTATATGCACAAATTCTTCCTTTGTCAAATTCTTCATCTGCATAAAGATCAAACCCATATATACACAATCAAGTTCCTCGCAGAAACTTCTGTTTCAACTAGATATTATTCAAGTCCAACCACCTGCTTAAGATCTGCATCATAATCACTAATGTTAAAATTGATGTCTGCATCCGGTCCGCGGAACTTAATTGCAGCTCGATCATATGCCCTGAGATCACAAAGCATGGTTGAAAATAAAACTTCCACCTCATATCACCACATAATTTCAAAGGATAAAGTTGTTTAAGCTTTCAAACCATTAAGATTATATATTACCTGGCCGCAGCATGTGCAGTATCGAATCCCCCTATACAATTAAATATTCATGTTTGAAGCAATAAGCACAATTAGCAGCAAAGCAATGCGGATATGAGATCTATAACAAATGATAAATGAAGTCTAGTCAAATTCAGAGATCAAAGTTCCTTACCCAAATACATTTGTTTCCCACAATCCCTGTTAAACAATTAACATCATACATAAATCAGAATCCACACATTACAATTTTCAAGGGGTAAATATCAAGATGTGGGAAACAATATATCCTTATAAATGTACAATAATAACACACTTTAATTCAGATTTGTAGCATCAATCAACTACATATTTATAAGCTTGTCACCTACCTACACCTAATTCCTGACTGGTTAATGCAAGAAGTATAGACCAAAATTTATCAACAATTTAAGGGAACCACAATATATACCACCATAATCACAATCACTCCACAAATTATTAACAACAATAAATACATATAAAACCATAAAAAATCCAGAGACTATCCTCCACTGTGATAATTTTTTTTCACAAATTACACTAAACGTATGTACAATCCAAAAAATGAGTATATAATCTACCATAATCACAATCCCAACACAACTTATAACAACTATGCATACACATAAATCTATACAAATTGAGAGGCCCTCCTCCACCATGATCAAAATTTTTCCAACAAATTATACTAACAAAACGTATATAATCAAAATAAAAAAAAAGTGAATAATGTACTAACCAAATATGCGATTCCCATCTCCCAGTCCTCCGATAAAACGTGACTCCCCGATACTGCGAGCTCCGCGACCTCGGCCCCCTCCTACTCTTCTTCATCTGCTGTCTCTGTTCTGACGTACCACCGGAACTCGCCGCCCTACACGAGAGATCCAACCACTCAATTCCTCCTCCGCCGACGCTCGCCTGAAAAAGCTGTTTCGAGACGAAACCTAACCTAGCCTCTCGATTGCCATTGTTTTCCTCTGATTCGTAGTTCTTCAATATACCGAAGCTATAAGCGAATGTATTCTCGTGAGTGGACGACGATTCTTCGTCGACGGCGACGCTCGATGCCTCGACGTTGAGTAGAGAGGAATTGGAGGCGCCTGAATCGTCCATCTGACCATCCGAGATCGAATCGGTCAGCATTGCAGTGAGATTCAGGTCCAGCATTGTTCTCGCGATTCGAATTCGTCTCTGCTAAAATCTAGGTATCAAATCAGCAACCCTATGAGAGAGAAAGAGAGAGAGTTGTTTCTGTTAAACCGCCATAGAAATGAGGATTTTTTGTAGTATGCGAAGAAATATGCAAGTGTATATGCGCATTCATAGAGAGAGAGAGAGAGACTTAAGAGAGAATTGAGAGCTTCATTCTCTGGTCTGTAAATTGAGGTGCCGACATAGAAGGAATCATGTCCGGAGAGAGAGATATTTTGGTGTGTTGATGCTAACGCTGTAGGAAACAAAGAGGGAGAGTGTGTTTTAGAGAGAGAGAGATGGGACGTGTGAAGAGTGAAACGGTATAGGACGGCAGTAGTTTTGGTGGCGCGCGGGGCCAAACGCTCATGAGGGAAAGCTTCTCTTCCGTCGGTGGGGGAGACGTCTAGTTTGGTCTGGTAGCAAGGCTGCTTTGTCATTATATTTAATCTGCTAAAGTTGGTTATTGCGATCATGCGGATGATCAAACTAATAATAGGTATAGAATTATCAATAGGGTAGGCTGGAATGTGCACGACAGTTAAAAATTTGACACGATACGATTATAATGGGCACGATAATGTAACAGACCAAGCGAAAGTCACTATTTTTGGGGCACGATAATGCACAGCACCACATAACACGTTTATTTGAGTAAATCTTAAACGATTTTAATTTTTTATACATTAAACTCATTCATTAAAAAAGATTATAGCATGACACGACACGAGACATGAATAGGGTGGCCCAATATATCGGACTGGACTGGACTGAACCGAGCCGAGTCTAAATTTTTATCAAATAAGTACAACACAACACGATACGAAGCATGATAAGCAAAAAAATAAATGGACTGAATTAACACGGCAAAACATGTTTGACACCTCTAAGTAGGTACATGACTTGGCAACTTCAAGCATTTGTTTGATCACTGTGACGTAGAATTATTCTGATGTTAGAAGATGAAAATTATCTTTTTTAACTTTGAATACTTGTAATATAAGATTCCCACTACTAGTAGATAATTCTAGATAATTAATCGAAAAACGTTGTAGATAAATATGTTAGTTGTCATTCCCCGTTAAGATCTTTATTATATTGCTTATAGGTGTGCAATTTGGACTCGACCAACTCGATAAATAATCTCAAAATTTTAACCGAGTTCGATTTTATGTTTCAATTTATATTACCCAAGTCTATATCCCAGTGCTAATTTAATCCATAACCACAATGTCAAATTATATTCGCCCCTTGTGTTCTGAACATTATACTTGTTATCTCGATAATTATTTTTATTTTTTTTTGATTCGTCAACATGCCTTGTAATATAAGCGATTCAAATGCTAAAAAAAAATAGATTAATGATCACCGAACACCCTACAACCAGCTAATTTTACAATAAAATTTAAAAGAGGGCGGCTTTTCACTGTGGATGATGGATGGCAGTGGTGGTGGGAATGGTGGTGGGACTTTGAGAGTGACTGGTTGAGTCATGACTCTCATTGAGTGTGACTAGACAGCACCCATTTTATCGTTTGGGGACCCCCCCTCCAAATCCCGCTTTGAAGGCCACAACAGACAGCGCGTGGTCCTCACGCTCCTCTCCCCTCGTGTGTGATGTCTTGGCATTGTATATTTTTCCAAAACGAAAAGAAGGGTAAATTTCACTTACACACCCTAAATTATATTGAAATCATAATATTACCCCTTTTCTCTTTGAAATCACACTGCACTCCCTTATTTTATGATTTTTTGACCTACAAGACAGCTTCCATTTTATGGTTTGGGGACCCCCCTCCTCCCGCTTTGAAGGCCACGACAGACAACGCGTGACCTCGCGCTCCTCTTCCCTCGCGTGTGATGTCTCGGCATTGTATATTTTTCCAAAACGAAAAGAAGTGTTAATTTCACTTACACACCCTAAATTCTATTGGAATCGTATTTTTACCCCTTTACTATTTAAAACCACACTACACTCCGTTATTTTATGATTTTATTGACCAACCATTTATTTATGATGTCATCAAGAATGTCTAACTAAGTGCCTATTTTGCCATAATTTTACCCTCGTCTCTCCTTAAAAAACATAAAAACCTCCATCACTCCACTTAGATCATTTTTTTCATTATCATTAAAACTCATCGATACCAAAAACCCCACCACTCCATTTGAATATACATTCATTACTATCGAAACGAATGAAATATGGAGGTAGTTGGAAGGTAGGAGGTAATGGGAACTTTTACTGTTCATAAGTGTGGATTGATTATCTGTAACAGTTTTTTTCTCTATCAAGTAAGAACTTTTCTCATTACCATTTAAATAAAAGAAATGTTAATTTATTCACACGATAAACGATGGTTAATACATAAAAAATATATTGATAAGTATGAAAACTGAAAAAATATATGTGAAAATCAGAATGTTAATACTTGATTTGAAAACTTGACAAATTATAAAAATAAAATTGGATTTGGTTTATTATGAAGCTAATCAATCTCAAACGAGTTTTAATCGAGTCAAACTCGAGTGGATTGAGTTTTTTTTTTTTAAATATTATTAGCTTATCGAACTGAGTAGTAGAGTGTTGAAACATGGTTTGAGAGATTAACGGATTTTTAAAATTATGTTCGAACTTAATTTATTTATCAAGCGAACTGATCTTAAACGAACGGTAATCGAGTCAATTACCTTATTAATACTCCACCCATCCCATATCTGACCATTACCCTATTAATCCTCTTTCAAACCAATCCGACCAGGGTTTATGCAACATAAAATATTTTATACTCAATAGTTAACTAATCTACCGAATAAAACTAAATTTTTACAAATTAAAAACTAATTGAGCATGCATATAGAGACCGTAATTGTTCTAAATCATTTATATGATAGTAATTTTAAAAAGATATATAATATTATAGATCTCTTTATAAATTAAATATAATCGGGTCGGGTTCATGTTTAGGTTAGAGAAATCCTCCACCCACATCTTAACCAATTCTTATCAGGTTATTTTTTTATTTCCAAACAAACCATATCATATTAAGACTCCCCTCCTATCAGCAACCAACTTATACGATAATATTTTTTGCCATCCTTACTCCCCATTTAGAGTTTAACTCTTTTTTCTTCATGTCTTAGCCAGTTTGGCCTAGCTAAAAAACTTAGTTTTACTACATTGGGCTAAAATATGAAAAGTAAAATAAAAAATTAATTTTACTTGTATCTAATTTTAGTTATAAATCAGTAAAAAAAAATACTAATGGTTATTAAATTTATTAAAAAATTAAGGCCAAATGGACCATAAAAACTAAGCTAAAAAATCATTCACATAACCAAAAAAACCAGACCAAACGAGCCCAAAAAATTTGTGCAATCCTTTTTATATAGCTTGTACTTTTATTTATTTATTTATGGGTCAAAAACAGTTGAAAATCTGAAATAAATTGAGTGTAGGAGTGTCCTAATTATTAAAAAGAACACCTCTCAAGAACTGAGCCCAATCAAGCTAAGGTAGCCCATTATGCGATTCGGCCCATCATGTGGTGATCCACAGGTTAGCATTGTCGGTCCTTTCTTAATGGAGCCTACACTAGGGTTCTTCTCTCTACACCCGCCATGATACTTGAGTGTTTTCTCTTTACACTCATCTACCACCGAGTTGAGGCTAGGGTTGATAAACAAAGAAGCTATCCAAACTCGGCTCGTTTAAAAACTCGTTCGATAAACTTAATATAGTATTATAAAAATTATACTACTCAAACTCAGTTAACGATCCGCTTCATCCGTACACATATCAAGTTTAAACGTATAAGTATTTTAATACCCAGTTTTGACTTACAAACTCGGATTTCACAACTCAAATGTTTCTCTTTACAACCTCCATAACTCGGGTTTCTCTCTCGACTCATGCCACAACTCTGGCCAAGTTAACTCGTCAAGACTCAGATGACTCGAAGACGAGGTCAAGCCCTGTGCACAAGATGGCAGAGTTCAGGAGAATGGCAGTCTAGATTCTGCTGTAGTTGTGTGTGCATATAACTTCTATGAATGTTACTGTACCTTTACTATAAGGCTTCAATGAATGAAAATGTACCCTAATGCGGAGCACAAGATGTGAGAAGATGAAATATCAGGTATTTTTGTAGACCTCTTCCTTCTCAAGTTAGGGCCGTTGTGGGAGATCGAAAACCTTATATCCCGTTTGATTGGTCAAACTAATAGCGTCCGGTATAAATAATCATAGAATGAGTAAACCCACTAGGCTAATTACCAATACGGAGGTCTTCAATAAATGTGTATTCTCTATCTTGTGGAATTGGTCCTCCTACAGTTTTCAAGATTAGTTTTGTATAATTTTTTAGAAGTTAGTTTTGAAAATAAAAAAAAATCACCATTTTCATGATTTAGCTTCTAACGAAAATAATTTTTAAAATTTAAAAACATCATTATAATGTTTTCTCAAAATTAGTTCATTTTCAAAAGATTTTCAGAAAACATATTTCGAAAACCGTCGAGCAAATACATTTTAAAACTAATTCTGAAAATATCAACGAAGCCCTTGCACATTTCATGACCCGTAGTTTCTGTGGCCATGTTTGATAACAAATTTTAAGAATGGGATTGGACTATTAGTCCTATTTAGGTTGTAGCCTACTTTAACCATGTTCTAATTCAAGAATTAAACTCTAGATTGATAATTCATTAGGACTATTAATCCCACCAAATGAAGAATTAGGAATTTCATAAAAGAGTTGAAATGACTAATCCAATCCTTTAATCCAAGAGAAATGAAATTAGATTGCTAATTTCCTTACATAATTGAAATCCGTTATTAAACACGGACCTATAGGAATCATGTCTCTAAGGAGACATAATGAAACAACAACTATAATCAGCCACGAAATACAAGTAGTCCCAAACACCTTAAAAGTAAAACAACGAGGATCCAAAAGGAATCCCAACAATATATAGAATCATATAATTCAAAGAGGCATCATTATTTGATGTATTATCAGGGACGGAGCCAGAACTTATGTTTTATGGGGTCAAAATTATCAGAACTTTTATTCAACAGGTTCAAAATTTTAGAATTTATGGCAAATTACTAATTTTTTGTGGGTCAAAATTGTCATAATTTATATTTAACGGTATCAAAATTATAAAATTTATAATAAATTACTAATTTTATATCGGTAATCGCAGATTTCACGTTGTCAATAATTTCGAACATTTATTTGCAACAATTGTGTGAGACTGTCCTGTAGCGAAATGCTATTGTAGTCTCTCATATAGTTGCTACTGCTAAATATTAGAAAACATAGTACTTATGAAACCTGTTACCGTGGATCAAAACAGCTATCCCTCTGCAGAATGGAGGTGACTGCAGGGCTACTAATTGCTTGTCCTTGAGATTTTGGTGCATCATCAAGTACATGGTTTGTAAAAATCCAGAAATGGGAAGATCAAGTTATTATCTAAATAATTGCGAAAACTGGAATGCTAAACATGAACTAAACCCTTCCCAACCAACCTGAAGGAGAGACAGGATCCCTTTCTCCCAATCCCTAGAGCTTCGACCCCCATCACATCTTCTACATGAAGAGAAGGAAATCCCCAAAATGGATTCATTTATCTCTCTATATTCAGCTTACGCATAATGCTGACACCAGGAAAGGAACCAGGATTTCATCTTTGGAGAGCCATGGCAGATATTGGGAGCAGACATTAAAGTTAGGGAGACACCGTATTGTATTTATGTTTTATATATAAAAAGGTAGGTAGTATACTAGGGATTATAATAGAAGTAAGGGAGGTTATGACCCCTATGGTCGAAGCACAACTCCGTCCATAGCCGACACACATCTCCTTAATCTAGAATCCACCGCCTCAAAGCCATTAAAATGCTTCCAAGATTTGCAAGCTCCCATAAATCCATCCCAACACAATATTCTAAGCCATGTAATGCTGCTCAAATTGTAGAAACTTCATGGAATAGATAAATTTACAGGCAAACACTTAATGCACAAGGAGTTTGAGGAGTATCAATGCACTCTGAGCAAAACCTTGTAAGGTGAAAGATGAAAGTTTTACTTTCTGCTCATTAACATTTGATTCTTCATCCCTTTGGTACTTTTCATAGGCCTCAACATCATCCACAAACAAGCTAGAATCAGACAGGAAGAGTTCACAGCCACTGCAGTGGATGGGATGTAAGATACATTTAGCCGTTAAAATCTGATAAACAACATATCTGCATGCAAGAGCACTTGGCGCATTGTCCCCAACGCGCCAGGAGCTCCAATCACTTGGGTCCATCCTTTACGCAAGGGGCCACATAATTGTGTGCCTCCCGTGTGCGTTTGGGAAATTCAAAGGAACACATAATAATTTTCGTATCACTTGAGCACACAATTTTGGAAGCTTGATCAACATGATATAGCTGCTCTCTTAAAAACTATCCTGAAAACACTGTTTTCTCTTTGACAGACGACAAATTACCTATTTTTTTGGTGAGTTTAGATGTTATATACTCAAATTGTTGTTCTTGCGGTTCTGCTAATGATAAAAGAAAACCATGCCCAAGGTGTGAATCCTCATTTTTCTTGAGATTTGTATAAAGATGGACAATGTACCCTGCATTGTGATGTTTCAACTGTTTCATGCTTGCAGGGTGTCCACCAAAAGATGACTTGTTCATAATCTTAGGAGTCAAAATAATTGGTACAACCACTGCCAAAGACAAATTTGAGTTAGAAGATGCTATAATCAAACTTCTGCACGATGAGTTGGGGCTCGAGGTCATTTTGTCGGGATCTAAGAAGGTCAATTCGGTTACCTCTTTTGATTCACACGTAAATGCAAAAAAATTCTGGTAAGCGATAGGTTTCCAACGGAGTTAGAATCTTCTGCTCGGAGACCAGCGGTTCTACAAAGGTTGAATAATCCAATCGTTGCAATTTTGGCTACAAAGACGAATAAATACTAGAAGGTGATAATATTTAGTGTTTAGCGACCCCAAATTTTGCATATAATTTGCTTGTAAGCTTTGCAGTTATTTCCATTATTCTTTCCAAAACAGAAATAATGTAACTGATGTCAGGTAAGTTGTACAACCTTGCGTAGATTGGAAGATAGTAAAATGGAAATGCTCTAGCAATCTGTGCCTCTCTCTGTGTATATATATGAATTCTGTTATATTGCTCCTAATTGAGTCAATTGGCATACTTTTCCGATGGTTGAACCAGGGAACCAAATTACTTGAGTTTGGCTCGTGATCGATTCGCTTGATAAACAAATCAAGGTTGGTTAAGTTTTCAAATCATATTTTAACAATCTATTACACAGCTTGATAAGATAAGCTTATAATATTTAAAAAATTTAAGATACTCGGCTCAATTAAAGTTTGTTTAAAATCAGTTCGCTTGATATACAAATAAAACTTGAACATATATTTCAAGCTTGTTAAGTTTTTAAACTAAGCTTAAACAACTTACTGTTTGACTCATTTATCATCCCTACGTAGAACTCTATTCGAGAAGGAAAACTCGTTTCTAGTACATATATAAAACTTTTAAGAGAAACTTTTAGGAAACGGTTTTGATAAGTTTCCGAAACTCTAGTAGCTTAAGATACCTTTAGAATCTCTTTAAAAAAAATTATAGAAACTCCATAAAACTCATTTTCATATTTTTTTATCCTGATAAGTTTCTAAAACTCTACTATAACTTACCTTTAGGATCTCTATAAAAATGTTATAGAAATTCCATAAAAACTCATTTTTCATATTTTTTTTATACTTACGTCTTGTATTGAGCTAAAAGTTTTTGCTATGATAAAATCTCTTTCTTCCCTTGTTCTCCAGTGAAATTCTACTACTATCGAAACTCTGAAAGCGGAACTATTATGGTTGTAGTGAAACCAAACAATACATTGAAGTTTCAGCATTTTCCCATTCCTAGTACATGCACAGAGAAAGTCATGCAGATCTCATTGGATACACTTACATGGACGGTTTTGCCCATTTAATGGCACAACAGTCATTTACCCAATTTTCAGGCATTAGGAATTTTGGGTCAGATCCACCCATATTTGATGAGAAACGGCCCGTGAATCAATACTTACTGCTTCATTGTACAATGAATTTCGGCAAGATTGCACTGTTTAGGGCTTCAATTTGGAAAATTTGTCACTTTTGAAAAAAATTGACTTCTAATATCTCTCTTGATTTGATTCCAATTGGGGCGGATTTTTTTTTGAGAATGTTTCTCTTTCTTTCTAGTTACCAGATTTGAGCTTAACTCATATCTTGCCCTTTTTTCCGTTTTTTGATAATTTTTTTATTTTGTAATTTTAGGCTTGATTCCAAGTAGTTTCCTTTTCTTTGCTATTTCCTAGTAGAATTAGGGTTTCTCTCTGCTATTTAAACGCATGAGATTGATTAATAATATTGCGAGAGAATTATCTTTTATAATTGCGTGTTTTAATTTCATTCCTTGTGTTCTAATTTCATTCAATACCGCTTCCGTGCTTGAGAGAGAGAGAGAGATGAGAGAATCAAGTTGCACACACTGCCCAGATCCAAAAGCAACCAATAACTCAAAACCTTTCGTTCCCCATTCGTTCTTTCAAGAGAAGAGATCGGTAGATTAAATTTTGTATAGAATTTTTCAGGTAAAAGTCTACTAGCAAGTGGAAAAATGCCAAAGACCCAAAGATGCGTAGATTGCATCATTTCACGTCAATAGGAACCAAGGAAAAAGTAATGAACTTGCTCCAGGGATGGACGCAGGTTTTGAACATTAGAAAAGCGAAAGTACGCACAAAATATAAAATTTGTAATTTATACATAAAATATAACATTAATTTCAATAAGATTTTACTTTTCCCCGACCCGCAACAATGATTCCACCTTGTTGCCTGAGAAACAACTAGCAAATACCATGTCTATTTAGATTACATTAACCAATCTTGGATTGCTTATAAAAGTAATGTGAGACAAGTTCAATACCCCACATATGTAGTTTAGTAGCACGTCAAGCTGATAGTGAGATACACAAGACAAGATAAATAGTCTCGAGTAGAGACTTGGTCTGCGAGACCCAACTCTAATACCATATTAGAAATTTTGGAGATATCCGATCTAACATCAATTGAGAATGGACAAAGTAGTCTCCAAAATTTTGGTGGCTTAGAGGAGAGATGTGATAAGTCCAACACGGTAAATACCTTATTTGGAATTACGGATACAGTTAATCTAGGTACCATTATCTATGTCCACCCAACAATCACTAAGATTTTCGCCTTTTTTTTTTTTTTTTTATCAATCAATAAATATATAAACCAAAGTGAGAATACAAGCTCTGGGTTATCCCTTTTGTTATTTCTGGGTTATCCCTTTTGGATTTTCGTCTTTTGTTATAGCACGTATAGGTTATCCCTTTGTTCAATGACATTGCTAGTATGATTACTGCATGTTTTTTTAGGGATGCTTGCTAACGTTTTTATTTTTTTATTTTTTATGTTTATTTTATATCTGCTTATTTTTTTATAAAATAAAATTAAAAATATATTTGTGTTTATTTTTTTTAAAATTATTTAAAAATAAAAATATATTTGTGTTCTTTCTAATGTATGAGGCGGCGGTGGCGGTGTTGGTGGCTGTGGAGGCGGAGGCGGTGACAGTGGCGGTGTTAGTGGAGGTGGTGTTGGTGGTGAAGGTGATCAAAAATAGTAGTGGTGGTGGTAAAAAATTGCGGGGTAACGGCGGCGGCGGTAGGATAGGCGGTAGTGGTATAGGTGGTGATTTTATAAATAAAACAAAAACATCATTTTGTTATTTTTACTATTTTTAAAAATAGTAGTAGTAATTTTGATTTATTTTTATTTATAAATAACAATACAAATAAATTTTTATTTATAATTCTATTAAAAAATAAAATAAAAATTAAACAATTAATAAACATGACCTTAGTAACTAAGAGCTCATTATCGGTTGAAATCGTGTTCATTGTTTAAGAACTCAAAACAACGTTTGCACCCTTAATCAATGTACGTGTTCTTATGGAAAATACAGTTAGGTTGAGATTGTGATCGATTGAGATTGTTGAAAAAATTATTGGTACGGCGGTTTTAAATATTATACACTTAAAGGCGTATTACTACGTTATTTTTTTAAAGACAGTATTTGTCACAATCAAATAGTGTGCACGAGTTACAACAAATTTGTCTTCCTTCAAGATAATATAAAGTTTTAACTCTTAATTCTTACTATCTTTGTTTGCACAAACTAAAATAGTCAGAATATCTGTCTAATTTATAAAAAGAGACTCATGAACCCCTACGATTTTATTTCTGCAGAATAACAAAATTTAAAAATAAATGCTACAAAATAGAATAGAAGTATTGTTTCTGCAAAATAATAAATTTTTAGAATAAATGCTCAAAACAGAGTGGAAGTAATCTTTCTTTATTTCTCTGATTTTCGGTCGATCTATTGAGCCCGCTGACGTGCAAGTGCGACACATAGTGGCGATTCGCCGATTTATGGTGCAAAGCACCATAGTATTTTATGACATAACCTTTTAGATTCAATCATATTTAATACTTTAAATATGTTTCTATATATAAAGAAAGAAAACTTTCCTTATCTAATAAATGTGAGACGAAATTCACATACAAAAAATGAGCATTCTAAAAAAATAAAAAAATTTAAAAAAAACTCAAAAAATTAACACCATTAATATTTTAAAAATCTCTAATAGAGATCGAGTTCATGCTACTGTTCCGTTCTGGGCGCTTTATAGTTGGTCATTCTAGAAGACGTGACAAGGACCTTTGGTTGAATAAATCGATAGTTGCTGTTTGGAGGTCTACTGTTTGCAACAAATATTTTATAATATTTGTACAACATTATTAAAACGACGTCATTTCGATATGAGAAGCGCAAAACGACGTCGTTCCACTAAAACCAGCGCTTTTAGCCTTTAAATGAAACGACGTCGTTTTGCATATATTCAGACAAAACGACGTCGTTTTGTATTATTATACAAATATTATAAATAAAAATGTGTAACTGTAGTACCTCTCAATATGCCAGCAACAAAGGCTTCTATAAAGTTTGTATTAACACTTTTACCACTTCGATGTCGTAAATCTTCACTTATTAAAGTCTTTTTTTTCCCATTCTTTTCCTACGAGTCACTCATTGTTCTTCTGTAGCAACATGTTCTTTCTATAAATATTAAGAATCTAGTCCTTTGAATTTTATTTGATCTAGTGTTGTTAGAGGTGCGTGCGCACATAACGCCTCGATATGGGTGAGATACAACCATTTCGATGAGGCGCACCTTGTGCGCCTTGCACGCCTAATGCACCTCGTGCAATTCTCAGATCTGTTTGTCGTCGAAACTTAAAATCGTCGTAGTCGTTGGTCATCGCCGTTGCACAAAGTTAAGCGTCACTCTTGTCTCTCTCTCTCTTTCTTCTTAGTCTCTCTTCTCTATTTCTCTTTTTATTCTCTTACAAATTTTACCTTTTTTATTTTTATGTTATTATTATTATTTTTATCTACTTTTTTTTTTTTATTTTTTTCTGTTATTATGTATATGATAGTTGCTTGATTTGCTATTTTAATTTTTTATTTGTTATATTTTGTAAGATATGTAATTTACTATTTTAATGAATTGCACATTATCTCATCTATCAAACTTATATTATATTTTTTTTATGTCGATAATATGCGATTCGCTTCGATAAGGCATTCGCCTGGCCTCGTGCCTTGCGTCTGAAGCTCTACATATTTTTGCGCCTCTCGCCTTTAATAACATTGGCTTCATCAGAGAATGCTTTTGCCTACAAAAAAAAAAAATACATACTCTAGTAATGAAATAGTCCAAAACAATTTGCATGATGAAGTCATTTGATGGAGACAAAGAAAGCAATTGCATAAAGAAAAAACTAGAGGATATCTAGCTGTAAAGGATTTAAAAAATAAAACACCATTCCTTTGATCAACTTTAGTGCCGACAAATTATAAATCACTCCCATTGATAAGATGATAGATGCAATACAAGATACAATCCAATGATACATGTGGATAATGTCCGGACATGTATGGCTCCAACTCAATCCAATGGATTTTCAAGACAAAGGTGAGTCTTAGGTGCCGGCCAAAGAAACTCAAAACAGACACCAAAGAAAGGCAACGGATAGGTGTAGGATTTGTGGAGTGTCATACTTGATGCATTCATCCTTTCTTCCTTTAATACTAACATGTTCTCATGGTTTGTTCGGGTCTCTGGATTCCTCATAAGTCATCACTGTCATTCTACACAAGGTGTAATTCCCAACTCGTCGGGGGGTCCAATGCAGTCTTCCACATTGACCATGAACTGCCTCGATGGTTTTTTGCCCGACCTAGGATGAGGATGGCCTCACTTCTTGGTCTATAATTGTCAGCTGTGCATCCAGGGGTAAGGGCGAGGAGATTTTCAAATCTCTAAACTATCTTGGTTGTCTTAACTGACCCAACTCAATCAATTTGCCTTGAGCATTCACAGGTCAAGATTAGGGTCAAGATATGACTCATCACCCATGGACTGAACCCTTGCTACACCACCAGATGAACCAAAAAACAGACCAATCCACATATATGAATTGAACTTTTAGTAGTTCCTAGGGATCCTAATCCCATCATAAAATGGACGGAAGGAACACATTGAAATTTTATCTCAACGGTAACACGGAAACAAACACAATATGGAAAGTCAAGGGTGCAAAGTAAATGTTGGTGAAAGTGTAAGGGTGCAATGTATGATTTCACGTTATTTCTATTCAGTGATAGTCTGAGATGACGTTCAAACCATTGAAACTTGATAGCTAATTCACCGACAATATTGCTACAATTTTCGATTTTAAATCAAGAAAAATTTTCTATATTCATACACATAATTAAGTGAATCTGAATAACTTATTTTAAATTCACTGTTTAGGACTAAACGGCAGAGCCTATTACGTGGGCTCGGGCTCAAACCAATAGGTAAGGGCAGAGGGAGCATGCGACAAGGAGGGTCACGTGCCCCTCCAGCATTGTTTAAAAATTATATCAGTTACAATATACCTTTATAATATCTTTTATATAATTCCTACAAAATTAACTGGTGCCCCTTCAAATTAGGTAAGTCCACCAGTATATTTATGTTTCCAATAAAAGCTCATATATTTATTAATGAAAACGATCGGTTCTCAAACTAAATGGATGATCAACGGATGAAAGAAAGGTTGGTGGTATTTATGCATAAAGTGAGATGTTTTTTGATGAAATTCATAATGACAGAATTTTATATTTTAGAGATATTGGGATTGAATACATAAGTTTTTCAAATTATGCTATAAATTATTGTGCTTCATAATCAATATTTAAGCTTAATAATGGAGGTGGTAGCTATAGTTAGATGTGGAAATCAATTTTTTATATTTTGGCTGAAAATTCTGCTTTAGATTTTAGATTATAGTACAAATTGATAAAATTGTTTGCTGCGAGGTTATGAATTAATTAAGTAGTGTTTGTTGCAAAAGCTAAAAATTATTTTTTTTTAATAAAGTTGTCCATTTTGCCTTTTATTTTTTTAATAAAAAATAATTAGTTAATATATTTTTGTCTCTAAGTACTTTAACGACACCAAAATCTGCTCTAAAGCACTTCCAATCCAATTTTAAGAAATCAACTCTTAGGCACCCTTTTTAGCTTCCTAGATTCACCTTAAAGTTGTTTTTAGATTTTTAAAAGTTTTGACAACACTCAAAAATAGTTTTTAAAAAATTCAGAATCTAAAATTTACTCTTAAAAGCAATTGCAAACATCCCCTATTATACTACGTGTGTTGTATAACTGAACTTCTCTTAGGCACCATTTTCTAACTTTCAAGAATTACTTTAAAGTTGTTTTTGATTTTTAAAAGTTTTGACAAACACTAAAAAACAGCTTTTGAAAAATTCAAAATCTAAAATGTACTTCTAAAACCAATTGCAAACAGCCCTATCATATCACTAGTAATTGCCCATGTCCACTGACACTATGTAAAAAAAAAAAATCACCTTTTAGGCGTATTCGTTAGAGTTTTACAATTTAAAAAACAGATAAGATATAAATATCATATAAAAGATACATTGCATTCATATACGAAGAGAGATAATGCTACAAAATGGAGAAAAATTAGAAAATATAATGATTTTGAAAAAAATATTGCTAGTTTGGGAGAAATAAGGTGAAAATAAAGGGGTGTTTTAATTTTTTTGGCGTGAATTTCACTAAAAAATTGATACAATGAGTAAAATTTATGCTCAGTTTTAGAGTTTTTGGGTCCATTGGATCAAAACTAATATAGGCTCCGCACATTTGAGAAGAAGGAAGTGATAGATTTAGGGGAGAAAAAATAATTTCAGGTGAAATCTCAGCCGTTAGATCACTCAAATAGATTTTAACCGTAGATAGTAGGAGATAAATTTAAAATTTAAAATGAATTGTGTTTTACAGTATAAATTGTTGTTGACAAATAACATGAAAAAAATGGCTTTTAGGTGCCCTTCTACTTTACATTTCTGGCTCCCACAAATAATGGGCTATATGGTTTGGGCCAATTACAAGAACAAATTTTGTTTTGACATGGAAACAGTAAACACACATAAAATCAAAAGCACGATATGTACTGGTATATTGAGGTGGTAGGCACGTTGGGGTGAAGAATTAGACAACACCAACTACCAGTCCTCAGCTTAAGAAGAAAATAATGCCTTGTGGAGGGACCGGAAGCCACATGCCTTCCTTCCTCTACCCAACTAACTTTCCAAAGTCCACAACTCAACTAATCCTCAAATCTACAGCACTACATGACAACACAACCAGATATGTTTCCTTTTTTTTGCTAGGTAGGAAACCATATAACTTTCTTCTTCATATTTTTTTAAAATTCCAGAATCTTCGACCCATCTAAAAGAGGGACTAATTTAGGGTCTTAAAATTAACGGTCAATTTAGTGGTCTTGATGGGACTCGAACTAGCGACTCCTTGAACACAAAATCAGAATTTTACAAACTTGAATTTTTTTTTTCTTACCAAATCCTTAATTCAAGCATAACATTTAAGGATTTTCTTATTCATATTACTCACATTATCCGATGTTACGTAACACACATTATAACCTGTAGGTAATTAATTTTAATTTTAATTTTAAGGTTTTCTTAACAAGCAAGCTCTAGAAGAAGTAGTAGGTTAATTTTAATCTTATTCTCATTTTATTTGAAATAATTATAACGATTCTGGTTACTTTATCTGTTCTCGTAATGCTAAGATGTGTAACAAATTGTTCACAACTTGATTTTTTACCCAACTTAAAATGATTCTTTATGTTTCAATATTCACGTTTATTGATGAATTTTTTGTTACCACTAGTGGAGAAGTCAGGATTGTCACCAGCCCTATAATTTTATAGATCCGCTCGCCATATTAATATTTCTCTTAATTATTGTCACACTATACAAGCACGTCACTTCTGTTTTTTTTAAAAGGTTAAATAGCCGCCCCTTATCTATTGATGATTTATCAGGCTTGTTAACCAATCAAATTAGTAGATATATCGATTTTAATTAAGTTTTTATCATTTGTACTCAACGTGAATACAAGAAAAATGCTTATTTATATTTATTTTGATTTTTTTACACTTTTTATGTCGGCATAAATTAATGTTGTAGTTTATTATTCATTTTCAAAAATCTGGTTTGTAAATATATACACCACCCCTAGCTTAAAATCCTAAATTTGTACCTGTAGTTTAGGATTGTTAAGTAAAACTAATATGCCTAAAGGTTAAGGTGCTCATAATTTCTCCATAATCAACAAACCTTTAATTATCATCTCTCAAATAGAGCTAGAAATCAAATGTACTAAACATTTTAATTGTGAATAATATTACACACAAAACTTCTATCTTTTCTTGTACGACATTGATTAAACTAGCTATTGATTTGTAACCCCTCTCTCTCTCTCTCTCTCTCTCTCTCTAGTATTAAGGCTCTGTTTGGAGTAACTAAAAAACTATTTTTTTTTTTTACTTTTTAATTAAAATGGTATAGTGGAATAAAAAACTCATCCCAAATAAACTCTCTTACACTCACTTAAACTCACCCCAAATAATTTTATCCCAAAAGTAGAAAACCACAAAAA
>BRYE01000008.1:3450000-3452500 GCA_030159115.1 Actinidia arguta var. hypoleuca
ATTTGTCCTAATTTGTTTGTTCACTTTTTCTATTTTGGATGTCCTAAAGTGTTTATTCACTTTAAAAAAGTTTATTACCAAAATATTACAGATATTTTTTTTTTATTTCCTTCTGTTTTTGAATTGATATAATTTTTATTTTGACATAATTTCAAAATTCTAGAATAAAAAATTTGAGAACTTAAAACTATTGAATGATAAATTGGAGAACTTAAAACTTTTAAATTGTCTTCGGTGATTTTATTTAAATCCACCCTCTCTACTGACGCCGGCCACCAGCCACCAGCCACAGCTGCTGCCATTGTCACACACCTCATCTCTTCTCCGTTCACTAACGCTTGTTCCCAATCCTCACTCGCCCGGTGTGACCCATGCATGCCCAGCCCCAACTGATACAACCCATCACTGCCACCTCCTCTCCCCATCCCCTAATCAAAAAAGAAAAACAGCATTGCCTCCCTGGCACCCTCGCCTTTCAACCCCATTTGCCTCCCATCACCACCCTACCACGCCGCAATGCCAACCACAAGTCTTTGCCCTCTCTCCCTCCCCCTAAATTTGTCGGTATTATTGAGTATTTTATGTGTATATATGTATGTGCATATCCCTTCTCTCTAATTTTCATAATTTATTTCACTTAAGAACCCTAACCCTAGATTTGAACTTCAACCCTAGGTATCTACAAGCCATAACCATAGAAGGGGAAAAACAAGTATTGGTTATTGATGGGTTTGGGACAGCAATGACGGGAGTGAACGTACATGCGAGTAGGTCAAACTCAATAAAGTTTTAGTTGTGTTTAGAAAAGTTTTAAGAGAGTTGTTTAGACGAGATTGTTCCCGCCATAATTATGACATGATATTTTGTGAATTATTTTTAACCACAAAATTATTGTTGTTAAGGAATTCTTAAAGATAATATTCCTTCTCTCTCCTCTGTCTTGGAAGGGCCTCTCTCGTCCGTCCTCTTCTCTCACCGGCCACCATCAACGACTCTCTCTCTCCAGCCACCATCAAAGGCTCGTGAGAGAAGAGAGCCGTTGATAGTGGTCGGTGAGAGAAGAGGACGGACAAAAGAGGCCCTGCCAAGACAGAGGAGAGAGAAGGAATATTGTCTTTTAAAATTCTTGAACAACAATAATTTTGTGGCTGAAAATAGTCCACGATGCATCACCGTTATAATTATGACGGAAGCACTCCTGTCTAAACAACTCTCAAATTTTAATTTAAGTGAGTCGGGTTTGGGTAGGGGTATTCGCCTTACCTGTTGCCATACGAGAAATTATTTTATGCTTTTGGAACAAATTTCTTAGAATGATTAATTTAAATAGTAGGATCCATTTTTTATTCAAATTATGAAAAACATTTGCACTGAATAATCTCTCTTGCCATAAGCTAGTGGGTGGTGGGTGAGACGACTTTGATTGGGAAGAGGCAACGAGTTGGTTGGGTTCTCGAGCAGTGCCAGCAAAACTTCCACGTGGATTTCAAGGCTTAAAATGGGATTCTGTTTAAAATTTTGTTTCTCTTTCTTGAAATGAAGTCATTACGTTACCCGTGTCTTCTTAACAATCAAAGCCAACCCTTGAAATGAAATGACGACATGAAAAAGGGTAAAATAGCAAAAAATGGCCATTATAGTTTTTCTAGACTTCCATTTTAACCTTTTATTTTGATAAATTTTTTTTTGACACTTTTCCGACATATACCATCATTCGCCACTGTTTGGGGTAAATAGTTATTTTGAGTTTGAATTTTTTTTTTCTTGAACTTGTTTTTATTATTTGATCAAAATTTATATTTTTCTGATTCTTATTGATGATAGAAGTCTGAAAATATAAAAATATTATATAATTTGGAAAAATCTCACAAAAACTTTTGGGATAAAAATGAAAGACTCAACTACGCATAGGCCCGGATAGACTGACTCTACAAGTTGTGGGTCATGGTATTTGAAATTGCGATCGTGGGACAAGCCGGTCCTTCAAAACATTGTTGTTTGTACATAACAAGCGTTCGCCCGTGATATGCACGGAATTATTGAAAAATATTGGTTAAGAAAAATTTTATTACACATTTTATATTTTTCACTGTTAAATATAAATCCTTTATATTGTTTAAAATTATTCATATTTTTATTTTTTATGTGATATGTTATTTTTTAGAAAACTCTAATTTCATATAAATTTGGGGATTTTCTTTCTATCGTCTCCTTTTTTTATTTGGTATTACTTTCTCCATAGAAGATTTTTTAAAAGAAAACTTTAAATTCAATGTTATTAAAGTAAAACAACTATAAAAACAAATAAATAAAAAATTTATTAAGAAAATACCACGTAAAAGAGAGAAGCAATGAGAAGACTACACCTTCACTTTACTTTTTCACAAGTAATTTTCTTAAAATGAGGGCATATTTGTACGTAGTCTTAAATTCTCATTTTGTGGTACTAACAAATAATAACAATGATGTTGGATTAATGGAGAAGATGTTCCAACTCCCT
>BRYE01000008.1:3455000-3457500 GCA_030159115.1 Actinidia arguta var. hypoleuca
CATCAATTGAAACCTACAAGAATTTCAGAGAGAAGAATAGGATGAGATCCTGCTTGAAGCCTATGGAAATTACCCTTCTGCTCGTACTAGTTTTGGGCCTGGTCAATGGCCAGGCTCAGGCCAGAAGGCTAGAAACGACTAGCATGGTCAGCCCGATCGATGGCCAAATTTCCTCCACAAAGATGGATCAACCAGCCCATAAGTCGTTGCACTTTGAGATGCTGCCTAAAGGAGAGATAATACCTCCATCTGGGCCGTCTACCTCCACCTCCGCTTCACCACCACCACCACCTCATCACTGGATGTAAGATGCTGCAATGGAGCGTAATGTGCCCGCGAACACAAAGTCAAGGGCCCATTTTCGCCATCTTATATAATTTCTTGTGTGGTATATGAATAAATAATGTTTGTTAGTAATATCACGTATTGTTATTATCAACTAACAAAAAACCACATATTTGTATCGACTACAATTTTGAATGAAAGAAAATAATGGTTATAATTTACTCTAAAATCACATAAGGGTTATCTATATATTTTGAAACGTCAGAAAAATAAAGTGCACAAGGAATAAACCACGTTGGTAAAATGAATTTTGCCCAATTTTCTGAGCACAAACCAATT
Organism: Actinidia arguta var. hypoleuca; assembly: GCA_030159115.1. Lineage (NCBI taxonomy): Eukaryota > Viridiplantae > Streptophyta > Magnoliopsida > Ericales > Actinidiaceae > Actinidia > Actinidia arguta. The sequence goes on from BRYE01000008.1 coordinate 3,455,625, forward strand.
CTATTTTCTGAAACAAAACAATAGAATTATAGATAATGCCACTACTCTGGCAAGTCAAAATTTAATAATAATGGTTAGGGTAATTAGAAGAGATATCAATCAAAATCAACTTGACCCAATTTTAGAGGTTAACAAGTTTCACGCTTTTTCATCCTATTGATGATTTATCAATATTCATTCATGTATACAATTTAAATAGATATTATGAATTATGTATAAAAAATTGGGAAACACTACTTTTTGATACTCGCGATTTTGCTAATCATCGCTGAATTTCATCAATATATCATTGAGAGAGAAAAGGCTTAGTCGATTTGTCATATGTCTGAACCTAAAAGCATCCAAAAAACCCAGTAATTTAGGTACCTAATTTCTCTGTTCCTCTATTTTGGTAAGTCCATGGTGTTTGCTAAAACCTTTTATAAGATCCTGTGCTTTGAATTGAATTATCACATATTATACCCAACTCCATGAATTGTTGATTTGTCTTTCTTCGGTGAATTATGAAATGTTTTATATAAAAAAAAAATGAAACGTTTAACTCGTCCTTCCAAGTGTCTACCACTATGAGAAATTATTCAGTGGTCCAGGTCCACTTGTCCAAGAGCCTTAAAAATCACACATTTACGTGAGTCTTATGCACTTGTTTGAAATCCCCATATATTTATGGGATTCTAAACTATGAGAAATTATCCAATGATCGACGATCACTTTTCTAAAAACTTAAAAGTCACACATTTGTTTAAGTCCTATGTTCTACCGGTAAATTGTTAGGTTATGAGACCAAACAATTCACTTTTATAAGTTTTGCAGACTAATCGCCGATTGACAACAATAAATTGGCCACATACACAATTTTAAGCATAAAAGCCGAAGTTTTCCTATCACCAATTGGTTTACGGAGAGAGGGTGAAAGGGACTAACACAAATGATGAATGAAACAAAAACTAAGCTGTCAAGAGCCCACATTCATCTCATTTCTTTAAGCAAGATTTCCTTTGGAATATTGATTACACTTTTCATGATTGAAGTCAAATTTTCTTAACCGCTACACTTCAGTAAAAGAAATTCCAATATATGGTGTTAGTTTCCAATACTTTTCTAGGTGTAATGGTCCCTTTATTCATCATCTTTTGCACCAATCTTTCTTGCTCCATTTAGATGAACCTACCTGAAATGGTTCTGTTTCATACTCTGCATATATGCAATCTCTGTTAGTAGGTCATCCATCATCAATTTATCAACTTCCTTACCTATTGCGTGGATGGCTTCCGCAAAACCTAGCCACTTCATCTCTCTATCTAGGTTTCTCTCTGTCACGTCCTCAGTTGCTTTCTCCTCCTCGCTACCTAACAACTTTTGCAGCTCGCATTTGAGTCCACGGTTCCGCCACTGGAGCGCAACTGTCATCATCGGTGGCTTCACCCCTGGATGTGGTGGATCCATGAACTGCTGGAAAATCTCAAGAAGCCCAGAATTTATTCGGTCGAAAAGAAGTCTCTGTTTGGGCGTCGACCATGTTCTCTTATTGGAATACTTATTCTCAAGGTTGTCAAATACCCAGGGACCCAACGGGCACTCTGGATTGTCCCACATCACCATGATCGCCTTGTTTTCAAAACTTATTTTCTGAAAAATTCTCAGAAAATAAGAATATATATTTAAAAAAAATAATTGAAAAGACATTTTCAAATTATCCAAATCATTTCCGCTAAAAAATAAATAATATAAAAAAATGATAAATACTATTGTTTCCAAAAACAGATTCCGAAAATTTGTGCCAAATTGATTCGAAAATTGAAATGTGGCTTTGTTTGCAACTGAGTAGTAAGAGCAAACTGGGTATCCCTGCATCATTTCTTTTGATATATTATTC
>BRYE01000008.1:3473326-3478326 GCA_030159115.1 Actinidia arguta var. hypoleuca
TCCTGAAGTTTGTCTTTATTACACAAAAAACTCTTAACGTTTGAAAAATTATACTGACATTTCCTGAGATTTGAAACTTGTAACAGATTTTTCCTAAATTACACTGATCACCCCTGAGATTTCTAATTAATACACAAAATACCCCTAAAATACACTGACCATCTCAGGGGTGATCAGTGTAATTTCTCAAATGTTAAGGGGGCATTTGTATTAAATGCAAACCTCAGAGGAGGTCATTATAATTTCTTAAATATCAAGGGTACTTTATGTATTAACATGAAATCTCAGTGGTGGTCAGTGTATTTCACCATTTATACCCTTTATATTATACTTGGCTACTGTCTCCCCCTCAATCCTAGTAATCAAATTATTTTGCATACTGGTTGACCTCTCACATATTATTGTTAACTTGGGTCTACTAGGCCAAGTAGTTATAGTTAACGTCAATTATTTTTTATAGTAGCTTTTTTTTTTTCGATTTTCTATTAATAGCTTTAACTTACGGTCAACCGTACATGTATAAGAAAAATAATTTCAGGATTTGACTTTGGTATTAAATTAAATCCTAGATTCTTATTTGAACAAATTAAATCCTAAAATTTTTAGTCCGTCACAATTCGAACTCTCCGTTAGTTTTTATTTATATAGCTTAACGATAACAACTAGTTCTTGCAAATATGATTGAGAAAACAACGTCGCAAGAATTGAGACCCTTTTAAATGCATTATTTTTTGCAATTAAAACACTTATACAACAAAAATGTAGATAGAGAAAGATAAATCAGGTAAAGCAAATGCTGGATTTCAAGCAGAAATAAAAAATTTAAATGTTCTAAAACCTCGATAAGTGTTTTAGTGCTTTGATTTTTATTCACTTGTCATTTCTTCAATCGTTCTCAATTGTTATCGTCAAGTTTCATAAATGGAGGCTGCCGGTTCGAATTGTGATGGATTAAAAAATTAAGATTTTATTTGTTTAAAGTAAAAACTCAGTATTTAATTTGTTATCGAGTTCAAGTGTTGGGGTTGTTTTTGCAATTTTCTCTTTTCTTGGGTTGACGACGTTAAGGTTTACCAAATATGTATGTAAGTCCGTACGTACATTACGCGTGGATTTTGATTTTGTGGCGTAGGATTGGAAAAATTAAGGATAAGGAATCAGCGTTTGTGGCGTAGGATTGGAAAAAGATAACGAATCAGCTTTTCGTCCTTAATTTTTTCACTCTTCCTTTTCTTTTCGTAACTCAAATTCTTAATTTAAACAGAACTTTTATTTTATAAATCGTGCCAAAAGTGTTTGACATGATTTATGTTGTTTTTTTATGAGCCTAAAACAACTAAAGGCTGTGTTCGGATTAATAATTTGATAAAAAAAATTAATTGATCAATCGTTCATATTTAATCTTGTTTGTTTATTTTTCTTTTTCGCCACATATATATAGCTAGCTCCCTAATTTTTTTATCCAAATACAACCTAAAATAACTATAAAAAATTAATTTTTCAAAATTCCATTTTAATTTTAATATATGCTTGTAAATAATCAAAATTTAATGCAAATTCAATTACAACGACGACACAGCTTCGTTGTCATCCAGAAACGAATTGCACTGGCACAATTCAAATATTTTGAGCCCCATTTTGTGCTTATTTTGATGATCCAAATCGTTCATATTGTAAATACCGTCGTGATGATCAATACTTTAAAAAATCATATTGATCGGATAGATATCATTATTGGTTCAGTATTATTTTATAACTTAATAAATGGTGTGACAAACATAATTGTACAAATTCAACTTGATATTATTTGTATCCGATCAACATAATTTTTTATAGTATTATTCTTAATGTCAGAGTCTACAATATGAATGATTTAGATTATTAAAATGGATTCAAAACAATGTTTAAAATGCTTAAATTTTTACAATAATTAGCACAGTGAGAAATTTCTCACTATTATATATAACATATTTTCTAAGTTTGATATTAATTTTCTTACTAAAACTAGAAAATGATGTTTTAATGAAAAAATCAAGCAAATGTTAAAATTTTGTATATTTTTAAAATTCCAACATCATGTACTCAACAACGGCCACAACCATTGAGAATTTTTTACAATCTTACGCCGACACAATTGTTATTGAGAATTTTCACTGTCTGATAGCACCACCACCGCAAATTACCAACATACATAAAAATTCCACAACCACCAACATCACCAACACAACCATTGCTAACGATCTATCACCGCGGTTGCCTTTGAGAATTTTCATAGACAAGACAACTGAGAATTTTAAGTCCGAGACTAAAATTTTATAGTCACCATTGAGAATTTTAAGTATGTTTTAACTAGGAGTACTTAAAAAGTAAACTGTTTATATCAATTTTAAAAATAAATACTCGTTGATAAAAAATAAAAATGAAATAGTTAATGAATAAATTATATTTTACAAAAATAGAGAATATTTATTTATTTTAATTGGTATATTGAGAAATAAAATTCGGAATCCCCTAAATTTAAGAAAAAAATCTTGTAATTTTTGTCAAAAAATTAATTATATGTGATCATCTTAATAATAATTTTAAAAGTAAGAGATGTCAATACTATTTTAAATACAAGAAAGTAATTGTATTTCTCAAACCTCACAAGAGGTCTATGAAATTTACCCATTTTATAAAAATAAAATAGTCAAGATCACATGGAAAGCTCAAATTGTCTCTTTTTCACGTGATGTTTCCTTCCTTGTCCTTCTTAAGTGGATTTATTTAATTTATTTTTTATTTTTTATTTGTTTTAATTATATATAGATAGTGAGGAGATAACTATATTTTCTTTTTCTTTTTTGTTTCACTCAACATTAATTCAGATCCAAGCATAGTAGTTGTCACTTGTTTATGCTCCACATCAACTTGCATATACATCTATAGTAATTACTACTATTAAAAGGCAACGCATCCATTTGGCATAGATATAATCTAAAGCTGGTTGATATTTTTTTATGTAAAAAATAACCCTTCACCGGCATTTATGTTTATGTCGTTTTAAAAAATAATAGTTAAAAAACATAAAAATAAAAAGCAAAATTAATTCATTTCAAGAATCAATTATGCACACGTATCGAGTGAGCCCTCACTGCTAGTAGAATTGTGGAATCTCTCGCTTCAAATTAGATAGGACTCATCTTTGTTCATGTCCCAAAATTCAAATTGCATGTGTCGTACACAGTGCATCTCTAACTAACTCTCTCTGCCAAACATGTCCGACAGAGAGGGCAAGAGTACAGGGCGAGGACATACTGTCATGCGCCAACATGCCTAAGAATTAGGCACAGTTTGAGATATCGATTTGGTATAGATACAATCTAAAGCTGGTTGATATTTTTTACGTAAAAAATACCCCTTCACCATCATTTATGTTTATATTGTTTTGAAAAATAATTCCTAAAAAGAAAAACATAAAATCAGTTCATTTCAAAATTAGTTTTGCATAGTATCGAATGAGCACTCACCGTTAGTACAGTACAAATTGTAAAATCTCTCATGTCAAATTAGATAGGACTTAAGCTTCGTTTATATCCCAAAATTCAAATTACTTGTATCGTACACGATGCGTTCTCTCTCTCTCTCATATCAATCATATCTGACAGAGATGGCAAGAGTATAGGGTGAGGCATAGTTTGGACTTTTGATTTTTTGGATAATTACATTTAACATATATTAATTGTACTTATAATAATCCCGATTCCATGCATAAATCAATTGTTCAATCAGTCCTGTTCAACTCTTTATTACCACAATACCTTCCAAGTGGCGCGTGCATTACGCGCACCCACGAACAACATGCCTGCAAAGGAGAATCCAACCAATTGGCTAATTATTAACCTTTTAAGGGGTCCACTCATCTTCTCTTCAAGCCAACTAGTTCCCAAGTTCCCACTGGTTGTCCCCGTAATTTCGGGAAAGTCTAGGTTGTACAGTAAGGGCCTGTTTGAGCTGGATAAAAAACTAGATATTTTGGATTAAAAGGGAAAAGGGAGACAGAAAGATGTTGTTTGGGATAATCAAATGCCAATGTCTTAAACTTTTCAACTTAACCCAAATAATTATAAACAAAAATTGAGCTATTTTAGTCAAAAATCACGAAATATACTTAGCCCAAACAACGCCTATATCATTCTTTTGTAATTATTATCACACATTTTTGTAACTAAGCATAATAATTTATTTCATTTTCATGCGTATCGTACACTTTTTTTGATAACTGGTCAAAATAACACGGTATTAACACAACAAAAATCAAAACATGAAACCCACAAAAATACCTAATTAATTACACGAAAAAAATGTATAACAAACGAGTTATAAAGTTCGTAACTAATCACAAAAATTCTTAACTAAAATTTTTTCGGTTTTTCCATATAATTTTTCTATATAAATATGTCCTTTAAGCATGAATTCAAACCACTTGTCCTCTCCCTCTCTCACTCCATTTGTTTTCCCTCCTCATTCTTTCTCATAAATCTTCCTTCCTCAACCTCTCAAATTAATCAACCTCCAAACTTGGAGAAGCCATGGAAGATATTGAGAGTCTTGAACCAAAGATTACGAAATTACCCTCAGAAATTCTCCAAAAAATCATATTACAAATCCCAGTCAAAGAAGCTGTGAGAACCAGCATTCTCTCCACTTCATGGAAAAGCCTCTTGGCACCAATTCAAGTCGAATTCGACGATTTCGATGGGAAAAAAATTATGGGTTTTCTACTAAAACCTTGTGAGAGCACTCCAGAGATATTCAAATTCTCTCTCCACGTCGATGAGAGAGAGAATGATCTGGTTTTCCACGCCGCCAAGGGAGGCGAAAAAGAGCTCTATCTCGATTTTTCTCTAAATAAGCAAAAGAAGAGCAATTTTGATTTGGTTTTGGAGTCGAATTGTTCGATTCCTCACGATTTCAACTTTTCTTCTATCAAGACTCTGCATTTGATATCGGTTAATCGA
>BRYE01000008.1:3483326-3493326 GCA_030159115.1 Actinidia arguta var. hypoleuca
TCCCAAACCCCGGCTTAGATCAAATGGAGAGGGACCATCGTAATTGATTTTTTTGGCCTTCCCTAAAATAGACTAGCTAGTTCATTTAAGTTTGATTGCTACAATGATTTAAAAAATTTAAATTATTGAACCAAAGTCAATGAGTAAGTAAGATTATGAAGATTACGTGTATGAATATTCCAATAAGTATCATCAACATACTTTAATAACCTTGACATATTATTGAAGCACCCCATAAATCCTAACCTATTCGAATTTGAATCAAGAAATGTTACTCGAATTTAAAAATAGATGGTACAGATTCATTTAGTTATGTGACCTCATACGCTCATTTGAATCTAAACTATTCATTTTGAACTCATAAAAATTTTCTTAGTCCAAATACAAGAACCGTAACGCTGTTGATTATATTATGTTATATTGACATTATGTACGTTGCAATCTATTTGATCTCAAATTAAAAAAAAATCTCAGATACTCTTTTTTATAATGAGTATCCGGCACAAGAACCGATTAATTCTCATATATTATGCTAATAATTTAAAACTAATTTAAAAATTGTAAGGGTTCGCAGTTTTAAATTGTAATAGCTTAGTACCAAATTGTAAACTAATATCATACATACTAACATTTTTGTCATTCTTTATTGGCAAAGTCTATAGTAGACATTGTGTGGTGAATATTACAATCGATTGTGGTATGTGTTATTGTCGTTGTGGTGAATATATTACTGGGGTGTGTATATATTACAAATAGTGTGTTACACATTATTATGGTATATGTTACAATATTTTGTAGTAAAAAAATTATAATTTTTTCTATTACGGTAGTTTGTGGTAATATTATATCTAGATGCATCATATGCACTATTTTTTAGGATGTATACTTTAACTACTCTCTTCATTATTTTGAGAATAAACTTTACTTTCGAATGTAAACCTTCGCACTATATATTACTTTTCTTTTTCTTTTTGTTGTTAGAAATGAGTAGTGTACAATTTCTTAGCTCCAAAATTAAAATTATGAATTCTTTCCATGTATAAAGAGAGAGAAAAAAAGTTGGGTGACTCAATTATTTCCAATTCCTCAAAAATGAGATTGGTGACATTGGTCCCCCAAATATTTTTTTTCTATAAATGAAATTACGAGATTGTTCCCACCCCACATATCCTTTTTAAGGATTCATTTGGGAAAGGTGTTTCCTTTTTAAGGATTCCAAACTTGAAGCATTCCTTGCTCCACGTATTGGATACTTTCCTCCTTTAAATGAGTGCCTTGTTAATTGTTTACCATTTTTATTTATTTATTAAATTTTGTGTAAAAATGATAAATTTAATTCAGAGTTCTTTTCTCAATACATCTATTAAAAGGTCAAAGTTGGGGGGCGGGGATAGTCAACCTTTGCTCCCCAAGTTGTGAGAGTACTGAAAATGATTAGAATGACAATGATAAGCAGGAAAATGAAATGGGAGGGTTTTAATAAGGAAAATGAAGTGGACAATAGAAGTCGGTTCCTACAATAAATTCAACTCTAACCAAACTAACTATTGAAATGTTTAAAAATATGAAAAGTCTGTATTAATATGAATTCCCAATAGAGATTTGGAAACTAAGGTTGTATTTAGATTGGTAGAGGAAGAGGAAAAGAAAATAAAAAAGTTGGGGTATTCAACTGTTTAGTACCATTAGATTCTTTTATTTTTTATTTTTCTCGCTAAATTCTTAATCTAAACATAACCTTAAAAGAATATAAAAAGTATTTGTGCGGTTTGGTGTAAACTTGTCTACAATCACATGGGAGAGATGAACTATTGTGATGAGTAGATATACGAATAAACTCGAAAACACCCAAAAACTTGACAATCATACCATCAAGGATTTTAAATCTCAAGGCGTGGAAATATATGTAACCTTAATTAAAATAACTTGCCAAAAAATTGAAGTGCAATACTTTTTTTCATTACAAATATCTTTAATTTTTCATGTTCGACAACTATTCTTTGAAATTGATCTAAGAATTGATAATTTCATAAAATATTTTTTTAACTTGTACACAATTGGCATGCGATTAATTATAAATTAGGGGTGGGAACAATTATAGTTATGAAATTTTCTTATAAATTCTAATTAAGTAAAACATACAAAACCGTGTTCATCTCACTTAAGTAAAGCTTTTGAAATTGATTTGCTCTTCGGAATATATAAGATTGAACACTTCAAACTTCCGATTATCTTTGATTGAATGACTTCAAATAGTAATATAAAAAATATATAATAAAAAAAAAACATTAAAGTCAGCTATGATTGTCCGTACAAAGTCAATTCACAACTTAAACTTATTTCATTGCATGTAAATCTACTATAGGAGTAAATAACACTGATATCCCTTATAGTTTTTCCAAAATTTCAATTAAGCCCTTATAATTTTAATTGAAATAACTAAGTCATTTTACTTTGTATCTTGTTTCAACGTAGTCCAAAATCACCCACCATGGTTTTGTAAATCAGAGGAATAAAGCAGCACAAGGCGCATATGAGGGTTTGTGGAGAGCAGCCAGTTGAAATAAAAGAGGATTGTACAACAAATTAGAGGGAGAAAATAGCGTAAAGTTGGAAGGCAAGAAAGTGGTGGGAGACGAGAGAGAAATACTATGCTAAGACAAAGTGCATGGATGAGAGATGTGTAATTGTCATAGATTACCCTCACAGCAGCACGTGCAACTCGTGTTACTTTATAATGTTTCATTTATGAAACAGTGTTAGGCAATTGGATTACATTAAAACTATATACAAAATTAAATGGCTTATTTGTTTCAATAAAAAAAAGGAAAGTTCAGATAACAAGGACAAAGCGGAGATAATAAATTGAATTTTTCCTAATAATGTTTAACTTTCAAAGGAAATTTAAAAAAATAAAAGGATAAAAAATCTTCTTGCAGTTTTTGCAAGAAATGATGATCTTTCCATTTATTTATTTTTTTTCCGTCCCAAAAATAGACTACTTCATTTAAAATTGATTGTTACAATTACTAATCTTAGACCTTTTTTGGATTAGTGAACCAAAGTCAATGGGTAAGTGATTATGAAGATTACGTGTAATATTCCCCATAAAAATCTGACCGAGATAAATTAAATTATCTTAAATTTATGTTATTTTTTTAGAAAAATTATCTTTTAATCAATTTGATTTTTTGATTTTTTCAATTAAAGAAAGGACTAATCAAGTTTTTCTATATAGTTTATGTTGTGCCCAAAATTGAACAAAAACACACTCAAATACTCACACACACAGAGTAACCTAGGAAGAGGAAAGTAACCTAGGAAGCATATGCTTTTTTTTTTTTTTGCAGTAATTTGGATTTTAATTTTGTTTATATATATATTTTTCACTTTTTAATTCCTTTAGGGGTTGGGCCTATCTCCGGTTATTAAAAAAGATGAATAGATCCAGTCGTCTAATTTGAGTATGCCACATGGCTTACTTTGATAATCGGAAACCATCAATCTTTTAGACATCAACGTGCAAATTATCCTTGAAAAAAAATCAGTTTCATTGCATAAATGCAACCACATTATGTTTTTATATTTGTTTTGATATAAATAAACAGTATAGTCTCAAAATTATAATTTTTCAAAAATAAATGTTATAAATCATGTGGTACAATGATCGGAATGAGCTAATTAATGTTTTGTATGACCAATAACCTAAATATCGACATTTAAAATGAATAGTTCTGATCATCAAATAAAACAATGCTTCCTTTGCATTTGCATGGCATTACAATGTCATTAATCATTGTTTCATTTATTCTTTTGTTGCTGAAAATATTTATCAGATATGTTTTGTTTGTTGTTGAATCGATATAAAATTATAGGGTGAACTTTATTTTTAACCGGTATAATAAGGTGGTAAAATCAAATTTTATTTTTAATATTTATTTGTTATCTGTTAGGCAATAATAAGCTTTTCCATTGATTTAATATTTTTTTTAGTGAGCAATAAAAATGTTAGTTTAATATTTATTTTTTCAATTTCGACTAAATTGAGATTTCTCTATAAATGGAGTTGCAAAAATAGAATTTTAAACAAACCAAGTCGAGAGGAGCAGTGTTTTGTTAAAACTTTGTTTGTATTCAACTTTGATTAATACGTTTATTAATTAGTCTAGTTGATATCAAATACACACTTATCAAGCATTAGCATATCACTCCTTACACGTTCTATGGGCTTTCTCCCTTCTCAACTAGACAAATTTAAAGTCCAATATTTTAATAGCGAACAACACTGATCATGAGTTGACCTCGAGTAGCTTAATTTTTTTTACACAATATAAGTTTTTCTAGCCTAGTAATTGCTTATTTAAGCTTCCTTTAAAAATTTAACGACTTTTCAAATTTATTCAAATTTTTTAAAAAATAGTCTAACTAGATTGTCATCATTAACCCTCACATCAAGGCCAGCCAAGTCCATAGAGAATCTCAAATTATTCAACCACATTAATGAATCAATCTTATTTTTCTTTCTCTGTCGGACTTCTTAGGTTTGGAAACTAAGGTTGTATTTAGATTGGTGGAGAAAAAGAAAATGAAAAAGTTGGGGTATTCAACTGTTTAGTATCGTTAGATTCTTTTATTTTTTATTTTTTCTTGCTAAATTCTTAATCTAAACATAATCTTAAAGGAATATTAAAAATGGATTTGTGCGGTTTGGTGTAAACTTGTCTACTATTGTGGTGAGTAGATATACGAATAAACTCAAGAACACCCCAAAACTTGACAATCGTACCATCGAGGATTCTAAATTTGAAGGCGCGAAAATATATGTAACTCTAATTAAAATAACTTGCCAAAAAATTGAAGTGCAATGCTTTTATTCATTACAAATATCTTTAATTTTTTATGTTCAATAATTATTCTTTGAAATTGAGCTAAGAATTGATAATTTCATAGAATATTTTTTTAACTTGTACAAAATTGGTGTACGATTAATTATAAATTAGGGGTGGGAACAATTATAGTAATGAAATTTTCTTATAAATTTCACTACATTTTTTTAAAAAATTTTGAACTAATCGCATTGTTTGGTTATTTTCAATAATATCAGTGCATGTATTGGATATGCTCAATTATTGGGCTAACCACTAGAAAAAAATAGATTATGAATGCGCCACATCAGATGATAAATAAAATATAATAAAAGTATATAATAAGCATAAAATGTTGATAAAAATTGATTCAAAAAAATACAGAATTTCAAAGAATAATTTCATTCATTTTTAATAAAATAAAATTACATAAACGAAATGAAGAAATTAAAATACAACCAATTCTGGACCCAGTTATTGAAATCGCTCATATCTTGTTGTGAGCCAATTCTGGACCAAGATTTGTAATCAGAACCATGCACACAAGGGCTCATTGAATACATCATCTATGGAACAAAAATCAAGTTAGTCTGATATTATTAGCCATATATGATCGAATTACATTTGTATTAACGAAATAGACCGCATATATAATTTTGAGAATAAGTTGTAACATAAATATAATTAGATTATGTGACTATTAATATACGATCAATTTAATTATTTTCATAGATTATGTACTCAATAAACCTTACAAGATAAATGATTCTCACGAATATATTATTGAGCCATATAAAGAAGTTTTACATGCAATCATTTTTTTAATTTATAAACTACATGCAAGCCAAAGAAACATTAACACAACCTACTCAAATCATTTTTGTCATTGTTATCTAGAATATTTTATTTATGGGAAAGAAATAACTTTATTCTAAATAAAGACAGACACAAGGCAATAAATCATTTGAAATTGGGAATCTATATAAAAATTAAGGCTCGATTTGGTGTAGTTCTTTTTTTAGATTATTAATTGTTTTGGTTTTGAGTTTTTTCGTCTTTAGGTGAGCTTTTATTTTAGGTTTGATAAAAAATTTAATGTAAACTTTATGTTCAAATTTGCATAAAAAAATACCAAAGAGAAAAAAATTAACTAACCCGCTCATACCTTATTAAAAACATTCGAATCCATCCTATTACGGCTTGATTTGGGATAGGTTTTTTATATAGATTTTTAACTGTTTGAGTTTAGTCTATAGTAAGCTTTTGTTTTAGGTTTGAAAAAAAATTTAATGTAAAATTTATGCTCAAATTAAAAAAAAAAAAAATAAATAAAGAAAAAAATTTACCGAATTTATTAAATAAAAATAATTGTTTTAATGAACTATTTTCAAAATAGATAAAAAATTTTAAATTTTCAAAATTATCCCATCAAAATGAATCGAAAAAGTATAAAACTTTGATTAAAATGTTCAAAAACTTAACTAAAAATAAAAAATTAAAATAGACTCAAAAACTAAAACAGTTAAAAATTCTCCCAAAAAAATCTATCCCAAACCCCGGCTAAGATCAAATGGAGAGGGACCATCGTAATTGATTTTTTTGGCCTTCCGTAAAATAGACTAGCTAGTTCATTTAAGTTTGATTGCTACAATGATTTAAAAAATTTAAATTATTGAACCAAAGTCAATGAGTAAGTAAGATTATGAAGATTACATGTATGAATATTCCCATAAGTGTCATCAACATACTTTAATAACCTTGACATATTATTGAAGCACCCCTAAATCGTAACCTATTCGAATTTGAATCAAGAAATGTTACTCGAATTTAAAAATAGATGGTACAGATTCATTTAATTATATGACCTCATACGCTCATTTGAATCTAAACTATTCATTTTGAACTCATAAAAATTTTCTTAGTCCAAATACAAGAACCGTAACACTGTTGATTATATTATGTTATATTGACATTGTGTACGTTGCAATCTATTTGATCTCAAATTAAAAAAAAATCTCATATACTCTTTTTTTATAATGAGTATCCGGCACAAGAACCGATTAATTCTCATATATTATGCTAACAATTTAAAACTAATTTAAAAATTGTAAGGGTTCGCAGTTTTAAATTGTAATAGCTTAGTACCAAATTGTAAACTAATATCATACATACTAACATTTTTGTCATTCTTTATTGGCAAAGTCTATAGTAGACATTGTGTGGTGAATATTACAATCAATTGTGGTGTGTGTTATTATCGTTGTGGTGGATATATTATTGGGGGGTGTATATTTTAAAAATAGTGTGTTACACATTATTATGGTATATGTTATAATATTTTGTAGTAAAAAAATTATAATTTTTTCTGTTATGGTAGTTTGTGGTAATATTATATCTAGATGCACCATATGCACTATTTTTTAGGATGTATACTTTAACCGCTCTCTTCATTATTTTGAGAATATACTTTACTTTTGAATGTAAACCTTCGCACTATATATAACTTTTCTTTTTCTTTTTGTTGTTAGAAATGAGTAGTGTACAATTTCTTAGCTCCAAAATTAAAATTATGAATTCTTTCCATGTATAAAGAGAGAGAAAAAAGTTGGGTGACTCAATTATTTCCAATTCCTCAAAAATGAGATTGGTGACATTGGTCCCCAAAATACTTTTTTTCTATAAATGAAATTACGAGAATGGTCCCACCCCACATATCCTCTTGGTCCATGCATAGAAATTGCAGGCTTCATTTGGGAAAGGTGTTTCCTTTTTAAGGATTCCAAACTTGAAGCATTCCTTGCTCCACGTATTGGATACTTTCCCCCTTTAAATGAGTGCCTTGTTAATTGTTTACCATTTTTTTATTTATTAAATTTTGTATAAAAATAATAAATTTAATTCAAAGATGGGGGGCGGGGATAGTCAACCTTTGCTCCCCAAGTTGTGAGAGTACTGAAAATGATTAGAATGAAAATGATAAGCAGGAAAATGAAATGGGAGGGTTTTAATAAGGAAAACGAAGTAGATAATAGAAGTCGGTTCCGTACAATAAATTGAAGTCTAACCAAACTAACCATTGAAATGTTTAAAAATATGAAAAGTCTCATATTAATATGAATTCCCAATAGAGGTTTAGAAACTAAGGTTGTATTTAGATTGGTGGAGGAAGAAAAAAGAAAATGAAAAAGTTGGGGTATTCAACTGTTTAGCACCGTTAGATTCTTTTATTTTTTATTTTTTTGGCTAAATTCTTAATCTCAACATAACCTTAAGGCCCCACTTGATAAGTGTGATAGGATTGGGTGGATTAGTAATGAGATGGGATTAGGATTGGGATTGGTAATGAATAAGGATTAGTAATGAAGGCAATAGTCCCACCAGGGTGTTTGGTTTGCACAAGACAGTAGGATTAGTAAATATCAAGGGTAATGTGGTTAATAGTGTCCAAAAATTTATGAAATTTTTTCATGAAATTTCATACTTACCCTTTAATTACACAAATATACAATATCAACGGTAATTTTGTCAATTTGAGCTCACGAAGTAAGGGAGTTTTGTTAATACCATGTCCCCCGTGGTATTAACAATACCACCATTCAGTGGTATTGTTAGTCCGGTCGGACTAATAGTCCGGCCACATATGGCCAAACCAAACACGGGATTAGTGGCCCCACGGACTACTAATTCCAATCCCCCCCACCCACCCCGGTTATCAAACACGGCCTAAAGGAATATAAAAAAAGGATTTGTGCAGTTTGCTGTGAACTTGTCTACAATCACACGAGAGAGATGAACTATTGTAATGAGTAAATATACGAATAAACTTGAAAACACCCCAAAACTTGACAATCATACCATCGAAGATTCTAAATTTGAAGGCACGAAAATATATGTAACCTTAATTAAAATAACTTGCCAAAAAATTGAAGTGCAATACTTTTTTTCATTACAAATATCTTTAAGTTTTCATGTTCGATAACTATTCTTTGAAATTGATCTAAGAATTGATAATTTTATAAAATATTTTTTTAACTTGTATAGAATTGGCGTGCGATTAATTATAAATTAGGGGTGGGAACAATTATAGCTATGAAATTTTCTTATAAATTCTACTTTAAGTAAAATATACAAACCGTGTTCATCTCACTTAAGTAAAGCTTTTGAAATTGATTTGCTCTTCGGATTATCTAAGATTGAACGACTTCAAGCTTCGGATTATCTTTGATTGAATGACTTCAAATAGTAATATAAAAAATATATAATAAAAAAAAAAAAAAGTCAGCTATGATTGTCCGTACAAAGTCAATTCACAACTTTTAAACTTATTTTATTGCATGTAAATATGCTATAGGAGTAAATAACACTAATATCCCTTATAGTTTTGCCAAATTTTCAATTAAGCCCTTATAATTTTAATTGAAATAACTAAGTCATTTTACTTTATATCTTGTTTCAACGTAGTCGAAAATCACCCACCATGGTTTTGTAAATCAGATGAATAGAGCAGCACGAGGCGTATATGATGGTTTGTGGAGCGTAGCTAGTTGAAATAAAAGAGGATTGTACAACAAATTAGAGGGAGAAAGTAGCGTAAAGTTGGAAGGCAAGAAAGTGGTGGGAGATGAGAGAGAAATATTGTGCTAAGACAAAGTGCATGGATGAGAGATGTGTAATTTTCTTAGATTACCCTCACAGCAGCACGTGCAACTCGTGTTACTTTACAATGTTTCATTTATGAAACAGTGTTAGACAATTGGACTATATTAAAACTCTATATAAAATTAAATGGTTTATTTGATTCAATAAAAAAAGAAAAGTTCAGATAACAAGGATAAAGCGGAGATAATAAATTGAATTTTTCCTACTAATGTTTAACTTTAAGAGAAAATTGAAAAAATAAAAAGATAAAAAATCTTCTTGCAGTTTTTGCAAGAAATGATGAGCTTTCCATTTATTTATTTTTTTCCGTCCCTAAAATAGACTACTTCATTTAAAATTGATTGTTACAATTACTAATCTTAGACCTTTTTTGGATTAGTGAACCAAAGTCAATGGGTAAGTGATTATGAGATTACGTAATTTACGTGTAATATTCCCCATAAAAATCTGACCGAGATAAATTGAATTATCTTAAA
>BRYE01000008.1:3498326-3533326 GCA_030159115.1 Actinidia arguta var. hypoleuca
CTCGAGCAGCATCACGGCTGAAGCCGAGTAGACTACTCCAAATACCAATCATTTTATCCCACAAAGGCTAGCTGCGCACGACTGCCTAAGACCGTTGTCTGGCAGTTAACAATAATCGATCAAGGTAAAGCCGTGCACGACTGTCTAAGGCCGTAGCCTCTCACTTAACAATAATCGATCAAGGTAAAGCCGCGCACAGGCTCAACTCACAAATTTTGAATATAAGGGTTAAAATTATAATTTATCAAAACTCTGTGTCAATTTGTAATTTTAAAAATTCGGAAGTCAATCTGTAATTTTCAGAACTCTAGGGTTAATACTGCAAATTCTCAAAATCTGGGTAAAATCTATAATTACCAAAATAGAATAAAACTATAAATTTTTTAAATTTTGGAATGAATCTAAAATTGAGTCTTAAAATGTAATTTTTTCAAATTGGGATTGTAAATTCCATAAAGAGGGAAGATAAGACATAGGGTTTCAGCCATCATGATCTCCTATTTCCTTTCTTTTTCATGCTGCGTTCACACTAGTCATGCCATTCTTCCTCTTTTCTCTTCTCTCTCTCTTTGAGCAATAAGGGATCTACAAAATAGATACCCTATCCCTGTCTTTCCTTTTTTCACAACCGTCGATCCCATCACCTCCAATCTCTGATCGGAGACCGTGAGGACCCTGACCATCGTCGCAATCTCACTTGACCGGGGGAGTAGATCAGCCGTGGATCGGCTCCATCAGTGATGACGCTCGTAGGAAATCTCCGAGGTCCTCCACTTTATGATGAACGCAACTCAATCTCGCCGGAGTTCGACAATCCGATGCGGACCCAAGTGTTTTTGGGGCAAGTTTTGAAGACCCTTTTATTTTGATAAAGAACCCTACTTTTTCTTTTTCTTTTTCTTCAAAAAGACCGGCCACTATTCTCCAAGTTTTCTCGAATCTTGAAGCAATATTTTTTTTCTTTTCATAAACTATTTCTGAAATTGAAAATCTGAACAATTTTCAAAATGTATAAGAAACAACTCGTGGCCAAAATCAGATTCTGATGATAGAAATTCGGGAGAAAAAAAACTGAAACAGTTTCATTTCCCTTTTCCCAGAACATTAACTGAAATAAATTATAGAAATCTGTATTTTTTTCTTTCCGAAACAGGCTCTCAAAATTTTAGTAACTGAAATTGATTTAGTCGAAGAAACTAAAATCATTGGCTTTGACAATCTGATTCAGGGATTAAGATTATCTTACAAAGAGGTGCAACCACCCTTAGGAACATCTTTGCTCTCTGCTGGAGCTTTATTTGAAGTTCAATTCATAAAATATTTTGAAGTGCTTCAAAATGCACACACAAAAGATATATATATATAGATAGATTATCTTACAAAGAGGTGCAACCACCCTTAGAAACATCTTTGCTCTCTGCTGGAGCTTTATTTGAAGTTCAATTCATAAAATATTTTAAAGTGCTTCAAAATGCACACACAAAAGATATATATATCTTTTGTGTGTGCATTTTGAAGCACTTTAAAATATTTTATGAATTGAAAATATATATATATATATATATATATATATATATATATATATATATATATATATAGAGAGAGAGAGAGAGAGAGAGAGAGAGACGTACATACAAATTTACCAAATTTGTAAGATGAGGTTCAGATTTGTTTGCTGATCAGAGCAGAGAAGGGATGTGCCCACCTTGGCAACAACAATGCCAACCAAAGTTGCCCATAAGAGGATCTATTAGTCTCTTACACAAGGCCCTTAGAGTTGCCCCAAAAGCAATTCGTGTTCATTTTTTTTTCTTTTTTCTTTTTCCTCTTCAAACACAATCATAAACGATTCTGAAATCTAATTTCATCACACGAATACGTTTTTAGAACTGTTAAATCAGAAACAGTCTGTAAAGGATTTGTTTGTCTAACGCCGATAACTTTCCCGAAAAATTGATTGAAGTTTTTCAAATAATCTGTGTCCCAAAAAAATAATTGAAGTTTTTGAAATAATCTGTGAGTTATTTCTAGGCTATGAAATTGAAAACCAATATTGGACTAAATCCCAAATGGGTTTTCTAAAGTCTATCAATGATGAAAATTAATCAGTAAGAATTACTGTAAATAAAAATAGTAATGAAGAATTATGAAAATACTTCACATCGGTTTTTCATTATCTATTCCTTTAGACAATAGTAATTAACCAGTAATTAATATGCCTTTATGGTTTTAGTTTCAGAAATACATAAATAAATTCTAAAACTGTTAAAAAAATGAACAATTCTGAATACTTAAAACATTCTTTCTTTCTTTCTTTCTTTTAAATAGTTTCTATAAAACTATAACACTGGACAAAAAAATTATTTTTTTTTCTGTAAAGCTGGACAGAAATCGAACAGAAATGTTTCTGTAAAATATTTTCTGAAACAATTTTTTTTTTAAATTAAAACTGTTAAACAAGCTGGGAAAAAAATCAGAAAAAATTATTTTTGAAATTAATTTTCACGAACATGAACACGAACTAACAGCAGAATTAAATCTGGAAAAAAAAATTATGATACAAAACACAGTAGTTAGAAATTATTTTCTAACTAGATTGTCCTCGTTAACCCTCCCGTCAAGGCCAGCCAAGTCCATAGCGAATCTTGGATTATTCAACCACATTAATGAATCAATCTTATTTTTCTCTCTCTCAAACTTCTTCCATTAGATACAATTGTCAACTTCATGTTGGCTTAAAATCAATGTTTTGAAAATCGGATTGGTGAGCGAACTGAAAAAGCAACGGGACAGACGGATCACAGATTTAATCTTCAGTTCAAACCAGAATTGAACAGTGATGCTATAAACATATTAAAAATTATAGATAAATAAGAAAATATATTAAAAATAAACAAATAGTGTATTTCCATTAATAACTATATCAGATTTGAACAAATAGAAACTTGCATGTATTAAATATTTTCTTATTTGCAAAAATTAGTTTATATTCAGTTTGTTTATATAACATGTATTGTAGAATTTAACAATAGGTACTTCCTTTCCAAAAAATACCAAAAAAGAATGGGTGAATTACATTGACCTCCCTAAAGTTTACCTTTAATACACAAACTACCCCTGACGTTTCAAAAATTATAATGACCTCTCTTGAGGTTTGAGAGAATATCCTCCCACCCCTGACACCCTTGTCTCCTTACAAAAATGACCAAAATACCCCCCCACTCTCTCTCTCTCTCTCTCTCATTTTTTTTGAGTTTTTTGTATTTATTATATTTTTATTTATTTTTAATTTAATTTATTTTATTTTATATTATTTAAAAAATAAAAAGGTATTAAAAAAAATAAAAATGAATTCCCTTTTATTAATGAATCCCGTTTTAACAAAAAATGAATTATCTTTTTGTTATTTTTTTTTATTTTAATACCCTTTTCTATTCTTTTTTTTTTAATTTTTATTATTATTTTTCTTTTAATACCCTTTGATTGATTTTTTTTAATTTTTTTTCTTTAATACCCTTTGATTCTTTCAGAAGATTAAAAGCATGAAATTTTTTCAAATGATAAAAAAAAAGGTTTACTGAAGACAAAAATAAAAATAAATATACCATGATGTTAAAAAAAATAAAAAATAAAAAAAATAACAAAAAGGGAATTCATTTTTTTGTTAAAAGGGGATTTATTTTTTGTTACTTTTTCTTATTTTTTAAATACCTTTTTATTTTTTAAATAATAGAAAAGAATAATAGAAAAAAACTAAATAAAAAAAACTGGAAAAAAAAACTAAAAAGAAAATAATACTAAAAAAAACTAAAAAAAAAAACTAAAAAACTAAAAATAAAATAAATACAAAAAACTCAAAAAAAAAATGAAAGAGGGGGGAGAGAGAGAGAGAGAGGGAGTGGGGGTATTTTGGTCATTTTTGTAAGGAGACAAGGGTATTGGGGGTGGGAGGATATTCTCCCAAACCTCAGGGGAGGTCGTTGTAATTTTTAAAATACCAGGGGTGCTTTGTGTATTAAAGGAAAATGTCAGGGGAGGTCAGTGTAATTCACCTAAAAAGAATAGATAGTTGGAAGATGTAGTGGAGACTGTGGAGTACGTAACACCAACATGTGAATCTCGAAACCGACGTTCAATCCCTGCATATGAAATGAGAGGGTCCTTTTTTCCACTTTGATTATTGTGGGCCCTGAAGTCAAATTTTGCATCCCAAGTTGTGATAAAGTACTGAAAATGATTCGACTGAAAATCAAATGAGAGGACTTTAAGAAGGAAAACGAAGTAGAGGATAGAAGTCCGTTCCGTACAATAAATAAAAGAGATTCTTTTAATTTTATTTTTTTTTGTTAAATTTTTAATCCAAAACATAACCTAAAAAAAATATAAAATTTTTTTTTGTACAGTTTGGTGCAAACTTGTCTACAATCACACAGGAGAGATGAATTATTGTGATGAGTAGATATACGCACAAACTTGAAAACACACCAAAACTTGATAATCATAATATCGAGGATTCTAAATTTGAAGGCACGGAAATATATGTAACTCAAATTAAAATTATTTGTCAAAAAAATTGAAGTGAAATACTTCTTTTAATTACTATGAAAATAAAAGAAAATGACTCACATAAATGTTACTATCCCTTTTGGGTTCTTGTTTTTTTTAGAGTTAACTTCACCAACACCCCCTGAGGTTTCTCATAATTGCACTAACCTCCCCTATAGTTTTGAAAATGACACTGACCTCCCCTGTCAGAGCGAAAATGACAATTATGCCCCTGATACAGCCCCCCTCCCCCGATTTTTTTTTAATTTCTTTTTCGTGAGTTTTTTTTAATCTAATTTATTTCTTTTTTTATCAATTTTATTTTTCTTTTGGATAAATAATTTTTTAATTATATGTTTGTGTGTTTTTTAGTTTTTTTTAATTAATTATTTTTTAATAATAAATAAATAAAAATAAATGATTTTTAAGGGGAATCTCAGGGGTGTGTTTAATTCTAATTTTAAGGAAAACACATTTAAAAATTAAAATTTCAAAAATTTAGATGTGTTAATGAAGAGTAATAAAAAATTTAATGGCTTTTTGTGATTATTGTGAAAATAATTTTTTGATTATTCCCACGAGTACTTAATAAATATCTTCTAATACACATTTATTTTTATTTATTTATTATTAAAAAATAATTAATTAAAAAAAAAACTAAAAAAAACACAAACATATAATAAAAATTATTTATCCCAAAAGAAAAATAAAACTGCTAAAAAAAAGAAATAAATTATATTAAAATAAATAAATAAAACTGAAAAAAAATTAAAAAAAAATCGGGGGGGGGGGGGGGGGGGTTGTATTGGGGGCATAATGGTCATTTTCGCTCTGACAGGGGAGGTCAGTGCCATTTTCAAAACCATAGGGGAGGTCAGTACAATTATGAGAAACTTCAAGGGGTGTAGATGAAGTTAACTCTAAAAAAAACAAGAACCCAAAAGGGATAGTAACATTTATGTGAGTCATTTTCTTTTATTTTCATAGTAATAAAATCGTAATTTATAAGTCTGAAAAATTAGTCTTCCTCAATTTAAGTAAAGCTTTTGAAATTGATTTGCCCTTTGGATTTTCTTAGATTGAATGACTTCAAAATACTAATATAAAAAATAAATAATAAAAAAAACATGAAAGTCAGCTATGATTGTCCGTACAAATGTTTTTTTACTATTTTATTAATTACAGTCAATTCACAACTTTATTGCATGTAAATCAACTATAGGAGTTAATAACACTGATATCCCTTATAGTTTTACCAAATTTCAATTAAGCCCTTATAATTTTAATTGAAATAACTAAGTCATTTTACTTTGTATCTTGTTTCAATGTAGTCCAAAATCACCCACCATAGTTTTGTAAATCATAGAAATAAAGCAACAAGAGGCGCATATGAGGTTTTGTGGAGGGTAGCCAATGGAGATAAAAGAGGATTGTACAACAAATTAAAGGGAGAAAGTAGCATAAAGCTTGGCGGCAAGAAAGTGGCGGGAGACGAGAGAAAAATATTGTGCTGAGACAAAGACCATGGATGAGAGATGTGTAATTTTCATAGATTACCCTCACAACCTCCACGTGCAACTCGTGTTAATTTATATTGTTTCATTTATGAAACAGTATTGAGCAATTGGACTACATTGAAACTCTATATAAAATAAAATGACCTACTTGTTTCAATAAAGAAAAGAAAAGTTCAGATAACAAGAACAAGCGAAGATAATAAATTGAGGCTATAAGTTTTTCCATTGGTATAATAAGGTGGTAAAATCAAATTTTATTTGTTATATGTGAGGCTATAAGCTTTTCCATCGATTTAATATTTTTTTAGTGAGCAAAATTTTTTTTATTAGTTTAATATTTATTTTTCAATTTCGACTAAATTGAGATTTCTCTATAAGTTGAGTTGCAAAAATAAGATTTTAAACCAGCCAAGTCGAGATAAGCAATTTTTTGTTAAAACTTTGCTTAAAAATTTATCGAGCTTAAAAATGTATTCAACTTTGGCTAATACGTTTATTAATTAGTCAAGTCGATCTCAAATAAACACTTATTGAGCACTAGCATTTTACTCCGTACACGTTCCCTAGGATTTCTCCCTCCTCGACCATACAAATTTAGAGTCCAATCTTTTAATAACGAACAACAATGATTATGAGTTGACCTTGAGTAGCTTGATTTTTTTTTACACAATATAAGTTTTTCTAGCCAAGTAATTGCTTATTCAAGTTTCGTTTAAAAATTTAACGAGTTTTCTAATTTGTTCAAATTTTTAAAAAAAGAAGTCTAACTAGATTGTCTTCATTAACCCTCACATCAAGGCCAACCAAGTCCATAGCGAATCTCGGATTATTCAACCACAATAATGAATCAATCTTATTTTTCTTCCATTAGGTACGATTATCAACTTCATTTTGGCTTAAAATCAACGTCTTGAAAATCGGATTGGTGCATGCACCAGGAAAGCGACGGAATGAACGGATCACCGGTTCAATCATTGAATCAAACTGAAATTAAATTGTGATGCCATAAACATATTGAAAATTATAGATAAATAAGAAAAGGTATTAAAATTAAATAAATAGTGTATTTTAATTAATAACTATTTCAGATTTGAACAAATAAAAACTTGCATGTATTAAATATTTTTCTTATTTACAAACATTAGTTTATATTAAGTTTGTTTATATAATATGTTTTGTAGAATTTAACAATAGGTACTTGTTTGCCAAAAAAAAGAATAGGTACTTGTTGATGTAGTGGAGTACATAACCAGGGGCGGAGCCACCCTTGGCCTAAAAAGGGCTATAGACCTCCCTCAATTTCAAAAATTATAAAATTTATTTTAGATTTTTAAATTTTTTACACTTTAGCTCTCTTTAGAATATATTACAAAAAAAATTCACATTTTAGCCCCTCTAACCTCAAATCTTGGCTCCGCCCCTGCGTAACACCAACATGTGAATCTTGCAACCCACGTTCAATCCCCTGCATATGAAATGAGAGGATCGATTTAAGCACATGAACAATACGTGATTGATTTCTATCATTATTTCAAATAAACTAGTAATAGAAGGGATGTAAATGATATAATTAAATAGTTACGGGGTCAATATGAGTCACTTTTTAAATGAAAAGGTAAAAGTGATAAAAAATAATAATTTAAGGGGTGTTTGTGAAATTAAGTCTAACAAAAGGTACCTTACAAAAAAAAAATAGGTACTTGGTTGGTGCAGTGGGTGGTTAAATTGTAACAAAGTCCTCAAAACTGAGATTGGTCCTGGTCTATAATGAAATTATGAGATTGGTCCCATATTTCCTCTTGGTCCATTCATAGAAACTGCAGGCTTCATTGGGAATGGTGTTTCCTTTTTTGAGGATTCCAGACGTGAAGCATTTCTTGCTCCTTTAAATCATTTTAGTGGCAGTTGGAAAAGTCATCTTCAACTTTTTTTGTGACTCCTAGGTGCCTTGTTAATTGTTTACTAATTTTTTTGTGTCGTCCTTATTACATTTGGTTTTTAATTTTTTATTAGATAAAATGTATTAATATTCTTATTTTATTTTTAATTTTTAAATTCAAATAATAAGATTAAAATTTCAAATTTTAATAAAGTATAAAAAAATAATAAAACTAAATAAAAATATATTAAATACATTTGAAGTTGAACAAATTGTTAATTTAAATAATCTGAAATCAGAAAACTTGTGGCTTTGAGGCGTATCAATTGACACTTTCCTTAAAGTCTTATTTGCCCCCACTGTTTTGCTGCAGGGTTATAGGTAAAACACTTTTAGGATGCAACAAAGACTCTGGAATCTACAAACAACACTTTCTGCAGATTTTCTTTTAGAACTTCTCTTAATACGAAAATTATAAGACTAAAACTTGAAGTAAAATTGAAATAAAGATAACAGTATATATATAGAATGAACAGGTATTAAGGTGCTTTTTCAATTTAAATCCAAAATTCATGTCTATTCATTTGAAATGAACAGTCATGACTGTTTAATTTTAAAATTAAATAATTATGACAGTTAAAAATTAAATAGACAATTGGATATAAAAATAATAATACAACCTTTAATTAATTTCACACGCGCTAGTGCCAAGTGCACCACGCAACTCGCTCACAAAATATGTGCACGTGCAATGCAAAACACTGGATAACTACCCAAAACACTCAATTTTAATTTAGGGTCAAAATACAATAGCCTCCCTTGAGATTTGCCTTTAATACACAAAACACTCCTGATATTTGAGAAATTACAATAACCTACCCTGAGGTTTGAAACTTATAACAGATTTTCTCTAAAATATATTGACCACCCCTGAGATTTATGATAAATACAGCCATCTCCATAGTAAATTTTGAAACAACACTGACTTCTATTATTTTTAAAACTATTATCAAAAATTTTTCTATAGCTAAGTTTTGTACAAAAATGACAAATTTACCCTTAAATTTAAGACTTCCAAATTCTTTTATCAATACACTTATAAAAAAAATTAAAATTCATTTTTATCAAACCAAAAAAATAACTTTTATCCTAAAAATATCTTATACAAATGATTTTTTCAACTTTAGTCAAATGAATATTTTTATATTTTTCAATTCCTCTTATCAAAGAGAATTGAAGAGGCATAAAATTTTAATTAAATGATAAAAACTTTCACTTAAATAAAAAAAACTCGAAAATTAAAGATGCTTAAAAATTAGTCTACCTTTGTATCTTGTTTCAATATAATCCAAAATCACCCACAAGACCGCTTTCGAGTCCCCAAAACAGATTTTTTTAAAAGCCGAATTTGAGTTGTGGGTGATTATTTCAAAAGCTGAATTTTGTGTGGTGGTGGTGGCGGGGGCGGTGGTGGTTTTCATTTAAAGTCAACTTTGCACCCCAAGTTGTGATAAGTACTGACAATGACAAGGATGAAAATGAAATGAGAGGACTTTAATGAGGAAAACAAAGTAGACTCGGTTCCGTACAATAGATTCAACTCTAACCAAACTACCCATTGAACTGTTTAAAAATATGAAAAGTCTCATATTAATGTGAATGCCCAATTGAGGTTTGAAAACTAAGGCTGTATTTAGATTGGTGGAGGAAGGGAAAAAAAATGAAAAAATTAGAGCGTTTAATTGTTTTGGATCATTAGATTCTTTA
Source organism: Actinidia arguta var. hypoleuca (assembly GCA_030159115.1). Taxonomy (NCBI): domain Eukaryota; kingdom Viridiplantae; phylum Streptophyta; class Magnoliopsida; order Ericales; family Actinidiaceae; genus Actinidia; species Actinidia arguta. The sequence continues at coordinate 3,508,035 of BRYE01000008.1, forward strand.
AATTTTTGAGTGAAATACAATGATCTCTCCTGAGATTTATTTTTAATATACAAAGCACCTCTGATATTTGATAAATTATATTGATCTCCCCTGAAGTTTGAAATTTATAATAGATTTCTCTTAAAATACACTGACTACCCTTGAAGTTTCGGGTTAATACACAAAGCACCCCTGAAATACATTGACCACTCAAGGGGTGCTTTGTGTATTAATATGGAATCTCAAGGGTGGTTATTATAATTTCTCAAACGTCAGGGGGGCATCTGTATTAAATACAAACCTCAGAGGAGGTCATTGTGATTTTTTAAATATCAGGGGTACTTTATGTATTAATATGAAACCTCAGGAGTGGTCAGTGTATTTCATCCTAAATTTTTCTATTTCCTTTTCAATTTTCCTGTTACGACTTTGAGATCTGAAAAATAGTAATAAAATCGTAATTTGTAAGTCTGAAAAATTTACAAACCATGTTCATCTCACTTGAGTAAAGATTTTGAATTTGATTTACTATTCGGATTATCTTTTAGATTGAATGACTTCAAATACTAATATGAAAAATAAATAATAAACAAAAAACCTTGAATTCAGCTACGATTGTCCGTACAAATGTTTTGGACTATTTTGTTATTTTATTCCATGTAAATCTACTATAGGGGTAAATCTTGTTTCAATGTAATCCAAAATCACCCACCATGGTTTTGTATATCGGCATAATAAAGCAACACGAGGTGCATATGAGGGTTTATGGAGAGTAGCTTGTGGAAATAAAAGAAGATTGTACAACAGATTAGAGACGGGAAGTAGCATAAAGTTCGGAGGCAAGAAAGTGGCGGCAACACAAGAGAGAAATGTTGTGCTGAGACAAAGGCCATGGATGAGAGATGAGTAATTTCCATAGATTAATATTACGCACATTCTTATAACTAATCATAATAATTTATTTTTATTTTCATGCGTATCGTACACACTATTTGATAATTGACCCGAAAAACACGTTATTAACACAACAAAAAATCAAAACAAGATACCCACAAAAATACATAATTAATCACACCACAAAAAATATATGACAAACGAGTTCGAAAGTTCGTAATTAACCACAAAAATGAATAATTGAACTTTTATACAGTACACGCTCGTTCATAATTACAGTACAAAAATTGGTATCCCATGCCACAAATATACGTACGTAGTATTTCTATGGCCTTTTTCCATGTAATTTTTCTATATAAATATGTCCTTTAAGCATGAATTCAAACCACTTGTCCTCTCCCTCTCTCCCTCCATTTGTTTCCCTCCTCATTCTCTCTCTTAACTCTTCCTTCCTCAACCCTTCTCAAATTAATCAACTTCCAAACTTGGAGAAGCCATGGAAGATATTGAGAGTCTTGAACCAAAGATTACAAAATTACCCTCAGAAATTCTCCTAAAAATCATCTCACAAATCCCACTCAAAGAGGCTGTGAGAACCAGCATTCTCTCCACTTCATGGAAAAGCCTCTTGGCACCAATTCAAGTCGAATTCGATGATTTCGCTGGGGGAAAAATCATGGATTTTCTACTAAAACCTTGTGAGAGCATTCCAGAGATATTCAAATTCTCTCTCCACGTCGATGAGAGAGAGAATGATCTGGTTTTCCACGCGGCCAAGGGAGGCGAAAAAGAGCTCTATCTCGATTTTTCTCTAAATAAGCAAAAGAAGAGCAATTTTGATTTGGTTTTGGAGTCGAATTGTTCGATTCCTCACGATTTCAACTTTTCTTCTATCAAGACTCTGCATTTGATATCGGTTAATCGACTCACCAAGGACTTGGTTTCAACTCTGTTCTTCAATTGTCAAGTTCTCGAAACATTAAAGTTTGAGAAATGTGTTGGGCTCAAGAATGTTAGCGTTAAAGCGAGTAATTTTCTTACGAGTTTTGAAATGGTGGATTGTCCGAATTTGGAAAGTATTACGCTTTCTGCGCCTAGTCTCAAGTCCTTCGCGTACAGAGGTGTTCTGCCTCTGATCCAGATTAAGGGCACTTTGAGCTTGATTGATTTGGTGCTCGATTTGAGAGATGGTTTTGAAAACAAAGAATTTGATTGTGAGGATGTTATGAATCTCTTGGAGGTTTTCAAGGAGATTGAGAGTCTAAGAATCAGTGGGTGGCTTCTTGAGGTATGTTCTTCAGCTCCTTGAATATGTGTGCCTTTTTTGCTTTTTGTTTTTTGTTTTTTATTTTTCATAACTTGTTCACAAAATTGTTTTCCAAACCTTTTTTGGGGGGTTTCTTTTTTGGGAACAACTCATTTTTTCAAACTATACCACAAAGGAATTTTTGAATTTTCGAAGTGCCTTTTTGGTGATTGTTTTCGTTTTCTGTTTTTTATTTTTTAGAACGTGTAGAAATTTTGTTTAGAAAATTGTTTTTCAAACCTTTTTCAGGGATTTTTCTAACTAACCCAATTTTGAAAAAAAAAATCCACAAAAATAATCTTTTTGTTTCACAAACAATTTAGGAAACAAAACTGTTTTCAAAAATAGCTCAAGGTCAATGAGAATCTAACAATAACGGATCGATTCTTGAGGTATATTCTTTAGCTCTTTGAATATACATCTTTTAGGTTATGATTTCTGTTTCATATTTTTGGTTTTCATTTGGAAACCTTTTGACGGGCTATTTTCAAAATATGTTTTTGAGAATATACATTGCAAAACATATTTTTCAGAAACACTAAAAAGATGTTTTCAAAACTAGTTTGCAGAATACATTTTCAGAAATTATTTTTGAGAACAATAACGTTCATTGTTTTCACATATTATTCAATTTTTAGTGAAAATGAATTTTTTAAGAATTTAAAGACATGTTTTTAATATTTTCTAAAAAAAATTCATAAAAAACAAGTTCAACATCAACTAAACAAATTTTTTAAAAACTATTATGTAACTAAACGAGACGTATTTTTGTTATTTCCAAAAGCAATTTTTGAATTTTCTCTGTCACTATTGTAAACTCATTTTCTGACTAGACTACTTCCCATTTCTGAAGTGGATGTGTGCAGCAGGTGTGATATTTGCAAGGCTTCCTTTTAAATTCAGCAAGTTGAAAGACTTATGCTGGTTTGATTCTTTGATGAACCAGACAAAGAGGGACTCCTTGGCTTGTTTCTTAAACATGACACCTTCCTTGGAAAAATTGTTTATTAAGGTAATTAATTACTATTTAAAAAAATTATACTACCCATTGGTTTTTGTATTAGTAATTATCTGTAACTATTTAATTAACTTGATAATAGAATTGTTTTCTTATCCATATGATAGGTGAGAGAGAGAGAGAGAACTTAACATTTTGTTGTACACTTAACTTTTTCTTTTTTGAAAATGACATTTTTACATCGATATCCTGCTGGACTCCACATACCCATGCAAGGAATCAAATAGATGGTATGAAAATCTAATGTATGTAAATTTTGTCAAGTGATTAAAACGCTTCCCTACCATGTGTGATGTTTGGTTTTGAATTTATTCGTCGTGAAATACAACTTCTTATTCTCTATTCCCTCCAATCTATTGACAAAAAAACATATGGTCTTCATATATGTAGTGTTACACTGTTACTATTATTCAAAACACACAGTGGCCTTTGTGAAAGAATTGTGGACATCTTGATTGGTGTTTTTCTTTGAAATGATGTATTATTATACATGGATTCTTATATTCAGACGAAGGATTTAAGGTGGAATTTGAACTATTGGATCTATTAATTTTTTTTTTCTTTCATTAAATAATTAATCCAAACACAATCCTAGTGAAATGATAGACAAATAAAATATTTGTACATGACTTATGCTCAAAATCTTGTGGCTCAAAACAAGAACACCCACAAAGATAATTTTTATTTATAAATCTGACGTCAACACATCATTCTGGTGATATTTTATATAATAAATTCTCCCGTAAAAATGGAATTTCTTTTTTTTTTTTCTTATTATTTTTAATTTGAATTATGTGTAGATTGACCAAGCCTTGACACCAATACTCTGCCCTTATTTCCACCAACACTATCATGAGCCCCACTTGTGGATGGACTATGAAACAGTGAAATCCAATGCTTCTCAACTGGACCACCTCAAAATGGTTGAGTTTAAAGGCTTCACAAGCCAAGAGGATGAGTTAGTTTTATTGGATCTTTTGCTTCACAGTGCCACACCTTGGACCCTCAAGTCGATGGTTGTCATTTCACCAGAGGAACAGCCATGGCAGGTCTCAAAGATCCCTAGGAGTCAGCTAAAGCACACATATTATGGAAACAGGAGAATAGTGGTTTCAGCCTCAAACAAAGACTATTTTTTGGGGTTAACACAAGAAAATAACAGTGCCAGTCAATGCTTGTAAATCTTGGGAGTTTGCTATTATTTTTTTTGTTTTATAACCCAGAATCTTCGTCCAATTCAATTGAGTCTAAGAGAGACTAATCTAGAGACACTGAAACTAACGGCCGAACAAACTTTCAGCTAAATCTTTATCAACCGAGCTATAACTGAAGGTTCTTTGTTTGTTTTGTGATTGTGTATAGTAAAATGCAAGAAAATGTATGACTACATAGATAGATAAATAAAAGCTCAGTGTTTGTGAAGATTCACATTTATTTTTTATTTTTTGGCTTTAGTTTGTTCATATGAAAAAGACTAGGGAGACCTACGAGTGAGGCATAGGCACATCATCGTGCTATGAGCAATGTGGGCCATTTCTGGGCCCAGTTATTGAAATCGCTCATATCTTGTTGTGAGCAATGTGAGCCAATTCTGGATCAAGGTTTGTAATCAGAACCATGCACACAAGGGCTCGTTGAATACATCATCTATGGAACAAAAATCAAGTTAATCTAATATTATTAGTCATATACGATCGAATTACATTTGTATTAACGAAATAGACCGCATATATTATTTTGAGAATAAGTTGTAACATAAATATAATTAGATTATGTGACTATTAATATACGATTAATTTAATTATTTTCATAGATTATGTACTCAATGAACCTTACAAGATAAATGATTCTCACGTGCAATTATTTTTTTAATTTATAAACTACATGCAAGCCAAAGAAACATTAACACAACCTACTCAAATCATTTTTGCCATTCTTATCTAGAATATTTTATTTACGGGAAAGATATAACTTTATTCTAAATAAAGACAGACACAAGCCAATAAATCATTCAAAATTGGGAATCTTTATAACAACTAAGGTTCGGGTCGGATTATTCATTTCTCGCCCCGTCCCGCCCCAAATCGATTGTGGTTAAGTTTCTTGGTCTTCAAACCCGCCCATACCTTATTAACAACATTCAAATCCATCTATTAAGGCTTGATTTGGTGTAGTTCTTTTTTTAGATTTTTAACTATTTTGGTTTTGAGTTTTTTCATCTTTAGGTGAGCTTTTATTTTAGGTTTGATAAAAATTTTAATGTAAACTTTATGTTCAAATTTGCATAAAAAAATACCCAAGAGAAAAAAATTAGCTAACCCGCTCATCAAAATGAATCGAAAAAGTATAAAATTTTGATTAAAATGTTCAAAAAGTTAACTAAAAATAAAAAAATAGACTCAAAAACTAAAACAGTTAAAAATTCTCCCAAAAAAATCTATCCCAAACCCCGGCTAAGATCAAATGGAGAGGGACCATCGTAATTGATTTTTTTTGGCCTTCCCTAAAATTGACTAGCTAGTTCATTTAAGTTCGATTGCTACAATGATTTAAAAAATTTAAATTATTGAACCAAAGTCAATGAGTAAGTAAGATTATGAAGATTGCGTGTATGAATATTCCCATTAAGTGTCATCAACATAGTTTAATAACCTTGACATATCATTGAAGCACCCCATAAATCCTAACTTATTCGAATTTGAATCAAGAAATATTACTCGAATTTAAAAATAGATGGTACAAATTCATTTAGTTATGTAACCTCATACTCTCATTTGAATCTAAACTATTCATTTTGAACTCATAAAATTTTTTTTAGTCCAAATACAAGAACCGTAGCATTGTTGATTATATTATGTTATATTGACGTTGTGTACGTTGCAATCTATTTGATCTCAAATTAAAAAAAAATCTCATATATTCTTTTTTTATAATGAGTACCCGACACAAGAACCGATTAATTCTCATATATTATGCTAACAATTTAAAACTAATTTAAAAATTATAAGGGTTCGCAATTCTAAATTGTAATAGCTTAGTACCAAATTGTAAACTAATATCATACATACTAACATTTTTGTCATTCTTTATTGGCAAAGTCTATAGTAGACATTGTGTGGTGAATATTACAATCGATTGTGGTATGTGTTATTATCGTTGTGGTGAATATATTACTGGGGTGTGTATATATTACAAATAGTGTGTTACACATTATTATGGTATATGTTATAATATTTTGTAGTAAAAGAATTATAATTTTTTCTATTACGGTAGTTTGTGGTAATATTATATTTAGATGCATCATATGTACTATTTTTTAGGATGTGTACTTTAACCGCTCTCTTCATTATTTTGAGAATATACTTTACTTTTGAATGTAAACCTTCGCACTATATATTACTTTTCTTTTTCTTTTTGTTGTTAGAAATGAATAGTGTACAATTTCTTAGCTCCAAAATTAAAATTATGAATTATTTCCATGTATAAAGAGAGAGAAAAAAAAGTTGGGTGACTCAATTTTTTCCAATTTCTCAAAAATGAGATTGGTGACATTGGTCCCCCAAATACTTTTTTTGTATAAATGAAATTACGAGATTGGTCCCACCCCACATATCCTCTTGGTCCATGCATAGAAATTGCAGGCTTCATTTGGGAAAGGTGTTTCCTTTTTAAGGATTCCAAACTTGAAGCATTCCTTGCTCCACGTATTGGATACTTTCCTCCTTTAAATGAGTGCCTTGTTAATTGTTTACCATTTTTATTTATTTATTAAATTTTGTGTAAAAATAATAAATTTAATTCAAAGTTGGGGGGCGGGGATAGTCAACCTTTGATCCCCAAGTTGTGAGAGTACTGAAAATGATAAGAACGAAAATGAAATGGAAGGGTTTTAATAAGGAAAATGAAGTAGACAATAGAAGTCGGTTCCGTACAATAAATTCAACTCTAACCAAACTAACCATAGAAATGTTTAAAAATATGAAAAGTCTGTATTAATATGAATTCCCAATAGAGGTTTGGAAACTAAGGTTGTATTTAGATTGGTCGAGGAAGAAAAAAAGAAAATGAAAAAGTTTGGGTATTCAACTGTTTAGCACCGTTAGATTCTTTTATTTTTTTATTTTTTTCGTTAAATTCTTAATCTAAACATAACCTTAAAGGAATATAAAAAAAGATTTGTGCGATTTGGTGTGAACTTGTCTACAATCACATGAGAGAGATGAACTATTGTGATGAGTAGATATACAAATAAACTCAAAAACACCCCAAAACTTGACAATCATACCATCGGGGATTCTAAATTTGAAGGGACGGAAATATATGTAACCATAATTAAAATAACTTGCCAAAAAATTGAAGTGCAATACTTTTTTTCATTACAAATATCTTTAATTTTTCATGTTCGATAATGAATTATTTCCATGTATAAAGAGAGAGAGAAAAAAGTTGGGTGACTCAATTATTTCCAATTCCTCAAAAATGAGATTGGTGACATTGGTCCCCAAATACTTTTTTTCTATAAATGAAATTACGAGATTGGTCCCACCCCACATATCCTCTTGGTCCATGCATAGAAATTGCAGGCTTCATTTGGGAAAGGTGTTTCCTTTTTAAGGATTCCAAACTTGAAGCATTCCTTGCTCCACGTATTGGATACTTTCCCCCTTTAAATGAGTGCCTTGTTAATTGTTTACCATTTTTTTATTTATTAAATTTTGTATAAAAATAATAAATTTAATTCAGAGTTCTTTTCTCAATACATCTATTAAAAGGTCAAAGTTGGGGGGCGGGGATAGTCAACCTTTGCTCCCCAAGTCGTGAGAGTAATGAAAATGATTAGAATGAAAATGATAAGCTTGAAAATGAAATGGGAGGATTTTAATAAGAAAAACAAAGTAGACAATAGAAGTCGGTTCCTACAATAAATTCAACTCTAACCAAACTAACTGTTGAAATGTTTAAAAATATGAAAATATTAATATGAATTCCCAATAGAGGTTTGGAAACTAAGGTTGTATTTAGATTGGTAGAGGAAGAGGCAAAGAAAATAAAAAAATTGGGGTATTCAACTGTTTAGTACCGTTAGATTCTTTTATTTTTTATTTTTCTCGCTAAATTCTTAATCTAAACATAACCTTAAAGGAATATAAAAAAGTATTTGTGCGATTTGGTGTAAACTTGTCTACAATCACATGAGAGAGATGAACTATTGTGATGAGTAGATATACTAATAAACTCGAAAACACCCAAAAATTTGACAATCATACCATCAAGGATTTTAAATCTCAAGGCGTGGAAATATATGTAACCTTAATTAAAATAACTTGCCAAAAAATTGAAGTGCAATACTTTTTTTCATTACAAATATCTTTAAGTTTTCATGTTCGATAACTATTCTTTGAAATTGATCGAAGAATTGATAATTTCATAAAATATTTTTTTAACTTGTACACAATTGGCGTGCGATTAATTATAAATTAGGGTTGGGAAAAATTATAGCTATGAATTTTTCTTAGAAATTCTACTTAAGTAAAATATACAAACCGTGTTCATCTCGCTTTAAGTAAAGTTTTGGAAATTGATTTGCTCTTCGGAATATATAAGATTGAACACTTCAAACTTCCCATTATCTTTGATTGAATGACTTTCAAATAGTACTATAAAAAATATATAATAAAAAAAACAACATTAAAGTCAGCTATGATTGTCCGTACAAAGTCAATTCACAACTTAAACTTATTTTATTGCATGTAAATATACTATAGGAGTAAATAACACTGATATCCCTTATAGTTTTGCCAAAATTTCAATTAAGCCCTTATAATTTTAATTGGAATAACTAAGTCATTTTACTTTGCACCTTGTTTCAATTTAGTCCAAAATCACCCTCCATGGTTTTGTAAATCAGAGGAATAAAGCAGCACGAGGCGCATATGAGGGTTTGTGGAGAATAGCCAGTAGAAATAAAAGACGATTGTACAACAAATTAGAGAGAAAAAGTAGCATAAAGTTGGAAGGCAAGAAAGCGGCAAGAGACGAGAGAGAAATATTGTGCTAAGACAAAGGGCATGGATGAGAGATGTGTAATTTTCATAAATTACCCTCACAGCTGCACGTGCAACTCGTGTTACTTTATAACGTTTCATTTATGAAACAGTGTTAGATAATTGGATTACATTAAAACTCTATATAAATTAAATGGCTTATTTGTTTCAATAAAAAAAGGAAAGTTCATATAACAAGGACAAAACGAAGAAAATAAATTGAATTTTTCCTAATAATGTTTAACTTTCAAAGGAAATTTAAAAAAAAATAAAAGGATAAAAAATCTTCTTGCAGTTTTTGCAAGAAATGACGAGCTTTCCATTTATTTATTTTTTTGCCGTCCCAAAAATAGACTACTTCATTTAAAATTGATTGTTACAATTACTAATCTTAGACCTTTTTTGGATTAGTGAACCAAAGTCGATGGGTAAGTGATTATGAAGATTACGTGTAATATTCCCCATAAAAATCTGACCGAGATAAATTAAATTATCTTAAATTTATGTTATTTTTTTAGAAAAATTATCTTTTAATCAGTTTTATTTTTTGATTTTTTTCAATTAAAGAAAGGACTAATCAAGTTTTTCTATATAGTTTATGTTGTGCCCAAAATTGAACAAAAACACACTCAAATACTCACACACACAGAGTAACCTAGGAAGAGGAAAGTAACCTAGGAAGCATATGCTTTTTTTTTTTTTCAGTAATTTGGATTTTAATTTTGTTTATATATATATTTTTTACTTTTTAATTCCTTTAGGGGTTGGGCCTATCTCCGGTTATTAAAAAAGATGAATAGATCCAGTCGTCTAATTTGAGTCTGCCACATGGCTTACTTTGATAATCGGAAACCATCAATCTTTTAGACATCAACGTGCAAATTATCCTTGAAAAAAAATCAGTTTCATTGCATAAATGCAACCACATTATGTTTTTATATTTGTTTTGATATAAATAAACAGTATAGTCTCAAAATTATAATTTTTCAAAAATAAATGTTATAAATCATGTGGTACAATGATCGGAATGAGCTAATTAATGTTTTGTATGACCAATAACCTAAATATCGACATTTAAAATGAATAGTTCTGATCATCAAATAAAACAATGCTTCCTTTGCATTTGCATGGCATTACAATGTCATTAATCATTGTTTCATTTATTCTTTTGTTGCTGAAAATATTTGTCAAATATGTTTTGTTTGTTGTTGAATCAATATGAAATTATAGGGTGAACTTTATTTTTAACCGGTATAATAAGGTGGTAAAATAAAATTTTATTTTTAATATTTATTTGTTATCTGTTAGGCAATAATAAGCTTTTCCATTGATTTAATATTTTTTTAGTGAGCAAAAAAAATGTTAGTTTAATATTTATTTTTTCAATTTCAACTAAATTGAGATTTCTCTATAAATGGAGTTGCAAAAATAGAATTTTAAACAAACCAAGTCGAGACGAGCAGTGTTTTGTTAAAACTTTGTTTGTATTCAACTTTGGTTAATACGTTTATTAATTAGTCTAGTTGATATCAAATACACACTTATCAAGCATTAGCATATCACTCCTTACTATTTTAATAGCGAACAACACTGATCATGAGTTGACCTCGAGTAGTTTAATTTTTTTTTACACAATATAAGTTTTTCTAGCCTAGGAATTGCTTATTTAAGCTTCCTTTAAAAATTTAACGAGTTTTCAAATTTATTCAAATTTTTTAAAAAATAGTCTAACTAGATTGTCATCATTAACCCTCACATCAAAGCCAGCCAAGTCCATAGAGAATCTCGAATTATTCAACCACATTAATGAATCAATCTTATTTTTCTTTCTCTGTCGGACTTCTTAGGTTTGGAAACTAAGGTTGTATTTAGATTGGTGGAGGAAAAGAAAAAGAAAATGAAAAAGTTGGGGTATTCAACTGTTTAGTACCGTTAGATTCTTTTATTTTTTATTTTTTCTTGCTAAATTCTTAATCTAAACATAATCTTAAAGGAATATTAAAAAAGGATTTGTGCGGTTTGGTGTAAACTTGTCTACTATTGTGGTGAGTAGATATACGAATAAACTCAAAAACACCCCAAAACTTGACAATCGTACCATCGAGGATTCTAAATTGAAGGCGCGAAAATATATGTAACCCTAATTAAAATAACTTGCCAAAAAATTGAAGTGCAATGCTTTTTTTCATTACAAATATCTTTAATTTTTTATGTTCAATAATTATTCTTTGAAATTGAGCTAAGAATTGATAATTTCATAGAATATTTTTTTAACTTGTACAAAATTGGTGTACGATTAATTATAAATTAGGGGTGGGAACAATTATAGTAATGAAATTTTCTTATAAATTTCACTACATTTTTTTAAAAAATTTTGAACTAATCGCATTCTTTGGTTATTTTCAATAATATCAGTGCATGTATTGGATATGCTCAATTATTGGGCTAACCACTAGAAAAAAAATAGATTATGAATGCGCCACATCAGATGATAAATAAAATATAATAAAAGTATATAATAAGCATAAAATGTTGATAAAAATTGATTCAAAAAAATACAGAATTTCAAAGAATAATTTCATTCATTTTTAATAAAATGAAATTACATAAACAAAATGAAGAAATTAAAATACAAAATCTAAAATCAGATATACAAACAGTAAATTGGGCCAAGTCCTGCTTTCGCAGTCTATTTAAGCAAGATTCGTTGCCTACCGAGGGTGTTGTAGGTTTTTATCTGCGTCTTCCTCCCAGGATAAAATGACTTAATCACTTACGTCGGAACACCTCCGACACAACGTTGGCGAACGGATAAAGCGTTTGTCTCTCTTTCTCTCAAAGAACTCAAATGCATATATTTTTTTTTGTTAGTCTTTTGCTTCAATGCAAAGCCTTAGAATTTATAGGAAATAAATGTTCCTTCAATCCTTGTAACTCCCATCTATAAACCCCCATCATGAGAGTGGTTATGACTGCCATCATAACAACCATTAAATGTTGTTTATGTCTCAATAAACTCTAGCTTTTAGGGCTGTTTATTGCCCTTTGGGCTGCTTAACAGTTCCTTTGAAAGTTGCTAAATTCAACCTATTTTGGATTTTCATTCGCACCATATTTCCAACAATCTCCTCCCATGAATGAAAATTTAATGTTGACCGACTCAAATCGAGTCAGATTTAAGAGAGGTTGAGAGAAACAACGGATAATTTCTGCATAGGGTATGTAGTTTTTGGACTTGAATCTTTCCTTGTGAGAGTATATAAAATTTACTGGCAGACTAGTGGGTGAACCCGCCTTGAACTGTGCCGCCGTCAGTGTAAATTTAGACAATATACATCACACATAAACTTCTCCTAATGCAATTCAGTTCTCACTGTTGTGTCCATTTTGGCCTTGGAACGCTCTTCCTAGTTCTACAAGTATTTTTCTCGAGAATTTTTCCTTCCATAATTCTTAAAAAAGCAGTCCTACTTCATATTCACATAAGTGACTTCTTATATAGATATTTTACTATATCTAGCGTGGGTTACCAGCGCAAAGAGTCATTAAAAGCTAATGTTTAACTTTATCCACAATAACTGTTGCATTATAGGAATGGATATGAATTTTTCAACTCCACAGTAATTATCTATAGATATATGCAAGTAGGTTGTCCCATTGAACCTAGATCTTAGGATCTTCAGTCAACTAGGTTAAACCTATCATAATGGATAGTAATCGCAGATACAGGTATCGATCATGTTGGAATATCCTCCAAAAATTGGTACAGCCATTTGGCCTCTTCAGTTACCTTACTTAGAGTAATAAACTCTGATTCCATCGTAGATCGTGCAATGCACGTCAGTTTGAAAGATTTTCAATACACTGTTGTATCACTAATCATGAAGACTTATCCACTTATGAATTTCAATTCTTTCATGTCTGATATCCAGTTTGCATCGCAATAATCTTTTAGTACTACTGGATAACTGGTGTAATACACATCTTCTAGGCCTATATCCTTCATGTCAAATTTTGAATTTAATATGTTCTTTAGCAAGTATACATAACAGTATTTCATACAATCGTTAATGAAAGTAATGAAAAACTTATTTGCATTAAATATTTGGACATACTTCAAATCACACACATTAGTGTGAATTAAAACCAATAGTTTGGTACTTCTTTCAATCAAATAAAACGAAGACCGTGTTAACTTTGCTTCAACACAAGTCTCATACTTGTGATTTTCATCTTTTACCTCTGCATAGCAGAACACAGCATGTGCAGGCAACATACTACAAATCGTATGTCTGGGCTGAGTGAACAAACTTTTTGCTGATCGATCACTTCAGGCTGACCACATAACCGATCTAGTCAAGCCAACAACTAGCAGACTAATAATGGTGAACACATAATGTATTCTCTAGAGTAGATGTGACAAAACCAGAGCAGCGTCACGGCTCCAAATACCAATTATTTTATCTCACAAAGGCTAGCCGTGCACGACTACCTAAGGTCGTTGCCTCTCACTTAATAATAATTGATCAAGGTCAAATCATGCACGACTGCCTAAGGCCGTAGCCTCTCACTTAACAACAATCGATCAAGGTAAAGCCGCGCACAGGCTCAACTCATAAATTTTGAAAATAAGGGGTAAAATTATAATTTATCAAATTATGTGTCAATTTGTAATTTTAAAAATTCAGAAGTCAATCTGTAATTTTCAGAACTCCGGGGTTAATACTGCAAATTATCAAAATCTGAGTAAAATCTGTAATTACCAAAATAGAATAAAATTATAAATTTTTCAAAATTTGGAATGAATCTAAAATTGAGTCTTAAAATGTAATTTTTTCAAATTGGGATTGTAAATTCCATAAAGATGGAAGATAAAGACATAGGGTTTCAGCCATCATGATCTCCTACTTCCTTTCTTTTTCTAGCTGCGTTCACCCTAGTCATGCCCTTCTTCCTCGTTTCTCTCATCTCTCTCTCTGAGTAATAAGAGATCTACAAAATAGATACCTCATCTCTGTCTTTCCTTTTTCCACCTCTAATCTCTGATCGGAGACCGTGAGGCCCTGACCATCGCCACCATCTCACTTGGCCGGGAGTAGATCAGTAGTGGATTGGCTCCATCAGTGACGATGCTCGTCAGAAATCTCGAGGTCCGCCACTTTATGATGAACCCAACTCAATCTCGCTAGAGTTCAACAATCCGATGTCGACCCAAGTGTTTTGGGGGCAAGTTTTGAAGACCCTTTTATTTTGATAAAGAACCCTTCAAAAAGACCAGCCACTGTTCTCCAAGTTTTCTTGAATCTTGAACCAATAATTTTTTTTCAGAAACTGTCTCTGAAATTGAAAATCTGAACAATTTTTGAAACGTATGGAAAACAACTCATGGCCAAAATCAGATTCTGAAGACAAATCCAGGGGGAAAAAAAACTGAAATAGTTTCGTTTCCCTTTTCCCAGAACATTAACTGAAATAGATTATAGAAATCTGTATTTTTTTCTTTCCAAAACAGTCTCTCAAAATTTTAGAAACTAAAATTAATTTAGTTGAAAAAACTAAAATCATTGGCTTTGACAATCTGATTAGGGATTAAGATTATCTTACAGAGAGGTGCAACCACCCTTAAAAATATCCCTGCTCTCTGCTGGAGCTTTATTTGGAGTTCAATTCATAAAATATTTTGAAGTGCTTCAAAATGCACACATAAAAGATATATATATATATATATATATATATATATATATACACACGTACATACAAATTTACCAAATTTGTAAGGTGAGGTTCAGATTTGTTTCCTGATCAGAGCAGAGAAGGGATGTGCCCACCTTGGCAACAACAATGCCAACAAAAGTTGCCCATAAGAGGATTTATTAGTCTCTTACACAAGACCCTTAGAGTTGCCCCCAAAGCAACTCGTGTTCATTTTTCTTTCTTTCTTCTTTTTCCCCTTCAAACACAATCATTTACGATTCTGAAATCTAATTTCAGCACACAAATACGTTTTTAAAAACTATTAAAATCAGAAATAGTCTGTAAAGAATTTGTTTGTCTAACGCCGATAACTTTCCTGGACAATTGATTGAAGTTTTTCAAACAATCTGTGAGTTATTTCTAGGAATCATAAGAAATTGAAAACCAATATTGGAGTAAATCCCAAGTAGGTTTTCTAAAGTCTATTAGTGATGAAAATTAATCAGCAAGAATTACTGTAAATAAAAATAGTAATGACGAATTATGAAAATGCTTCACATCGGTTTTTCATTATCTATGCCTTTAGACAACAGTAACTAACCAGTAACTAAGATGCTTTTATGATTTCAATTTCATAAATACAGAAATAAATTCTGAAACTGTTAAAAAAAATAAACAGTTCTGAAAACTGTAAAATACTAAAAACATTCTTTCTTTCTTTTTAAATAGTTTCTGTAAAACTGTAACATTGGACAGAAAAACTATTTTTTTTCTTGTAAAGCTGGACAAAAATTGAACAGAAATGTTTCTATAAAACAATTTTCTTAAATATTTTTTTTTAATTAAAACAGTTAAACAATCTGGGAAAAAAATCAGAAAAAATTGTTTTGAAATTAATTTTCACAATCTTAGATATATAACCATAGGAAGTACAAACTGTTTAGAATTTTGTTTGTAATTCCTATACAAAACTATTTCAACACACAAACAAAATGGAAATCTATCTCAGAGAGCAAAATCTGTTATAGGAATAAATAATTTTACATATGTGCTTATAAGAACTGATTTAAAACTTTGTGGCCAAGTGGATAAGGAGCTGGTTTACAAAACCAGAGATCCTGGGTTCGTTCCCCATCAGAGTAGATTTAAAACCCAAAATATATTACCAAGTATTCTGCCTTTTAAGAACATGAACATGTAAATAAATTAAATTTGTTAATTAAGAACATGAACATGACAACATTAAAATATTTGGGATGTTCATGTTTGTTATAGGAATAAATGGTTGAATATGAACATCAACACGAACTAACAGCAGAATTAAATCTAGAAAAAAAATTATGATACAAAACATAGTAGTCAGAAATTATTTTTTGGAATTCATTTGCCGATCATACAAAATACTAATCATTCTTTGAAATCAATTGCCAATCAAGAGAAAATCTTGCTTAAGATTGTTGGTAAAAATTGATTCGGCAAAATACAGAATTTCAAAGAATAATTTTATTTATTTGCAATAAAGTGAAATTACATAAACGAAATAAAGAAATTAAATTATAAAATCTGAAATTAGAGATACAAACAGTAAATTGGGCAAAATCCTGATTTCGCAGTCTCATTAAGCAAGATTCGCCGCCTACTGAGAGTGTTGCAGGTTTTTGTCGGCGTCTTCCTCGTAAGATAAAATGGTTGAATCACTTACGTCGCAACACATCTGACACAGCCTTGGCAAACAGATAAAGCGTATGTCTCTCTTTCTCTCAAAGAACTCAAATGTATATATATTTTTTTGTTAGTCTTTTGCTTCAATGCAAAGTCTTAGAATTTATAGGAACAAATGTTATTTCAATCCTTATAACTCCCCAGCCATAACCCCCCGTTATGAGGGTGGTTATAGCTACCATCATAACAACCATTACGGGTTATTTATGGCTCAATAAACCCCACCTTTTATGGCTTTTTATGCTGCCCTTTGTGCTGGTTAACAGTTCATTTGAGAGTTGTTAAATTCAGTTTATTTTGGACTTTCATTCGCACCATATTTCCAACATAAAATTGCTCCTATAAAATAGCCAAAATGCGGTTTTTTATGATATTTTTTCCCGCCTCAAATCCCTTGTAGTTGAGTTTTTTCGCCTATAGTGAGTTTTTATTTTAGGTTTGATAAAAATTTTAATGTAAGATTTATGTTCAAATTTGCAACAAAAAAAAACACACACTAAAGACCAAAAAAATAGTTGATTTGTTAAATAAAAATAATTGTTTTAAATAACTATTTTCAAAATAGATAAAAGTTTTTACATTTTTAAATTTCTATGTCAAAAGGAATCGAAAAGTATAAAATTTTGATAAAAATGTTAAGAAAGTTCACTAAATAAAAAATAACTCAAAAGCTAAAGAATTTGAAAAATCTCCCAAAAAAATATATCCCAAACCGGGGCTAAGATCAAATAGGCAAGGACCGTAAAAAAAATAGGTGGATGGCTTAATTGTTCCCATAAAAAATGAGATTGGTCCCAAAATCCTTTTGGTCTATAAATGAAATTATGAGATTGGTCCTCCATATCCTCTTGGTCCATGCATAGGAATTGCAGGCTTCATTTGGGAAAGGTGTTTCCTCCTTTAAATTCACCTAGTTCAAAAGTCTTTTATCTTAAAAAAACTATATATACAAATGAGTTTTTTCGACGTTAGTCGGATGAAATTTTTTATATTTTTGAACTTCTCTCATCAAAAGAAATTGAAAAAACACAATATTTTAATTAAATAGTTAAAAAAAATTAGTTAAATAAAAAAAGAACTCAAAAAGAAAAAAGAAAGAGAAAAAGAAAACAGGAGCCCAAACGGGATTTGGGGCTCGGGACACTCGTTATCATTTGCATTACAAATTTATGTGAGTCATTTTCTTATATTTTCGTAATAATAAAAGCATAATTTGTAAGTCTAAAAAATTAGTCTTCCTCAATTTAAATTTACAAACCGTGTTCATGTCACTTAAGTAAAGCTTTTGACATTGATTTGCTCTTGGGATTATCTTAAAAGTGAATGACTTCAAACTTCGGATTCTCTTACATTGAATGACTTCAAATACTAATATAAAAAATAAATAATGAGCAAAAAACCTTGAAGTCAGCTATGATTGTCCGTACTTTTTTGGGGGACTATTTTATTTATTACAAAGTCAATTCACAACTTAAACTTATTTTATTGCATGTAAATCAACTATAGGAGTTAATAACACTGATATCCCTTATAGTTTTACCAAAATTTCAATTAAGCCCTTATAATTTTAATTGAAATAACTAAGTCAATTTACTTTGTATCTTGTTTCAATGTAGTCCAAAATCACCCACCATGATTTTGTAAATCAGAGAAATAAAGCAACACGAGACACATATGAGGTTTTGTGGAGGGTAGCCAATGGAGATAAAAGAGGATTGTACAACAAATTAAAGGGAGAAAGTAGCATAAAGCTTGGCGGCAAGAAAGTGGCGGGAGACGAGAGAAAAATATTGTACTGAGACAAAGACCATGGATGAGAGATGTGTAATTTTCCTAGATTACCCTCACAACCTCCACGTGCAACTCGTGTTAATTTATATTGTTTTATTTATGAAATAGTGTTGGGCAATTGGACTACATTGAAACTTTATATAAAATAAAATGGCTTATTTGTTTAAATAAAAAAGAAAAATTCAGATAACAAGGACAAAGCGGAGATAATAAATTGAATTTTTCCTAATAATGTTTAACTTTCAAGGACATTTAAAAAAATAAAAAGATGAAAAACCTTCTTGCAGTTTTTGCAAGAAATGATGATCTTTCCATTTATTTATTTTTTTGCCGTCCCAAAAATAGACTACTTCATTTAAAATTGATTGTTACAATTACTAATCTTAGACCTTTTTTGGATTAGTGAACCAAAGTCAATGGGTAAGTGATTATGAAGATTACGTGTACTATATTCCCCATAAAAATCTGAACGAGATAAATTGAATTATTTTAAATTTATGTTAATTTTTTTTTTAAAAAAATATTTTTTAATCAATTTTTTTTTATTTTTTCGATTCATTTCAATTAAAGAAAGGACTAATTAAGTTTTTCTATATAGTTTATGTTGTGCCCAGAATTGAACAAAAACACACTCAAATACTAATACACACAAAGACAAATATTTACTAGGTTCAACTAATTTGCCTATGTTCTCGTGTAGCAGTAATTCCAGTATTGAGAAAAATTTACAAGATTGCAAGTTCTTGTCTCTTTCAAGCTCTTTGAATTCTCTATTTAATCTCACTCTTCTACACAAATTAGGCAGCCATATACAAGGTATATATAGGCTGAGATTTACATAGAATCTGATAACAATAACTAAGAAAGTTAAAACTTTCTTGAAAGCTCAAAAATTGCATTGGAAGAGAACAATTTTTCTTGGGAGAGAGCAGTCCTTGGCAAACAAATGAGTTTGCTTGGAATCTGAAAATTGAGCTAAATTTCAACATTTTAAACTTTTCGCAAAGTTGGTAACGACTTCACAACCACTACTAGACTTTTGGATTTGATGCATGTTTATAGGAAGAGGAAAGTAACCTATGAAGCATTTACTCTTTTTTTTTTTTTGCAGTAATTTGGATTTTAATTTTATATATATATATATATATATTTTTGATTCCGTTAAGGGTTGAGCTTATCTCCGATTATTAAAAAAATTGAATAGATCCAATACTCTAATTTGAGCCCACCACATGGCTTACTTTTATAATCGGAACCATCAATCTTTTAGCCATCAACGTGCAAATTATCCTTGAAAAAAAATCAATTTCATTGCATAAATGCAACCACATTATGTTTTTATATTTGTTTTGATATAAATAAACGGTATATTTTCAAAATTATAATTTTTCAAAAATAAATGTTATAAATCATGTGGTACAATGATCGGAATGAGCTAATTAATGTTTTGTATGACCAATAACCTAAATATCGACATTTAAAATGAATAGTTCCGATCATCAGCTAAAACAACACTTCCTTTGCATTTGCATGGCATTACAATATCATTAATCATTGTTTCATTTATTCTTTTGTTGCTGAAAATATTTATCAAATATGTTTTGCTTGTTGTTGAATCGATATGAAATTATAGGGTGAACTTTATTTTTAACCGGTATAATAAGGTGGTAAAATAAAATTTTATTTTTAATATTTATTTGTTATCTGTTAGGCAATAAGCTTTTCTATTGATTTAATATTTTTTTATTGAGCAAAAAAATTGTTAGTTTAATATTTATTTTTTCAATTTTGACTAAATTGAGTTGCAAAAATAGGATTTTAAACAAACAAGTCGAGACGAGCAGTGTTTTGTTAAAACTTTGCTAGAAAATTTGTCGAACTTAAAAATGTATTCAACTTTGGTTAATACGTTTATCAATTAGTCAAGTCGATCTCAAATAAACACTTATTGGGCACTAGCACTTTACTCCTTACACGTTCCCTAGGATTTCTCTCTTCTCGACCGACAAAGTTAGAGTCCAACCTTTTAATAACGAACGACAATGATTATGAGTTGACCTTGAGTAGCTTAATTTTTGTTTACACAATATAAGTTTTTCTAGCCGAGTAATTACTTATTCAAGTTTCATTTAAAAATTTAATGAGTTTTCGAATTTGTTCAATTTTTTTTAAAAAGAGGCTAACTAGATTGTCCTCGTTAACTCTCACGTCAAGGCCAGCCAAGTCCATAGTGAATCTCGGATTATTCAACCACACTAGAATTCACATTTTGGTAAAAAAGAACATGTTTTGTAGAATTCACATTTTGGTAACACCAACATGTGAATCTCGAAACCGACGTTCAATCCCCTGCATATGAAATGAGAGGGTCCTTTTTTCCACTTTGATTATTGTGGGCCCTGAAGTCAAATTTTGCATCCCAAGTTTTGATAAAGTACTGAAAATGATTAGACTGAAAATCAAATGAGAGGACTTTAAGAAGGAAAACGAAGTAGACGATAGAAGTCCGTTCCGTACAATAAATACAAGAGATTCTTTTAATTTTATTTTTTTTTGTTAAATTTTTAATCCAAACATAACCTAAAAAAAATATAAAAAATGAATTTGTACGGTTCGGTGTAAACTTGTCTACGATCACACAGGAGAGATGAATTATTGTGATGAGTAGATATACGCACAAACTCGAAAACACCCCAAAACTTGATAATCATAATATCGAGGATTCTAAATTTGAAGGCACGAAAATATATGTAACCCAAATTAAAATTATTTGCCAAAAAAATTGAAGTGAAATACTTCTTTTAATTACAAATATCTTTAATTCTTCATGTTCGATAACTATTCTTTGAAATTGAGCTAAGAATTGATAATTTCGTAGAATATTTTTTTAACTTGTACACAATTGACGTGCGATTAATTATAAATTAGGGATGGAAACAATTATAGTTTATGCAATTAAGTTGTGAATGTTTTTTTTTGTTTGAGATTTTGAGCTCATTGCATTCTTTTGTTATTTTCAATAATATTAGTGCATGTATTGGATATGCTCAATTATTGGGCTAACCACGAGAAAAAAATAGAGTATGAATGTGCCACATCATATAATAAATAAAATATAATAAAAGTATATAATAAGCACAACATTACTCCTATAAAATAGCCAAAATATGATTTTTTATGATATTTTTTTCCGCCTCAAATCTATTGTAGTTAAGTTTTTTGGTCTTCAAACACATCCATACCTTATTAAAAACATTCGAATTCACCATGTTAAGGCTCGATTTGGGATAAATTCGAATCCACCCTATTTTGCTTTGATAAAAATTTTAATGTAAAATTTATCTTCAAATTTGCAAAAAAATAATTGATTTGTTAAATAAAATTAATTGTTTTAATGAACTATTTTCAAAATAGATAAAAAATGAGATTGGTCCCAAAATCCGTTTGGTCTATATAAATGATATTATGAGATTGGTCCCACATGGGAATTGCAGGCTTCATTTGCGAAAGGTGTTTCCTCCTTTAAATGCACCAAATCCAAAAGTCTTACTGGCAGTTGTAAAGTCATCTGCAACTCTTTCGTGAAAAAATAATAAATTTAACCTTAAATTTAGAATTTTCAAAGTTTTTTTCTCAGTACATTTATTAAAAATAAAATAAAAAAAATTGTAAGACAAAAAAACCCACTTTTATCTTAAAAAGACTATATATAAAAATGAGTTTTTTTCGACTTTAGTCCGATAGAATTTTTTATATTTTTGAACTTCTCTCATCAAGAGAAATTGAAAAAATAAAATATTTTAATTAAATAGTTAAAAAAATTTACTTAAATAAATATAAAAAAAAACAAGAATCCAAACGGGATAGTAACCAGTGCCTTGGAACTCGGAACCCCTGTTATCATTTGCCTTATAAATTTATGTGAGTCATTTTCTTTTATTTTCGTAGTAATAAAATCGTAATTTACAAGCCTGAAAAATTAGTCTTCCTCAATTTAAGTAAAGCTTTTGAAATTGATTTGCCCTTCGGATTATCTTAGATTGAATGACTTCAAATACTAATATAAAAAATAAATAATAATAAAAAAACATTAAAGTCAGCTATGATTGTCCGTACAAATGTTTTTTTTACTATTTTATTAATTACAGAGTCCATTCACAACTTAATTGCATGTAAATCAACTATAGGAGTTAATAACACTGATATCCCTTATAGTTTTACCAAAATTTCAATTAAGCCCTTATAATTTTAATTGAAATAACTAAGTCATTTTACTTTGTATCTTGTTTCAATGTAGTCCAAAATCACCCACCATGATTTTGTAAATCAGAGAAATAAAGCAACACGAGACACATATGTGGTTTTGTGGAGGGTAGCCAGTGGAGATAAAAGAGGATTGTACAACAAATTAAAGGGAGAAAGTAGCATAAAGCTGGGCGGCAAGAAAGTGGCGGGAGACGAGAGAAAAATGTTGGATGAGAGATGTGTAATTTTCATAGATTACCCTCACAACCTCCACGTGCAACTCGTGTTAATTTATGTTGTTTCATTTATGAAACAGTATTGAGTAATTGGACTACATTGAAACTCTATATAAAATAAAAGGACCTACTTGTTTCAATAAAGAAAAGAAAAGTTCAGATAACAAGGACAAGCGGAGATAATAAATTGAGGCTATAAGCTTTTCCATCGGTATAATAAGGTGGTAAAATCAAATTTTATTTGTTATATGTGAGGCTATAAGCTTTTCCATGGATTTAATATTTTTTTAGTGAGCAAAATTTTTTTTATTAGTTTAATATTTATTTTTCAATTTTGACTAAATTGAGATCTATAAGTTGAGTTGCAAAAATAAGATTTTAAACCAGCCAAGTCGAGATAAGCAATTTTTTGTTAAAACTTTGCTTAAAAATTTATCAAGCTTAAAAATGTATTCAACTTTGGCTAATACGTTTATTAATTAGTCAAGTCGATCTCAAATAAACACTTATTGAGCACTAGCATTTTACTCCGTACACGTTCCCTAGGATTTCTCCCTCCTCGACCATACAAATTTAGAGTCCAATCTTTTAATAACGAACAACAATGATTATGAGTTGACCTTGAGTAGCTTGATTTTTTTTTACACAATATAAGTTTTCCTAGCCAAGTAATTGCTTATTCAAGTTTCGTTTAAAAATTTAACGAGTTTTCTAATTTGTTCAAATTTTTAAAAAAAGAAGTCTAACTAGATTGTCTTCATTAACCCTCACATCAAGGCCAACCAAGTCCATAGCGAATCTCGGATTATTCAACCACAATAATGAATCAATCTTATTTTTCTTCCATTAGGTACGATTATCAACTTCATTTTGGCTTAAAATCAACGTCTTGAAAATCGGATTGGTGCATGCACCGGGAAAGCGACGGAATGAACGGATCACCGGTTCAATCATTGAATCAAACTGAAATTAAATTGTGATGCCATAAACATATTGAAAATTATAGATAAATAAGAAAAGGTATTAAAATTAAATAAATAGTGTATTTTAATTAATAACTATTTCAGATTTGAACAAATAGAAACTTGCATGTATTAAATATTTTTCTTATTTGCAAACATTAGTTTATATTAAGTTTGTTTATATAATATGTTTTGTAGAATTTAACAATAGGTACTTGTTTGCCAAAAAAAGAATAGGTACTTGTTGATGTAGTGGAGTACATAACCAGAGGCGGAGCCACCCTTGGCCTAAAAAGGGCTATAGACCTCCCTCAATTTCAAAAAATTATAAAACTTATTTTAGATTTTTAAATTTTTTACACTTTAGCCCCCTTTAGAATATATTACAAAAAAAATTCACATTTTAGCCCTTCCAACCTCAAATCTTGGCTCCGCCCCTGCGTAACACCAACATGTGAATGTTGCAACCCATGTTCAATCCCCTGCATATGAAATGAGATGATCGATTTAAGCACATGAACAATACGTGATTGATTTCTATTATTATTTCAAATAAACTAGTAATAGAAGGGATGTAAATGATATAATTAAATAGTTACGGGGTCAATATGAGTCACTTTTTAAATGAGAAAGTAAAAGTGACAAAAAATAATAATTTAAGGAGTGTTTGTGAAATTAAGTCTAACAAAAGGAACCTTAAAAAAAAAAAATAGGTACTTGGTTGGTGCAGTGGAATACCTAACACCAACATGTGAATCTCACGACCCACATTCAAAAACCTGAAGTGGGTGGTTAAATTGTAAGAAAGTCCTCAAAACTGAGATTGGTCCTGGTCTATAATGAAATTATGAGATTGGTCCCATATTTCCTCTTGGTCCATTCATAGAAACTGCAGGCTTCATTGGGAATGGTGTTTCCTTTTTTGAGGATTCCAGACGTGAAGCATTTCTTTCTCCTTTAAATCATTTTAGTGGCAGTTGGAAAAGTCATCTTCAACTTTTTTGTGACTCCTAGGTGCCTTGTTAATTGTTTACTAATTTTTTTGTGTCGTCCTTATTACATTTGGTTTTTAATTTTTTATTAGATAAAATGTATTAATATTCTTATTTTATTTTTAATTTTTAAATTCAAATAATAAGATTAAAATTTCAAATTTTAATAAAGTATAAAAAAATAATAAAACTAAATAAAAATATATTAAATACATTTGAAGTTGAACAAATTGTTAATTTAAATAATCTGAAATTAGAAAACTTGTGGCTTTGAGGCATATCAATTGACACTTTCCTTAAAGTCTTATTTGCCCACATTGTTTTGCTGCAAGGTTATAGGTAAAATACTTTTAGGATGCAACAAAGACTCTGGAATCTGCAAACAATATTTTCTACAGATTTTCTTTTA
>BRYE01000008.1:3545826-3548326 GCA_030159115.1 Actinidia arguta var. hypoleuca
AAATTGAGCCAAATTCCAACAGTTTAAACTTTATATAAAGTTGGTGATGACTTCACAACCACTACTAGACTTTTGGATTTGATGCATGTTTATAGGAAAAGGAAAGTAACCTCTGCAGCATATGCTCTTTTTTTTTTATAAGTAATTTGGATTTTAATTTTATATATATATATATATATAATGCTCTTTTTTTTTATAAGTAATTTGGATTTTAATTATATATATATATATATATATATATATATATATATATATTACTTTTTCGATTCCATTAAGGGTTAGGCTTGTTGTGGTAGAAAATTGGGGTGAGCAATCAACAATCAAATTGCTTTCTCACCTCGGAACTGGACCTTGGCGACCACTCGGGCGACTTGTACAGACGAACAAACATAATCGGCCGAGACGAGGCTGCTCAAAACCCCTCTGGCGTGGGAATTAGATCAAGGTGAATATAGGCTAGGCAATGTGAAGACAAAGCTACAAATGTGTGCATGTAAAACTTAAATCATACCTCATTATGGTGGGGGAGCAGCTTTTTTATATATGGAGAATGGTGGGCCAAGTCAGCAAATCACGGAGAGATCCCTAGAAGGATATATATGGAAGGATATCTCAACAATATCAAAGATAGAATAGGAAGTTGCCATCTAAAGAACGTTCCGTTATTATAGGCGGCATGATAGAGATTCTCATGAAGATATGTTCCTTATGGAGATGGAGTCTTTATGGAGATGATCTCTGATCTAGCAAGGTAACCAACCTCGCCCCCTAGCGATATGAAGAACACTGGCGAACTCCCAGTCGAAATGATCAACTGGTACAACGACATTCTTGGCGATCAAGTTTGGCATCGGGGCGATGTGTCTATGTTAGGCGATGTTCCTCACATCAACTATAGGTGGTGAATTTACCCCACATCAATAACCCCTACTCGAGATGCTGAAGATGAGCATTTGGGATCTACGAGTAGCAAAAGAAGCAACTGCCTTATGATGACGTGGGCGAATAATGATGGTGTACCTCTATTAGCCGACACATGGCGAAATGCATTAATGGCGAAATGATGTTTTGACACGTCTTGGAGGGAATGGCGGTTATGAGCTAGAACTTCAAAGCGTCACACGATCTTGGCCATTGGAGCAGATGGATCTCAGCCCTTGATACTTCTTATAAATAGGGGGTTCCCCCATTCATTTGTACTCTTTTGTTTCTGCTGTCGAAGCACTACTTCTGCACCTAAGTGCACCTCACCCTAATCAACTCACCACCAACTCTTTATCTTAACTTTCCAGTAAGTACAACTACTAATTTCGCCTTCAATTTCTTTTCTCTAGCTTCCAATATATGTCCGATAGAACCGACGTAGTAAACTTAGAAAACTCACTATCGTCTTGGGTGTCTGAGCATCAAGGAGAAAAGTCAGTCATGACGGGTGAGGTTAACCTTCTTCCTTTCTCGCCTAGGATAAACTCTCCTATCCTCGAGGGTAATCCTTTGACGGATGAGGTCAACCAATCTCCCCCTCCCCCACCCAGGGAAGACCCTAATAGCCCCGGGAGTAATCCCTTGGCCGCCCCCTTCTAGTTTAGGGGGAAACTAATATTATGACAACTAACGAGCTTAACTCTCTTAAAGAGTCCTGCTCCTTTCCCCCAAACATTCAAATTAGGATGCTCAAGGAGGGAGAGACCATAACTTTAACCCGCCCAGGTGAGGTGGCCTTTTATGAGGCCGCCTTTCACGTCGGCCTTCGTCTTCCCATCCATCCTACAATTAGGATGATTTTGCAATTTTACAACATTTACCCTGTCTAACTTGTCCCCAACGCGTGGCCGAGAGTCGTATGCGTAATAGCTTTGTGGCAAGCTTACAAGTACGCCATCTCTCTCTTCGAGTTCAGGAACCTGTTTAGCCTTAACAAAAATCCCAAGCCAGATCATGGATGGCTATACTTTAAGGCGAGGTCAAAGAAAGCCCTGATCGGGGGATATCCCAGCAATGTCAAGGGATGGAAGAGAAATTTTTTCTTCATCTCGGGGGACGACTGGGAGTTTCTTATTAGGCTTATCTCCGATTATTAAAAAAACTGAATAGATCTAGTCCTCCAATTTGAGCCTACCACATGGCTTACTTTGATAATCGGAATCATCAATCTTTTAGACATCAACGTGCAAATTATCCTTGAAAAGAAATCAATTTCATCGCATAAATGCAACAACATCATGTTTTTATATTTGTTTTGATATAAATAAATGGTATATTCTCAAAATTATATTTTTATTCAAAAATAAATGTTATAAATCATGTGGTACAATGATCGGAATGAGCTAAATAACGTTTTGTATGACCAATAACCTAAACATCGACATTTAAAATGAATTGTTCCGATCATCAAATAAAACAATGCTTCCTTGCATCTGCATGGCATTACAATATCATTAATCATTGTTTCATTTATTCTTTTGTTGCTGAAAATATTTATCAAATATGTTTTGTTTGT
>BRYE01000008.1:3553326-3560826 GCA_030159115.1 Actinidia arguta var. hypoleuca
GGTCTTCATATATATAGTGTTACACTGTTACTATTATTCAAAACACACAGTGGCCTTTGTGAAAGCATTGTGGACATTTTGATTGATGTTTTTCTTCGAAATGATGTATTATTATACATGGATTCTTATATTCAGACGAAGGATTTAAGGAGGAATTTGAACTATTGGATCTATTAATTTTTTTTTTCTTTCATTAAATAATTAATCCAAACACAATCCTAGTGAAATGATAGACAAACAAAATATTTGTACATGACTTATGCTCAATATCTTGTGGCTCAAAACAAGAACACCCACGAAGATAGTTTTTATTTACAAATCTGACATCAACACATTATTCTGGTGATATTTTATATAATAAATTCTCCCGTAAAAATAGAATTTCTTTTTTTTTTCTTATTATTTTTAATTTGAATTATGTGCAGATAGACCAAGACTTGACCCCAATACTCTGCCCTTATTTCCACCAACACTATCATGAGCCCCACTTGTGGATGGACTATGAAACAGTGAAATCCAATGCTTCTCAACTGGACCACCTCAAAATGGTTGAGTTTAAAGGCTTCACAAGCCAAGAGGATGAGTTAGTTTTATTGGATCTTTTGCTTCACAGTGCCACACCTTGGACCCTCAAGTCGATGGTTGTCATTTCACCAGAGGAACAGCCATGGCAGGTCTCAAAGATCCCTAGGAGTCAGCTAAAGCACACATATTATGGAAACAGGAGAATAGTGGTTTCAGCCCCAAACAAAGACTATTTTTTTGGGTTAACACAAGAAAATAACACTGCCATTCAATGCTTGTCGCCCAATCCAATTAAGTCTTAAGAAAGACTAATCTAGAGACACTGAAGCTAATAATCGAGCAAATTTTTAGCTAAATCTTTATCAATCGAGCTATCATTGGGGTTCTTTGTTTGTTTTGTGCATGTGTGTAGTAAAATGCAATAAAATGTATGACTACATAGATGGATAAATTAAAGCTCACTATTTGTGAAGATTCACCTTTATTTTTGTTTTTTGGCTTTAGTTTGTTCATTTGAAAAAGACTATTTACCAGTGGGGCATAAGCACAACATCGCGCTGTGAGCAATGTGGACCAATTCTAGGCCAAGGTTTGTAATCGGAACCGTACACACAAGGGCTTGCTAAATACATTATCTATGGAACAAAAGTTAATCTGATATTATTATCCATATATATGATCGAATTGTACTTGTATTAATGAAATGGACCGCATATATATATATATAATTTTGGGAATAAGTTGTAACATAAATATAATTAAATTATGTGACTATTAATATTCGATTAATTTAATTATTTTCATATATTATGCACTCGATGAGCCTTACAAGATAAATAGTTCTCAAAGTATCATTGAGCCATATAAAGAAGTTTTACATGCAATCAGTTTTTTAATTTATAACTACATGAAAACCAAAGAAACATTAACACAACCTACTCAAATCATTTTTGTCATTTTTATCTAGAATATTTTATTTATGGGAAAGAAATAACTTAATTCTAAATAAAGATAGACACCAGCCAATAAATCATTCGAAATTGGGAATATATATAAAAACTAAGGTTCGGGTCAGATTATTCAGTTCTCGCCCCGCGCCGCCCCAAATTCATTGTGGTTAAGTTTCTTGGTCTTCAAACCCATCCATATCTTATTAAAAACATTCAAATCCATTTGGGGTAGAAAAAAATACCAATGAGAAAAAAATTAGTTAACCCGCTCATACCTTATTAAAAACATTCGAATCCATCCTATTACGGCATGATTTGGGATAGGTTTTTTATATAGATTTTTAAATGTTTGAGTTTTGAATTGTTTTGTCTTTAGTAAGCTTTTGTTTTAGGTTTGACAAAAAAATTAATTTAAAATTTATGTTAAAATTAGTAAAAGAAACACTAAAGAAAAAAAATTACCTAATTTATTAAATAAAAATAATTATTTTAATGAACTATTTTCAAAATAGATAAAAGTTTTTACATTTTCAAAATTATTTCGTCAAAATGAATCAAAAAGGTATAAAATTTTGATTAAAATAGTCAGAAAGTTCACTAAAAAAATAGACTCAAAAACTAAAACAGTTAAAAATTCTCCCAAAAAAATCTATCCCAAACCGCGGCTAAGATCAAATAGACAAGGACCATCGTAATTGAGTTTTTTTGGCCTTCCCTAAAATAGACTAGCTAGTTCATTTAAGTTTGATTGCTACAATGATTTAAAAATTTTAAATTATTGAACCAAAGTCAATGAGTAAGTAAGATTATGAAGATTACGTGTATGAATATGCCCATAAGTGTCATCAACATACTTAATAACCTCGACATATTACTGAATCACCCCATAAACACTAAGTTATTCTAATTTGAATCAAGAAATGTTACTCGAATTCAAAAATAAACAGTACAGATTCACATAGTTATGTAATATCACATGTTTATTTGAATCTGAACTATTCAAAAAAAAAAATTTAATCCAAATTTGGGGACCGTAATACTATTGATTATATTATGTTATATTGACATTGTGTACGTTGCAATCTATTTGATCTTAAATTTAAAAAAAAACTCTCATATATTTTTTTTATAATGGGTACTCAACCCAAGAACCGATTAATTTGGGAGATTAATTCCACCGTCCACTAACACCAAGACAAGGGAAGAAAAACACTCTCATATATTATGCTAACAATTTAAAACTAATTTAAAAATTGTAAGAGCTTACACTTCTGAATTGTAAGAGTTTACATTCCTATTGATGGATTTATGTCAACTAATATCCTATATACTAACATTTCTGTCAATCTTTATTGACAAAGTCTGTAGTACATACTATGTAATAAATTCTACAATCAATTGTGGCGAATGTTACATGGGTGTATATATATTACAAATAATTTGTTATATACTATTGTGGTATATGTTAAGACCTTTTTGTAATAAAAAATTATAATTATTTTGTTACGGTCGATTATAGTAAATATTATGATCGCTTATGATAATATTATATCTATAAACGCACGCAATATTTTTTAAGATATGTACTTTCGTCAGTTTCTTCTTTATTTTGAGAATCTACTTCATTTTTAAATGTAAACCTTCACACTATATATTAAAATTCTAAATTTTAAATGAAATGAAATTCTAAATTCTTCCCATGTACAAAGAGAGAGAGAAAGTAGGTGGATGGCTTAATTGTTCCCATCTAAAATGAGATTGGTCCCAAAATCCATTTGGTCTATAAATGAAATTATGAGATTGGTCCCACGTATCCCCTTGGTCCATGCATAGGAATTGCAGGCTTCATTTGGGAAAGGTGTTTGCTGTTTAAGGATTCCAGACTAGAAGCATCCCTTGATCCACGTATTGGGACTATATACAAATGATTTCTTTTTACGTTAGTCCGATGAAATTTTTTTATACTTTTGAGCTTCTCTCATCAAGAAAAATTAAAAAGACATAATATTTTAATCAAATATTAAAAAAAATTCACTTAAATATAAAAAACTCAAAAAAAAGACCCCAAACAAAATTGTAACCAGTGCCTTGGAGCTTGGGACACTCATTATCATTTGCCTTACAAATTTATGTGAGTCGTTTTCTTACACCCCAAACAAGATCGTAATCAATGCATTGGAGCTCGGGGCACTCGTTATCATTTGCCTTACAAATTTATGTGAGTCGTTTTCTTATATTTTCTTTCTCTGACGACTTTGAGATCCGAAAAATAGTAATAAAATCATAATTCGCTAGTCTTGAAAATTAGTCTACCTCAATTTAAATTTATAAACCGTGTTCACCTCACTTCCATAAAGCTTTTGAATTTTATTTGCTCCTCGGATTATCTTAGATTGAATGACTTCAAATACTAATATAAAAAATAAATAATAAACAAAAAATATTAAAGTCATCTATAATTGTCCGTACAAATGCTTTTGACTATTTTAATAATTACAAAGTCGATTCACAACTTAAACTTATTGTATTCCATGTAAATTAACTATAGGGACAAATAACACTGACATCTCTTACAGTTTTACCAAAATTTCAATTAAGCCCTTATAATTTTAATTGAAATAACTAAATTATTTTACTTTTTATATTGTTTCAATGTAGTCCAAAATCACTCACCAGATTTTGTAAATCAGAGGAATAAAGTAGCACAAGGCGCATATGAGGGTTTGTGGAGGGTAGCCAGTGAAGATTAAAGAGGATTGTACAACAGATTAGAAGGGGAAATAGCATAAAGCTGGGAGGCAAGGAGAGAGAAATGTTGTGCTAAGACAAGGCCATGGATGAGAGAGATGTAATTTCCATAGATTGCCCATAGAGCCTGCACGTGCAACTCGTGTTACTTTATATTGTTTCATTTATGAAATAGTGTTAAGCGATTGGACTATATTGAAACGCTATATAAAATTAAATGGCTTATTTGTTTCAGTAAGAAAAGGAAAGTTCAGATAACATAGACAAAGCGGAGATAATAAATTGAATGTTTCCTAATAATGTTTAACTTTCAAAGAAAATTTAAAAAATTAAAAGATAAAAAATCTTCTTGCAGTTTTTGCAAGAAATGATGAGCTTTTCATTTATTTATTTTTTTGCCTTCCAAAAATAAACTACTTCATTTAAAATTGATTGTTACAATTATTAATCTTAGACCTTTTTGGAAGAAAAACTTTATTCCCAACCCCCCACCCCGACGTGACTTTGCCATTCATCTCTTAATTATTATTATTTTTTTTTAATACCATCTCCCGGTTATTTATTAAAAAAAATAATCAAAATTTTATAATTTCTTTTTACTTACACCTTTCGAATTTTTATATAATAAATTTTATAATTTCTTTTACTTCTCCAGTTTTTAAAACAAACTGAATAGGTCCAGTCCTCTAATTTGAGCCCACCACATGGCTTACTTTGATAATCGGAACCATCGATCTTTTAGACATCAACTTGCAAATTATCCTTCAAAAAAAAATAGTTTCATCGCATAAATGCAACCACATCATGTTTTCATATTTGTTTTGATATAAATAAACGGTATATTCTCAAAATAATAATTTTTCAAAAATAAATGTTATAAATCATGTGATCGGAATGAGCTAATTAATGTTTTGTATGACCAATAACCTAAACATCGACATTTAAAATGAATAGTTACGATTATCAAATAAAACAATGCTTCCTTTGCATTTGCATGGCATTACAATATCATTAATCATTGTTTCATTTATTCTTTTGTTGCTGAAAATATTTATCAAATATGTTTTGTTTGTTGTTGAATTGATATGAAATTATAAGGCGAACTTTATTTTTAACCTGTATAATAAGGTGGAAAATTCAATTTTATTTTTAATATTTATTTGTTATCTGTTAGGCAATAATAAGATTTTCCATTGATTTAATATTTTTTAGTGAGCAAAAAAATTGTTAGTTTAATATTTATTTTTTCAATTTCGACTAAATTGAGTTGCAAAAATAGAGTTTTAAACAAGTCAAGTTGAGACGAGCATTGTTTTGTTAAAACTTTGTTTGAAAATTTATCGAGCTTAAAAATATAGCCAATTTTGGTTAATACGTTTGTTAATTAGTCAAGTCAATCTCAAATAAATACTTATTGAGCATTAGCATGTCACTCCTTATGCGTTTCCTGGGCTTTCTCCTTTCCTGACTAGACAAATTTAGAGCTCAATCTTTTAATAACGAACAACACTGATCATGAGTTAACCTCGAGTAGCTTGATTTTTTTTTTATACAATATAAATTTTTCTAGCCGAGTAATTGCTTATTCAAGCTTCGTTTAAATTTAACAACTTTTCAAATTTGTTCAATTTTTTTTTAAAAAAAGAGTATAACTAGATTGTCATCGTTAACTCTCACATCAAGGTCAGCCAAGTCCATAGCGAATATCGGATTATTCAACCTTATTAACGAATCAATCTTATTTTTCTCTGTCTTGGACTTTTTGCATTAGGTAGGATTATCAACTTCATTTTGGCTTAAAATCAATGTTTTGAAAATCGGATTGGTGAGTACACTGGGAAAGCGATGGAATGGACGGATCACCGGTTTAATTGTCGGGTTAAACCGAAATAAACTGTGATGCAACAAACATATTGAAAATTATAGATAAATAAGAAAAGGTATTAAAAATAAAAAAAATAGTGTATTTTCATTAATAACTATTTCAGATTTGAACAAATAGAAACTTGCATGTATTAAATATTTTTCTTATTTTATTTTTAATATTTATTTATTATTTGTTAGACAATAATAAGCTTTTCCATTGATTTAATATTTTTTTAGTAAGCAAAAAAAAATGTTAGTTTAATATTTATTTTTTCAATTTCGACTAAATTGAGTTGCAAAAATAGGGTTTTAAACTAGTCAAGTCGAGATAAGTATTGTTTGTTAAAACATTATTTGAAAATTTATTAAGCTTAAAAATGTATTCAACTTTGGTTAATACATTTATTAATTAGCCAAGTCGATCTCAAATAATACTTATTAAGTATTAGCATGTCACTCTTTACACGTTTCCTAGGCTTTCTCCCTTCCCGACTAGACAAATTTAGAGTCCAATCTTTTAATAACGAACAACACTGATTATGAGTTAACCTCGAGTAGCTTGATTTTCTTTTACACTATATAAGTTTTTATAACCGAGTAATTGCTTATTCAAGTTTCATTTAAAAATTTAACGAGTTTTCAAATTTGTTCAAATTTTTTAAAAAAAAGTCTAACTAAATTGTCATCGTTACCCTCACATCAAGGTCAGCCAAGTCCATAGCGAATCTCGGATTATTCAACCTCATTAATGAATCAATCTTATTCTTCTTGTGTTAGGTAGGATTATCAACTTCATTTTGGCTTAAATTGGATTGGTGAGTGCACCGAAAAAGCAACGGAGTTGACGGATCACTAGTTCAATTGTCAGGTCAAACCAAAATTATATTGTAATGCAACAAACATATTGAAAATTATAGATAAATAAGAAAAGGTATTAAAAATAAATAAATAATGTATTTTCATTAATAACTATTTCAGATTTGAATAAATAGAAACTTGCATGTATTAAATATTTTTCTTATTTCCAAACATTATTTTATATTAAGTTTGTTAGATAACATGTTTTGTAGAATTTAACAATAGGTACTTCTTTGCCAAAAAAAAAAAAAAAATAGGTACTTGGTTGGTGTAGTGGAGTACGTAATACCAGCATGTGAATGTCGTGACCTACCTAAATTAGCGGTTTGAGATGGTTTAGTGGTTTGAGACTATTTTGATAAGGGATAAAACTTCAGCTACCTAAATTAGCAATTTCAAAAGAAAAAATGGTTCACTCCAAGACAACCAAGTCGGCCGAACGTCGCCCATGACCTCCATTCGGTTATCCACATCGTCCATATTTTCATGTTCTATTATCGGGGCTCCACAATCTTTACGTTTTCTCCACGTTTTTCACGTCGAATATAACGTC
>BRYE01000008.1:3563326-3570826 GCA_030159115.1 Actinidia arguta var. hypoleuca
CATGTCTTACTTTAATAATCGGAATCATCGATATTTGAGACATCAACGTGCAAATTATCCTTGAAAAAATATCAGCTTCATCACGTAAATGTAACCACATCATGTTTTCATATTTGTTTTGATAAAAATAAACGATATATTCTCAAAATTATAATTTTTTCAAAAATAATGTTATAAATCATGTGGTACAAAGAACGGAAAGAGCTAATTAATGTTTTGTATGACCAATAACCTAAACATTGAAGTTTAAAATGAACAGTTCCGATCATCAAATAAAACCACGCTTCATTTGCATGGTATTACATTATCATTAATTATTGTTTCATTTATTCTTTTGTTGCTGAAAATATTTACCAAATTTGTTTTGGTGTTTGTTGAATAAATTTCTAATTTACCAAAAAAATTTTTTTTACGAAATACTGTATTTATTTGACTTTGGGAAGAGTCATTTGGAGTCATTGTTGAATCGATATGACATTATATTGTGAACTTTATTTTTAACTTGTATAATAAGGTGGTAAAATCAGAATTTATCTTCAATATTTATTTGTTATCTGTTAGGCAATAAACTTTTCCATTGATTTAATATTTATTTTTATTGAGCAAAAAATTTTTTGCTAGTTTTATATTTATTTATTTAATTTTGACTAAATTAAGATTTATCTATAAATTGAATTGCAAAACTAGAGTTTAAACAAGTCAAGTCGAGCCGAACAGTATTTTGTTAAAGCTTTGTTTGAACATAGATTGTCCTCGTTAACTCTCACATCAAGGTCAGCCAAGTCTATAGCGAATCTCAGATTATTCAACCACATTAATGAATCAATCTTATTTTTCTTTCTCTGTCTGACTTTTTACTTTAGGTAGGATTATCAACGTCATTTTGGCTTAAAATCAATGTTTTGAAAATAGGATTGGTGAGTGCACCGACAAAGCGATGGGAAGGATGGATCACCAGTTCAATTATCATGTCAAACCGAAATTGAACTTTGACGCCATAAACATATTGAAAATTATAGATAAATAAGAAAAGGTATAAAAATATATAAATAGTGTATTTTCATTAATAACTATTTCAGATTTGAACAAATAGAAACTTGCATGTATTAAATATTTTTCATTTTTGCAAACATTATTTCATATTAGGTTTGTTTATATAACATGTTTTGTAGAATTTAACAATAGGTACTTCTTTGCCAAAAAAAACTAAAAAAACAATGGTACTTGATTGGCATAGTGAAGTAAGTTTTGTAGAATTTCACTTGGTCCACATTTTCATGTTACTATTATCAAGTCTCTACGATCTTTTCCATGTTCTTCACGTCGAATATAACGTCAGAATATGCTTCGTATCTCCAAGACGAAGTGAACATGTTCTCCACCCAACCTATCTCGGCCACGATCTCCTAGAATTTTGCCACGATATCCTCACACGATTGAGAGGTCCTCCATCTATAAAAGACACTCTCTTATCTCCAGAAAATGGTGAAACCAGTTGTATCTTTGTCTAGGACTTTTCATGTTTGAGTTTACTCTTCCCTTCTCCCTTCAAACCTAATAATCACGCCAAAAGAGTTTTGAGCGGTTTTATCCCGATTGGTACCGTTCATTCCCTTGCACATATGACTAAAATATATTCTCAAACAAATGTGATTGTTAGTTACTCCTCTCAGAGTTTTACCTCAAGAGGTTCTATATAAACGAACTACTCATGATCAAGTGATTTGAGACGGTCCTACATAAAAATGGTTTAGAAGGTGAACCAGAGAGAAAACAAGACCGGTTTCCAGTCCCAAAACTATAGTTTTTGACAAGTATAATATATATTTAACAGTCAAGTGGATTTTTACCATTTTTGGGGTGGGCTTTTCCACTTTGATTATTGTGGGTTTTAAAGTTAACGTTTGCACCCCAAGTTGTGAGAGTACTGAAAATGATTAGAATGAAAATGAAATGAGAGGACTTTAATATGGAAAACGAAGTAGACAATCGAAGTCGGTTCCGTACAATAAATTTAACTCTAACCAAACTAACCATAGATTCTTTTTAACTTTTTTTATTTTTCATTTTTATTTTTTTTCGCTAAATTCTTAATCTAAACACAACCTAAAAATTTATCTGCTCATCATAATAATTCATCTCTCCCGTGTGCAGCTTGATGTAAACTTGTCTACAATCACACGGGAGAGATGAACTATTATGATGAGTTGATATACGAATAAACTCGAAAACACCCCAAAACCTTGATAATCATACTAGCGAGGATTCTAATTTTGGAGGCTCGAAAATATATGTAACCCTAATGAAAACAACTTGCCAAAAAATTGAAGTACAATACTTTTTTTCATTACAAATATCTTTATTTTTTTATGTTCGATAACCATTATTTGAAATTGAGCTAAGAATTGATAATTTTACAGAATATTCTTAAACTTTTACACAAGAGAGGTGCGATTATTTATAAATTAGGGGTGACAACAATTATAGGTATGAAATTTTCATATAAATTGTACTACATGTTTTTTCACAAGATTTTGAACTCATCACATTCTTTTGTTATTTTCAATAATATCAATGCATATATTGGATATGTTCAACTATTGGGCTAACCACCGAAGCGCAGTTATGTTCACCTACAAGTCGATACTTCCATTGTAAAAATGTACGAGGTCCATTTGAAAAAATAAAGTGGGCTCCATTTTAATAAATGGACCCACACTTTTCCAGCAATAGGTTACACTACAACCACTTGGCTTAGTTCATTGCTTTTTCAACATTTAAATCCAACTGTGGCCCACTGGCCTAGTCCAGTGGCTCCTTGTGGCCCAAAAATAAATATCAAGTCCAACTACAGAAGGCCCGTCTAAAAAAAGAGATTATAAATGTGCCAGATGATAAATAAAATAAGGTAAAAAAAATAAAATAGAGCATAGCTTTGCTCCTATAAAATAGCCAAAATATGTTTTTTTATAATATTTTTTTTTTCCGTCAGGAGAGAGAAAAAAATCAAATAAAGTGTTTCTCCGGCTTTGTTGGTCTAGATTTATTATGAGTTTTTTAGTTGTTTAATTTTTTTTGTCTTTAGTGAATTTATTTAATCGTTTGATCAAGATTTTATATTTTTTTGATTCTCTCAAAAAATATGAATTTTTTTATCTAATTTAAAAAAAATCACTAAAAATAAAAAAATATTTTTACTTGATAAAATAGCTAGATTTTTTGTCTTATTAGATTTTTTTTAAAACAAGAAATGTTATATTTTTAAATTCTTTTCGTAAAAAATAAAAATATATATAAAATTTGGATAAACCGGTACATAAAGTTTAACAAAAAATTAAATAAATAAAAATTAAAACAGATAAAAAAAAATTTAAAACA
This sequence comes from Actinidia arguta var. hypoleuca, assembly GCA_030159115.1. Lineage (NCBI taxonomy): Eukaryota > Viridiplantae > Streptophyta > Magnoliopsida > Ericales > Actinidiaceae > Actinidia > Actinidia arguta. The sequence continues at coordinate 3,566,705 of BRYE01000008.1, forward strand.
AAACTAGACCAAACGGAGTCCGCCTACTATGTACTTGTTTTCTCTCGTAGATGAATAATTATGTGGAACAAGATATCATCATGATTAGAGGGCAAGACTTGGATGGCCGTTCAAACTTTACGACCATTGAGCCCAACGTAACGGCAACCATCCACGACCATTTCACGCACACGCACACGCACACGCACACGCACACGCACAAAACCAGTGTACGGTCGACGGCCATGGCAATAACTGCCGCCATCTCGCTGTCTCTCTCCTCCCCCACTGTCCACTCTCTATCATCCTCCTCGTTCTCATCCATCACCACCTCTCTCTCCTCCTCTTCTTAGGCTCCGTTTGCATGGGCGGCTCTTGGGCCAAGCCCACCAAGCAATGGCTTATAACCCTTAAAAAATCCAAAAAAAGAGGCCCCAAAAGAGTCTCAAAAAAAGGTCTCTCCTATTATGAGTTAATACAATAGTGTAAGAGTCTGTTAAGCCCAATGAAAATTAAACAAGCCCCAACTAACTTAAATTAAGTAAAGTCCCATTAAAAAATTAAGACCTAAATATATTCATTGGCCTAAAAGTAAAGCATTTAAAAGTGAAAATAAATTAAAATTTGAAGTTGATGGAAAATTGTTACCCAAATTCATGGATTACTTATAGAATACTTTTGACTATTCCGGTTACAGTTGCATCGGGGGAAAGGAGTTTTTCAAAGTTAAAAATTATTAAAAATTAATTTCGAACAATCATGTCACAAGAAATATTGAATGGATTAGAAATGTTATCAAATGATTTTGCAGTGCAGAAAAACTAGATTATGCTAATTTAATTGATTTATTTGCTTTTAAAATTAAAAAAGAGCGATATTTAAGTAATACTTATTAGTTAATGTAATATAAAGTACCTTTTGTAACTTCGACATTCAAATTGTTGTTAAGTTTTTTTATTTTAGATGATTTGTATCTTTTGAAATTGTAGCGTTTCTTTAAAAATAAAAGGCCCCAAATCGATTTTGTGCTTAGGGTCCCAAAAATCTCAAGACCTGACCTGTCCGTTTGGTACCAACTTTTCAGCTGACTTTCTTTAGGCTTATAAAAAAAAAGACAAAAAATAGCTTTTTTGCTTTTCTATTTTGTTTATTTGCTTATTTTTAGTTAAAGTAAAGCAAGAAAAACAAAAAAAAAGTAAAAAAAAAATCTTAAATTTTTTAATAACAAGTTTAAAAACAAAATTGACTTTTAAGTATTACCAAACAGAGCTTTAACGTGGCACGTGTGCACATACATTTGGTAATATCCTCATTTCATCCTCCTCTCTCTCATCCAAATATATATATATGTGTGTGTGTGTGTGTGTGTGTACCTATATTTGGTAATATCCTCATTTGATATGAAACAATGTGGGAGCTAACGAATTGCCCTGGAATGGCCTTTGCACTTAAAGATTGTGTTTTCTATAATCTATTATTAGAAAATCATGCTTTGAAAAGCAGTTTGTTTCCTGAATTCCTTCACTTCTAGAGGAGCTTTTCATTTTGGTTTGTAGCCATTTTATATTATAAAACATGGACCTCTTGCTTAATTATGGGAGGTGATTGATTGTTACATAGCATGCAAGGAGAATGTCTTGCACTGCTTAAGGAAAGCGGTGATTGAGCAACACTAGCCTGTGGAATTGGTGCTTGTGCAGTGGTTGTTGCAGCAGTTCTCGAAGGTCGGGCTGGGAGGGTAAGTTTAGGATGCCCTCATTGGTTAAATAGGACTTGGCGTCTTGAAAGTTCATGAATTGTTATCGTGGGCTCAACCCGAGCCCACTTTAGTGATCCAAGCAGTTCATTTTATAAGGTTAGTGGACAAAATTATCCATGTGAAAAGTTAAGTTGATCGAGCACTAGTACTCCTCTATAAAATAGCATTTGTTTGGATAATAAGTATGATTTTAAAAATAGACAGTTAATTTCTTTAACGAAAATGAGTTCAGAAAATGTGGGTGCTGATGTTCAATCAAATTGACTTTTTGCTTGTATAATTTTTTTCATGAGCCATACAAGATGAACGGTTTAGATCATCAAAATGTCTAAGTTGGACCAATAGTAAATTTCAATTTATAAACTTGACAGAAACCGTCTCTTGTGAAATATATGAAAGTCAGTCGGTGGCACTTTATACGGAAAATGAAATCGCCCTTCACGTTCATATACAATGTCTAAATCTTTGGCTTTCCAAGTATGTTCTGCTGCAATCTTTTCTTGTTAATTTGTTGATAAATGGATTTGACAAAATAAAAGGAAAAAACGACAGTTCCTTGTGGATTTTAATTTGCTTTGTTCTTACTATTAGCATTGTTTCTGCTTGTTTGTCCCAGACTCAACCCGTTCCTCTCTCTCTAAAAACAGCTCTGCATTGTTGATTTGCCTGGAGGACCATTGGAGATTGAGTGGAGTGAGGAAGACAATCATATGTATATGACAGGCCCGACTGAGGTAGTGTTCTATGGATCGGTGCCCCTACAGTGTCTCCATCAAATCCGTGCAGGTGACCGGTCAGGTTTGATCCGACCCCGAAATGAAAAATTGATGCTCAGCTCGGCCCGTAAGACCGGCCCACTCGATGAGCGAGTTGGGTCAGCCCAAATCAACCTATGTATACGTATATTTATTATTAAAATTTAACATTTTTAAATACATAATGAGTGTTTGGTCTAATGGTATAATTTCCGTTTTACGTGCAAGATATCGTGAGTTTGATTGTCGTAAGAGGAAGAAGTTTTCATTTTTCATATGTATACATGTATTTATTATTAAAATCTAACATATTTAAATATATTTTTTGATCTGTTTGGGCGGGCTGGGCCTGGATCAATTTGGGCTAACCAAGCGGGCTGGGCTTTGCGGGATTTTTCAGTCCGTGTCCGGCAATCTGACAGCCTACAAGCCGAATACATGATTGGACGATTCGGGCCAATCCAGTCCGTGCTCATTTTGAACTGGACACCAAACGGGCTCACCAAGCTCGGCCCAATTTGTAACTCTATCTGAAATGGTTTTCAATAATTTGAAAATATCTTTTCAAAATTTTCTAAAAAGTAAGGGGTTTTCCCAAAAAAAAAAAACATATGATTGTTTCGAAAATGGTAAAACAAATAAGCTTTTAGAAAAAAAAAATTGCAAAATTAATTTTACATTAGCAACTTAGACATAGGTTAAATATATGTACTTTCTTGTATACCAAGGTCTTGATGGATACTAGACTACCAGTCTCAACGGATGGCCGATTAATTTGTAGGATTTGTTTTAGCAGTTGTAGTTGGATACCACCGGAAAAGGGGTAAAAAGATTTGTCAAATTCCACCTCAACGGATTGGATTGGGGTGGGGTGGGGGTATTAAGGGGATTTTTTGGGTGGTGGGTGTCGAGTCCATTGGGTGGTCTTGGTTCTTGGATTTGTCAAATTCCAAGTGGTGACGTCAATAAATTAGATGGAACGGATTGGGTTAGTGATTGATCTCATTGCATTAATTCAATTGGTGGAGAGTCAACGAGGGAAATCATTTGTTTGGAGGTCCAAATAAGAAGATTGTAATGGATATAACTTATCGGCAGTCCAATTTCAAGTGCATGTCATATATTTTTTACTCTATTCTTAGTCCATCTTGATGGTTCCAAATGAATACATTGTAGATTTAATCGTGAAAATTAATGCAGTAAAAATTATATTGATCGAATTCAAATCAATATCCGTTCAATACTATTTTATAGCTTAATGAGTGTGACACATAAGATTATACATATTTATCTTGATATAAATCGATATTGATCAATTATTAATTTATATTCTACCAATGTAATTTTTTATAGTATTAAGCTTTTCAATTAGGTTTCTAATTGAATGATTTAGATATTCAAAATGAACCCAAAATAGGGTTCACAATACTTAAAACTATATGGATTTATATCTTATCAACGTAAATTTTTTATATTATTAAAATTTTTGATTAAACCTGTAATATGAATTATAAATCATAAAAATATATGATCAACGTAAATTTTTTACACTATTTAATTTTTTGATTAAACCTACAATATGAATTATTTAGATCATAAAAATATCTGATCAACGTAATTTTTTTATAT
>BRYE01000008.1:3585826-3588326 GCA_030159115.1 Actinidia arguta var. hypoleuca
AAGGCAGATATGTTGGGTGAGAGAAAGTTCAAAGCGGCAAAAATGAAAAACAGCAGGGACAAATCGATGAAATCCAATTGACACCAGAAATAGTAAAAAAAATAATGGCAAAAATCGAGATTTTGAAAACTATATGATTTTTCAAACTTTTTCTAGGTCATGCTTGAAAAAAATGTTCCAAAACTATATAAATCCAAGATCCCCTACACTAGTTTAAACTTTAAATATGTGTTTGAATTAATTACAGAAAGGAATTTGGCTCATGAACTGCGTGGGGTATTGTAAATTAATTTTATTTGGTGCCATTGCTTTGTCAATAGAAGATTACATGTCATAATCATGAATCAATAGAGACACGTTTGTTACCATGAAAATAGGAAATCAACAACCTTCTAGATATATGATTTTTCATCCTTTGTGGCTTTCCATCAAATATGATCATTGACTTATTCTTATTCTTTTTTAATCGAGTGTTTGGGAGGACAAGTTTGCGTGCACCTCAATTAATTTTGGGACTCTGAAATTAACGACCAGATAAATCTCTAGTGACCTCAAGGTTTGGAACGTTTGGCTTTCGTTGAATTCGATCTTGCAACATTAGGAGGCAAGCTCTTAAGTTATTCTTTCTTACCGCTCGACTAAACCCTATGAGGTTAATCATTGACCTAAATGATTAAACCCTATGAGGTTAATCATTGACCTAAATGATGTATTTTTTTGAATTTTGGGTAGAAATCTTAATTTAATTGTGCAGATTTTTTTTATTTTATTCCACTATATCTCCATCTAATTACACAACTTATTTTTGGCTAGCATTTTTTAGTTGTTTTGATTTTTTTTTTCTTTTTTAGTAAATTTTTTTCACCAATTTGATCAAAATTTTATACTTTTTAGATTCCTCCTGACAATGGAGAATTTGAAAATGTAAAATTTTATTCAAATTTTAAAAAGAATTCACTAAAAACAAAAATATTGCAAATTTGTAGGGTAAAAAAAGTTTTTTTATATCTTGTGAACTTTTTTTTTAATTTAAAAAATAAAATTATATTTTCAAATTCTTCTTGTCAAGAAAAACTAAAAAAAATATAAAATTTTATTCAAATAATTAAAAATTTTTTACTAAAGATAAAAAAATTAAAAATCAAAACAATTAAAAAAATCTCAAATAAATTAGCCGACTTAAATATTTTTTCTTTTTATCTAATAGCCAAACGCAAGCTTAATTCCTCTTCGAGGGCAATTACGGTCTTCCATTATTTATTTTTTTGATTGCTTCTTTTAGGCCCTTTAAAAAACCAATCATGATACTAAATCTCTGCATATAATAAGGGAAAGATGTGAAATCATGCCTAATGGACACAATCTTTTCATTATTATTATTATTATTATTATTATTATTATTATTATTATTATTATTATTATTATTATTATTATTATTATTATTATTATTGCTGCTAATTTTTTTAATCAAACCTTTTGAGGTTGACCACTCTATGTCACAAAGTCAACTTTTTGGAAATAATACTTGATTTGGAAGAATTTGGTGTAGGTGTTGTTTTCATTGGCACAAATTGTGTGTTGTGAGTTAATATGGGTCCCATCTCTACTCTAATGATATGATCAGAATTATAGACTTTGTAGAACACGTCGAATAGATGACCTATGAAAAAATTAAGTTGAATAGACATTTATAGTGCATGATCATATCATCCTTGTTCAGAAGAAAATAGATAGTAAGTATGATTTTAAGAACGGAAGGAAAGAAAATGAGTTCCAAATCATTTGTTTACTGGTATCCGATCAAAATGAATTTCTATATGCATGATTAACATGACGAGCCCTACAAAATGAACAGTTTTGATCACATTATTGAAATTAGAATGGGATCCACATTGACTCAACAACAGATATGATTTGGAAAAACATGTAGATTAGTTACATTCAGACTAACAAAGATACAATTAAATTAATTAATAATTTAGATAGTTGTCTACCCAATAAGAGTATATTCTTTGGGGAAATTCTTCCAAGAGATCATTAAACATTAATAACGACAGATTATGATAATAGTTTACTTATCAGAAAAAAAAAAAGGGTTAGTGGTGAACAACTATCTTATTTATTAATGATATGATGAAAAAACTACTAAACTACTCAATGATGCTAGTGAGTCTAGATATAAACATATCACATGTTTATGAGAGACATATCACGAAACGTATAAAATTTTCTCAAATGTATAAGTGTAATGTCTATATTTAAATATCGGTACCATATAACATCTCATTTTGCACTTACCACATCACATGATATGTCGTACGTGATAAACATAAAAGTATACACAGTACACACTCTATCACATAGGTTATGTGGACCCCGTCTAACATATGTGGGGCTTACACAACGCATATCAAGGGATTTGTAAACTTATGTGTATAAATATTAATCTTAATAGCATTATTGATATATTATTAGAGCATTTTAAGAAGCATATTAAATA
>BRYE01000008.1:3590826-3593326 GCA_030159115.1 Actinidia arguta var. hypoleuca
CTTTTCAGCAGCTCCCCTCACCACCCACCCCCACACCCACCCCACCAATTTTTAAAATATGGATCAAAATATTAAAAATTTTGATCAATATTTTTTCTTTTATAAAAAAATTGGAGGTGGGAGTAAAAAAAATTATAAAATTTTCTCATAAGATTTTTTTATATAAAAAATTAAAATGTGAAAGTAAAAAAAAAAAAAAAAAAATTATCATTATTTTTTTATCAGTTTTATTTATTTTTATTAAATTTATTTCTTTTCTTTATCAATTTTATTTTATTTTTTTAGATAAATATTTTTTTATTATAGGTTTCTAGTATTTTGTTTATTTTTTATAAAATAAGTTTTTTTTATAATATGGATCAAAATTTATAATATTATTTTTTAAATTTCTTTCAATTTATAAAATTTAATACAAAATTTATTTTTTCTCAATTTATAAAAAAAATTATGTTAATTAGTTTTGAATTAAATTTTATAAATTGAGAGAGATTTTAAAAAAATATATAAACTTTGATCCATATTTTTTTTTATATAAAAAATATAATGTGAGAGATGATATTCAAAAAAAATTAATCTATATCAAAAATTTTGATCTATATTAATTTTTTTTAATAAATAATTAAGAGATGATATTCAAAAAAAATTAATGGAAGGCAGAGGCGGAGGGGGAGGGGGAGGAATTTGGCCAAGATGGTCTCAAACCAATCACATTCCCACACCACACACACACACACCTGACACGGGGGGTGAGAAAAGAGTAGTGCTATGAGTACCCCATATTAGCACCCCAATTGCACCCCATGGTGAGGTGTCAACACTCCATTGGGGTGCCAATGGGGTCCACCTCAATGACCTCCCAATAAAGTGTTGACGCCTCACCATGAGATGCAATTAGGGTGCAAGTTGGGTGTACCCATAGCATTTCCCTTGGAAAAACGTTTTGCTCTGAGATGGTCTCACCACCAAATATTTTTCTAGATCGAGACATAGAAACGGCCGGTCAATGGTTGTCCGAGTCAATCATATTTACCGGATCGTCCATGTGAAGACGTCCGGTTCAAGACTGTTAGCTTTGTAGTCCAAGTCAATACAAACATTGACAGCCTTGATGGGTCATGTCATGTTGGTGCCCTCATTCACAACTTCCATCAACACTCCACATGCAAATAATGAGATGACATGAATCGTTGGTGTGTCAAATTTGAGGTTGCTTCGAGGTCACCTCTTCCAACATTCACACCGTTAAGTTTCCGTTTGGTGTAGATTTTTTAGTTGTGTTTTGATTAAAAAAATTTAATATTTTTTGCCTATTTGGCTTGTTTTTTTGATTAAATGAATGGTTTTTTAGCCTAATTTTTTATGGTCTTATTTTGACACGACTCATTTGTGTGTCAAATTTTTTATTTGAGGTTGCTTCAACTTCAAGGCCACCTCTTCCACCATTCACACCATTATATTGTGTTTGGATCAAGAATTTGATAAAAAAAATAGAAAAAGTAGGGGATTCAATTATCCCGAATAATTAGATCATCTAACTTGTGTATTTTTATTTTTTAGTAAATCCTTGATCTAAATACAGCCTTAAGGTCTCGTTTTGCCTAAATGCCTTAGTTGTTTTCTAGTTAAAAAATTCAATATTTTTTGCCTGTTTGGCCTAGTTTTTTTGATTGGGCGATGATTTTTTAGGATTCGTTTGGCCTAAATTTTTTAGTAAACCCAATAATCATTAGTGATTTTTTACTAATTAATATCTAAATCAAAACAAGAAAATTTGATTTTTTTTATCTCACTTTTTATATTATAACCGAAAGTAAAAAAATTGAGATTTTTTATATAGGCCAAATGATGCTACAAATTAATAATTTTGTAAACTTTTATTATTCACTGATGTATTAGATAATGATTAAATTTTAGCGCTTAAAATAGAATTCACTAGAGTAATGTAATTCAACCAGCTCGTGTGAACAAAAAAACATTTATAAAAACTATTAGTTTGTATAGCATTACTCCATCGTCCACCATTCACTTCACACCATTAATTCTCAAATGGGTCTCAATGTGATCTATAGGGTTTAATGCATGGAATATTCTAGTGGTGCAAATGTCAATAATTTATTTTTTGACACATTACTAAATATAAAAAGCTATTAGGGGCCCCACAAAAGGTACACAATATGTCCCTATAGTATCACAATAGAGTTGCTCTTGCCTCTTATCGCCTAGCTAAAGGAAGCATTAGAGCTTACTACAAGATGAGTGATCACATACAATACATTAATTGATTAAAGTTAGATACTTGCATTTGAGCTTACATTTGTGCTCTTTTGGAACTTGCAAGCAATCACAATCAAATCTTGCCTTACAACCCAAAAAAAATATTCCTAAGTTCATGATTTTAAATCAATTATTAATATATAATCATAAACAATAACAATCAAAGAGATAATTCTCTATAATTCAGCCCTAATAACGTCGGTGCCAAATCGTCTCTCAACAAAAG
>BRYE01000008.1:3608326-3610826 GCA_030159115.1 Actinidia arguta var. hypoleuca
TTTATTGTATATAGTAGATTTTATTTTCCTTCTCCGCCGTGGACGGAGGCATACTGTCGAAGCATGTAAATCTTCGTGTTCTGTTTCTTGTGTGATTTCATTTATTTTTGTTTCTTACTGTTCTCGTTGTAGATCGATTCGTTCTTGCATAACAGGTCCTATATGTCAATCCATGTACAGTTGTAAGTTTAGTTTCCTAGGGGACCCCAACGGTTTAGGTTGCATTCCCACAATAGAGATACTCTAGCTCAAGCCTTCTTACCTTGCCTACACAAAACAAACAACCGAACGAAAAAAGCAATTGTAAGGTCATATCTCCTATTCTAATCAATTGCTACATTTCTTTCTATATAGTTGTGGGACGTGTTATTGTCCCGGACTCTAGCTTGAGGTGAGTGGGGTGCACATTACTTGAATCGTTTGAAGAATATAATCTTGTCTGTAGCTAGACTAGCTTTTTCCATCTATCACTGTCTAATCGAATACCTTACTAATGTTCACCGAGCAACAACAACTTGAACCGTTTTTTCTTTCCTCCAGCTATTTTTTATCTCACCATACATTTTCCTAAGCATGCATTTTTACTTGCTTTTATGCTCTTCCCTTGTGAAATTCCCAGGTTTTAGTGAAAGCTTTGACGAGGTTAGCAAAGAAGGCTTGGATACCAAAGAGGAATGTGGCACACAGATCCTGGTGTTAATTCGTCTCTTCGAGATTGAATATAGTGCTATCTTTCTTGAGCATCTTTCAGCACTTTGAAGGGTTCAGTTGGTGTCCCGTTGTTGTATTTTCATTTTAGCATAAGCTGAATGATATAGACTTAAAGCAAAGCCACCTTATTAAGATTGAAGGTTTTGGCTATATTTTTAATGAAAGAACAGAGTGGATGTGCGTATATGGATTTGGTTCTTGTTGCATAACTACATTTCATATTTTTGTGAAAAAATGGTGATTTTTGAGAATCCCTTCAGTTCACTTCAGTTCAGTTTTCCTCGATATGCGTTTTTCGGTGATTCTATGAATCTATCGTTTTGAATTGTAGTGGTGTGTAGTTATTTATTATACTCAGCTCGCAGCTTATAGTAGATGATTTTGAGTTACTTATCATAGATCCTCCCGGTTTCATCGTTCCTTTTTCTCATGGTCGATGAAGAGAGAAAATGCCCCCCAGTTTCTCTCCATCTCTCTTGCCTTTCCTTTGCTTCCCATTTCGCTCGTCAACAAGCCGCCTCCACCACCACAACCGAAAGTAGCCCATTCTCTCTCTTCCTGTCCCCCCTCATCCACCACCCCTTCCCCCTCCTTGCTCCCACACCCTAAAGCAGCACATCCCACCACTGACACCCCAACCCCAACACTCCCATCGCCACCAAATCGGTTACCACCAATAATAAGTAGGGTTCCGTTGAGGTAGAATTGGGGAGATACATATGGTATGAGAGAGAGAAACAAAGATCAATAATCGCATATCGATTTGTTCAATTAAGGATTGGAGTTCAGGTTAGTAGTTGCGAAGAGCAAAAATCATCCATCTAGAGGACTATTAGGTTTCGATAGAAGTGGTGGGTAATTTGGGATGGCAGAGGGTTATGAAGGGCAAGTAATGGCAAATAGAAAAAATCATCCATCTAGAGAACTATTAGGTTTCGATATGGTAAGAGGGTTGTGAAGGGCAAACGAGGGATGGTTATTTTGGGATGTGGTGAGTGAAATCGTGGTGGTATGGGGTGGAGGGTTGGTGCCTTGGGGTGGTATAGGATGAGGTTCATGGTACAGTGGAAGGGCTTTAATATGGAATATCTCGCTAAGCATAGAGGAATGTAAATATCAGTAACATCTAAGGTCAAAAGAGTAAAGAGCCACTCTCTGACAGCGGCTTTAGCCGAGAATCCTGAGAGGTTCATGTAATTTTAGAAGAAGGGAGGTTTCTGGAATTGCCATAAGGACTCAACTTCTCTCCAAATGTTTGGACTGCACAATTTAAGCATTTTGAGTCTATTTTGATGATCAAGATTTTTAATATTATAGACGCTGTCGTGAAAATTAATATTGTGATAAATTATATTTAGCGGATACAAAACGATATACATTCAATAATATTTTATAAGTTAATAAATGAATAAGATACACGAGATTATACCCATTTATCTTATCCAATCAACGTTATTATTTACAATTTTAAAGTTTTGAAAAATATCACTGACCTTCTTTAGGTTTTGACAAATATAGCCATCTCTCTTGTGATTTCAAAAATAACACTAATTTTTTTTTACTTTTGAAACTAACGTCAATATTTTTTACTATACATCATTTTTGTGCAAAACTAACAAATTTGTCCGTTGATTTAGAACTTTTATTTTTTTTCTCAATATACCAATTATGATAAATAAGCATTCTATCTCTTTTTTTAAAATAATTGATAAATAGTTTATTTTTTAAGTTTATTTAGATTAGGAACACTTAAAAAATAAAATATTTAGATTAATTTTTCTTAAAAAAA
>BRYE01000008.1:3655826-3660826 GCA_030159115.1 Actinidia arguta var. hypoleuca
TTACCCTTTCATTTATAGTGGACTGGAACGTGATCATCAGTTATTGTTCACGCGTCATTAAATGAATGTGGATATTATTATTGAGTGATTCCCACTTGGCTTGTAACTAATAATTTTTCTACTTTGTGATAAGGGCAAATTGTACTTTTCCCCTTTCAAGTATTAAGTGATTTTTATTTTGTCTCATAGCTAATAAAATTTTTATTTTATAACCTCAACTATGTAAACTCTTACAATTAACCTCGACATTCAATGTCTATCTATAAAATGGACAGAAATTACTATAATATTGACATGGATTACCCTTGAATCTAGGTCAACACCTGGTATAAATTTTTTTGTCCCTTTGTAGATAGACATTGAATGTTGAAACTGATTGCAATAGTTTATATAATTAATGGTACAAAGTGAGAAAATTATTAGTTAAGAGAAAAAAAATAAAATTTTCTCAATACCTTGAGAGGGCAAAGTGCGGTTTATCCAGTCATTGAATCACTGCCATTTGATTAAGGCCAAGTTTGTTCTTTTTTTTTTTTTTAGTTTTCTAATTGTTTGTTTTGAGTTTTTTATTTATTATAAAATTGTTTAAATCACGATTTTATACTTTTTGATTTTTTGGGAGGATTATAAAATGTGAAAATTCTCCTCTAATTTGGGAATGAAAAAAATTATTATTTTTGTTTTTAGTTTTTACTGAATCCTTTTTTCCAAATTGAATAAATTTTTAATATTTTTATATTCATTTTTTCAACAGAAATCTAGAAAGTATAAATTTTGATCAAACAAAAAATTCGTTTTCTTAAAAATAAAAAAAAATCAAAATCAAAACTACTGACAAATTGGGCGTAACAACTTTTTATTTCCATTGCATTGTGTTCTATAGGTCAAATGTCCATTACTTGGGTGATATTACAAGTGAAAACCATTGTCGAAGCTCTATTTGGTTCAATTTTTAAAATTAGTTTTACATCATAATTTTTTAAAAATTATTTTAAAAGATAATATAATTTTATAGTTTCATATATTGTTTAATTTTAGAGAAAATGATTTTTCAGTATTTGAAGATACTGTGTTTTTAATGATTTCTCATAAAATATGTTTTTTATAAGAATTCCCATATAAAAGTTTTGAAAATCATACACTAAAAAAATATTCATTAAAACTAATTTAAAAACTGAACCAAACAATTTTGCATCTTTTGCTCAGTGACGATAAGGGGCATAGTGATAGTTCAAAATAGGAAAATATAAATTGGATAATGATGTAGAAACAAAATTGTTGTAATGAATTTTTTCATGCGAAATGAAGAGTTGGAGTGAACAGGGATGAATCTAAGAGGGCGTCTAAGGACGATTGTCACTGAACTATATTATATTTAACATCTATTTTGATCATTTAATTTATTAATACTATTTAAAAGTGATGCATCGTGTTACCCTTTAAAACAAAGTCATTTTGCACAAAAAATAGGTGGCCAATTCTTAATAGAATTTTGTCGTAAAAAATAAAATAACTCTTATAGATTTTTTTATTTTTTAAACATTTTACTTGAAAAACAAAAAAAAAATAAAAAAGTCAACTCTGACCATTTGTAGGACATTATCGTTATTATGAGACAGACAAGACCCATATCAGTAATTTTAAAACTTGATTGACCAAGCAACGCATGGCCCCAAGAATACCGGATCACTGAATAAACATAAACCTCAGTAAATGATGCCTATTTAAACACAGTCAACCACATCCATTATTACGCCCCAGACAACACTACTCTCTAACTGTCAATTCTCTCTCTCTCTCTCTCTCTCTCTCTCATGGTGCAATGACAAAAGACAGACACCCGAAATGCGAGTTATCCTTGAAAGTTTCGTGTTTGATTTTCGGCTGCTGCATCGCATATTTGCGATTTACCTCTCACATGTTGGCTGAGATTACGGCTGGCGTAGCCACATATTAGTCTGGGTGATAGAGCTTGGGATATTGTGGTTAATTAAAAAAAAAATAGATGTCCGAGAAAGTGAGTCGCCACCAGAGGCGTGCATCACAGAGCGTGTTTGTGCTCCCAGACAACCTCTCGGCTCCGTTGTCGAAAAATGGCAGCGTATGCAAGGTGGCTCGTTGTGTTAGAGCCAACCTCCGCCATAGGAAATTAGTAATGGTAATTTGCCACTACCCGCGGAATTTACGGAGGAAAAGTCATGTTAGAATATATTTTATATATAGTTAGAATATATTCTGAATATTTTTTTAATTAATACGCTACTTTATTTATCTTCTCTTTAGGTTTTTCTCTATATAAAGAGGACTCATATGTATTATTTATCAACTCAACTCAATACAATAAACATAGTTCATTCTATCCCTCTCTATAATTTTTAACATGGTATCAAAGCAGTGGCCTAAAACTTCGCTCTCGTCTCGGAAGCGAAGTTTTAGGCCACCAAACGTGGCTCTGATACCATGTTAAGGGAACATTTTTTTTACAGTTCAAGAATTTTGAGCCCCATTTTGATGACTCAAAACGTTCACAGGAGTTTAATACTATGAAAGAATACAAATCAATATATGTTTAATACTATTTTATAACTTAATAAATGAATGTAATACACATGATTATACTCATTTATCTTGATACATATAAATTGATATTGATCGACTATTGATTTGTATCTGATCAACGTGCTTTTTTATAATATTAATCTTCACCATAAAATCTATAATATAAACGATTTTTTTAATTATCAAAATAAGTTCAAAATACTTAAGTTGCACTGTCGGGTGTTGTACTAGCACATTGAAGGGTTACTCCAAGTACTTATGTGGTGTTTGCTACATCTTATTAAATATAATTTTTATTTTTTCGTGATTTGAAAGTTATGTCAGGGTATTTTTTATCATAAAGAAAAATAGATCAATACACAACAAAAAAAATCATTATACAGAATTAAAGATAACACCAACGCGATCTTTATCAAGAAGGCTATTAGGGATTTGAGGGGATTTTTCCGATTGGCCTTTCCCAAATATAATCAGAAAAATTGTGACATGATATTTGACAAAGCTTCTACTTCCGTTTTTGATTTAAAGACAACTGTAAAAAAAATTTAAAAAATGAGTTTTAAAAATTAATTTTAATACTTTTTAACTTCTGCTTTTAAATAATTAGGTTTTATGTAAATTTACTCACTTAAATCACGATATGCATGTGCATGCCCCTTCAAGTGCTTCTAATAAAGGAGACAAATTAGAAGAGATTGGAGAGATATAAGGGTCTAAATTAATGGCCCTTGTATAAAATAATTGTATTAGCCTCACTTTCAATGTACAATAGCTCACCAACTTTTTAATAATTGGAGCACCATAAAATTGAAGGGGGGACCTCCAATAGCGGACCCAATTTCTTAGCGTGTGGAGGTTATATTTTGTGCAACGAGCTTACGTATAATTTATACATAAAATATCATATAAACAACGTGACAATAATATTATGGTAAATAAAAATCATTTAGATGAGCTTTCATTTAAAAAATTCACATTATGGCCCATCATTATGTGCAAAAAATTTTATAAAGATTTTTGTTCTGTCTATCATTTCCTTCCGTGTAGTGTTTCGGTAACTTTCACAATATATATAATTTGTTCATTTCTAGTGAGACCTCGTTTGTGCTAGTTAAATAATTTTAAAATTCGATTAATTTAGTAAAAAGTGAGTTTTTAGCGAGTGTTTTTAAAATATTTGAACAGAATTTTATATATTTTTTAATTCCTCTTAATGAGAGGAATCTCAAAAGCAATTTTCTTTTGATTTGGGATTTTTTTTATACTAATGAAAAAAATATTTTTTTACTTGATAAATTAGTTAAATATTTTATTTTTAGTGAAATTTTATTTTAAATTTGAACAATATTTTATATTTTTATATTTCTTTCATTAAGAGAAACTGAAAAAATATAAATTTTTAATAAACTAAGATTTTAAAAAAAAAAAAAAACTCAAAAATTAAAGTAATTAAAAATCTCGAAAAAAAAGTTTGGGCCTAATTATTAATTAGCTGAATAGAAAATTTCGGCTAGGTCAAACATCTCACTTTTGCTGTTAGATTATTTGAATAAAAACTGAACAAAAATAATCGGGCCAAATGGGACCAATGATTAATTAGTTGAAAAGAAAGTTGTAGAAAGGAAGGTTGCGTAAGACTAACGCTGGGTGGGTCCAGATAGAAAGGGGGAATCTTGATGGGTCCAAATGAAATTCCCATCTCTTAAATGGGACTTAGTTTGGGCGGTTGTAAGGCTTGGGTAATGTTGGGTTCAGTTTTGAAATTAATTTTATAAAATATTTAAAAAAAAAAACATTTTTGAGAATAAAATATATATATATATATATATATATATATATATATATATAAATTATTTATTTTATCATTGATAGATGTCAATGGTATAAAATGAATTATATAGCCGATCTCAATTGATTGAGACAAATGTTTTGTTTGGTTTATTCGTTTTTACCCAAAATATTTTTTGAGAATTTAAAAAGATTTTTAATATTTTTTTAGAAAATATGGAAAACAACTTTTAAAAATCATTAATCATTTTTTTAAAAGAACTATTATGCAAAACTAAACAAAAATATACCGATTAGGCAACTCTGGATTCAATAATATGTTCAGGATTTGTTTGGGAAGGCTCGTCGAAAATAATTTTTTATAAAAATATTTAGATCGATTGAATATTGAAAGTCACATTTGTCTTCTAGTCTATTTCTAAAATTATATTTTTTATATTTTATTTTAAAATGTGAACCAATCATGTAGTTACCGAATTTGAACGATTTATTTTTTTAATAAATAATATATGTAACAAGTCCTACAAAACAATTAAAACAATTAGTATTACATTTTTATCATGATTTTTCTCTTCCCTTGTTTGAGTCCGAGTTTTGAGAGGAAAAATAAGTGAAAATATATTTTTTTATCATTTTGAAATTTTTCTTTTACA
>BRYE01000008.1:3698326-3713326 GCA_030159115.1 Actinidia arguta var. hypoleuca
CGGTTTCATCCTTACTCTTCTTTAAACCCTTTTGGATGGCTAGAGAATCCAACGAGAAACACAGCAATGAGAAAGAAACAAACAATAAAACTATTTTATATCAAAAAAACCATTTAAAATGGATTTTTTTTGTGAACTTTTTTTAAATTGGACAAAAAATTTTATATTTTCAGATTCATTTCGTTAAGAGGAACTCGAAAAAATATAAAATTTTAATTAAATTGAGAAAAAAATTTACTAAAGACAAAAAACTCGAAAATCAAGGAAGTAAAAAATAAAAAAAAATCAATACCCCAAACTGGTAACTCCACCTTTCGGGCTAGTTTTTTTTTTTTTTTAATTTTGTTAGGGACAGTGTATACTCGCATATGATGAAACTCGTATTTTTATGAGCTCCACTAATGTGAGTATGACACTTTACAAAATGCATTGCCTCTAATTTTTTATTTTTTTTTGATTTTTTCGCTAAAAATCTCATTTTTTTTGTCCATTTGGATTGAGATTATTTGGGGTCAGTTTATTGGCTAAAATAATCTATTTTTTTAGTTACCCCGCACAACACAAGTGGTTTCTTTTGTTCAATCTAAAACTAGAAAAACTAGTTTTTTTAGCTAGCTAAAACATGGCCTTAATTTGTACAGAATGATATAACTCAATGTGAATCATTTATTTTAACAGCATTGCTACGATTCTAAAATTTAAATTTAATAAAATTTTTGATATTCAAATTGAATGCTTCATATACGCTTAATTATTAGGAATTCACATGCTAAAGTGAACCTAAACCATTTAATTTGAATTATGAGAATTTTTCTCGATTCAAATTCTAAAATCGTAAAGTTTCTCTTATGACTTTTCACACATTTATAGAATGCAATTAATGTCCACTCACCTTTACTTCTTCTTCTATTGGTTGTAATAAATGGGCCCCATAATTTTAAATGAGTCTCAATCTATTTTAAATGAGTTTCCCTTAAAATAGATTTCTCCTATTTTAAATGGGTTCAACGTAATTCAACCTATTTTGACTCCCACCATTATACAAGCAAAATTGTAAAATGAGGACTCCATATATAAAGTAAAAAAAATAAAATCAACTTCATAAATACATTGTTCTAGAATCTAAAAGGATAACATGGTCTTTTTCTTAGTATCTAAACCAAATCTAGTTTACATAATAAAATTTTAAAAATCTAAAGTTTTTACAAAAAGAATATGTACCAAACTATAGCGAAATATTATTTATATATTACTCTTATTCCATCTTTTATTTCAAGATTTGGAAGATAGCTCGTTGCCAAACTTATTTGTTATATCATTTTCAATAATTAAGATGACTGATTCATTCTTTTTCCATCGGTTATTGCAAGATTTGTAAGATAACTCGTTACCAAACTTATTTGTTATATCATTTTCAATAATTAAGATGGTTGATTCATTCTTATTCCATCTTTTATTGCAAGATTAGTAAGACAATTCGTTGACAAACTTATTTGTTATATTATTTTCAATAATTAAGATGGTTGATTCATTCATATTCCATCGTTTATTGCAAGATTAGTAAGATAGTTTGTTGACAAACTTATTTGTTTTGTCATTTTCAATAGTTAAGATGGCTGATTCATTCAATCCTTCTTGTAACATGTTATGTTGACTTATTTTGAATCGTTCGCAAGTAGAAATTTGTTTTTGGACTTCTTGTTAAAGACTTGACCTAATTGAATTCTAGTAGAGTTAAAATAAGAGTAGTTTTTGATAAAAAAATTAAAGTAATTGAGGTACATATCAGTAAGTCCTTTTCTTGAGCTCGATATCAAGTTATACTAAGGTGGGCTTTAAATTATTTTTGGGCTAAAAATTTGAGGCCTGAAGTGGCCGTTTTTTCGGCCTATTCTCAAGACTGGCAATATGGACAAGCTCTCTCACGTGAGTTTGTAGGACCCACGTGATAGTGTGAGTTCACTCGTGTCGATTGAAAGACTTTGTACAAAAGCATATAATCCATGTGCAAGTGTGTATGGCTTGTACAAACTCTTACACATGAGTTTGTAAGGCCCACATATCTTACGTGAGAGAATTTAAAAATACACACTAGCATACATACTAAAAGATAACTTTTATTTATAAAATGTCATTAATATGTTATTCTCAAGGTATTTTTTGTATTTTTTCTTTTAAGACTAAAGCTTTCAAAAATATTTTTTGGATAAATTTCACTAACCTTCCCTGAGGCTTTTGACAAATATAGTTACTTCCCATGTAGTTCTTATTTTTAAAAACTATTGTTAATAAATTTTTTGGAGCTCATTTTTGTACAAAAATAGCAATATTGCTCTTATGTTTAGGGCTTCAATTTTTTTTTTTCAATATACCAATTAAAGTAAAATAAGTATTCCCTTTTTTCCCAAAATATCATTTATTTTTAAACTATTCTATTTTCATCTTTTATAAATAAGTAAACTTTTAAAAAATAATTGATCTAAATAATTTATTTTTAAGTACTTCTAATTAAAATATACTTAAAAAATAAAACTTTATTATTAATAATAATTTTTATTTTAAAATTGATCCAAATATTTTACTTTTAAAGTGTTCTTAATCTAAACGTACTTTAAAAATAATTTTATTATTAATATTTTTTCAAAAAAGAGAATGTTTATTTATGTTAGTTAGTGTATTGAGAAAAAAAAATTTGAAAGGCCTAAACGTAAGATCAATATTATCAATTTTTCACAAAAATTAGGTCTAAGAAAAATCTTGACAATAGTTTTAAAAATAAGGAATGTCAATACAATTTTTATAAATTACAGAAAATATGACTGTATTTATCAGAAATCTCAGATAAGGTGAATAAACTTTTCAATAATTTGCAATGTGCCAGTAGGAAATGGCAAAGTGATGGCCGGAGAATAGGCATGGTGTTGATGGTTACAGTGGCGGTGGAAGTGAGGAGTGGGTATAAAACAGCAGGGAGAAGGTGTGGCTGGAGGTCTGCATTTGGGTTTGGGTTTGGGTTTGGGTTTGGTCCGTGTAGGGTGGATGTGGTTTACTTGGGTCTAATCAAGTAATGTCACCGGGCTCCATGTGGCCCACGTGGCGCCTATGCGGTCACTTCCATAAAAAAAATTAAGACGGACTTTGCTTATTAGGGCATTTGCAAAATATTAAATACTTAAAACGGACGTAATTGGGCAAAGTTCTTCTTTTAGGGGGAAAAATGTGATTTACCAGAAAAGCTCGGCTTTATTAAATGTGCTAACAATTTGATTTCAATTTTGTTAGATCACACTCACTTGTACAAATTCTTTAACTATGGGACTCACACGGTGGACGTCGGCTCCACACACTTTATTTAGGGTGAAATACATTGACCACCCTTGAGGTTTCATATTAATACACAAAGTATTCCTGATATTAAAAAAATTATAATGACCTCCCCTGAGGTTTGCATTTAATACAGATGCCCCTGATATTTGATGAATTACATTGATCACCCCTTAGGTTCCAAGTTAATACAAATAGCACCCCAAGGAAAATCTGTTACAAGTTTCAAACCTCAGGAGAGGTCATTGTAATTTTTCAAACGTCAATAGTACTTTGTGTATTAAAGGCAAACCTCAGGGGAGGTCATTGTATTTCACTTTTTATTTTAATTGTGTATAATAGTAAATATTACTCATTTCATTAAAACTGGTTGCATAGTAGTATTCACTTAAATTTTACTTTGCTTTTTTTGGGTGAACGGTATTCGTAAATCATTTTCAAAAAATGATGTTCAAACGGAAAAAATAAAGAAGGTAAATTATAAATGGGTGCTCTTGAGATATTTGTTAAATTTTGGGGCTAAAAAAAATACGAATCACTAATTTACTCACTTTGATAGTTTTGCTAATCTATCTCATTTCACTTTATATAGGAGTGAAAGAGTGCAATTATGTTCATCTACTTTGTCTGTTCATCCATCCGATGACAAGGTTGTTGGCCCTGAGTTTACATTTGTTTGTAGTATGGTAACCCTTTCAAAGTGTATCATTCACAATAGCACCCTATTAACGAGACCCTCTTTTGAGAAAGTGTGTTTTCTACTTACATGACAATGGCATATACAATGTTGAGAAAATAAAAGTTCCTGCCTTGTTTCATTATTGTCCTTTTTTCCTACTGTAGGATATGTTACATCTAGAGGGCAAATGATGATATTGACTTGTCTTTTTTTTTAATTTTGGTGGGGCCATTAACATTGGAGCAAAATATTCACACACATTTGTATATACTCTTTTATACTTTATAATGTGTGTGGTTTACGATACGAATATGAGTCTCATTCATCATACGTGAAAGAATTTATACAAATATGTGTATAAATGAATGTGTGTTAAGCATCCACATTAGTCTATCTAAATTTTAGCCAAATTATAATTAAAAGACTACCTTTTTTATTTTACTAGTCACGTTTTTAACAATAAATCAATCAGCTTATCTATTAGAAAAAATAATAATAAAAATAGATCCTAAACTAATAATTCTTGAGTTAGATTTGTGAATTATTTTGGCTATCTTAATATGGACAGTTTTTTTAAAAAATTAATAACTAAATTAAGGAAGAAAAAGATGTTTAACTAGCCTGATACAGATAGTTTTAGTAACATAATTGTCAACATTCATGACTACCAACTTCCCCATCATTTGTCACATCATGTTGTGTCCAGTTTTATGCTAAACCAAATACAAGAGAAGGGAAGAAAAAAGAAGAGAAAAACTTAAGAAGGATAACAAGAAAAAAAACCTAACTCAATTTGACAGTGGTCTATTTCATATCATAAACCGTCCTTTATCACAAACATGTTGTTGGAGGTGGGGATTGGTATTGAAATTCCAAACCCACCACACCAATACACATAAATAGGGGTTGCCTTTATTTTTCCATTAGAGTTAAAGTGGTGTGGGGTTGTTTGTTTTAAAGGAAGAGAGGAAAGAAAAAGGAATTGAGGATAGACGCTAATGGTGGTCTTATGGCTGTGTAGGTAGGTTCAATCTGTCGCCTGTCCAACCAGCGATGTTCTAGCTGCAGTCACAGAAAAAGTGAAACCGGCTACCAAAGCTGTTTTCGAAAAAACGACCATCCGATAGTCAAATTAGACGTCTAAAAATGTAGTGAGAGAAAGTGTATGCATGTATCTGATAGCAAGGTTGCGCATACCTTTGTGAGAACAACAGTTTTTCTTTTATTGCCTAGCTCATTGCGTAGCTTGACGTGCCAGCTGTCCTATCACTCGCTACTGAAAGTTAAGTCACAACTGAAATTGAATGAACTAATAATGAAATTGATTTTACTTCTTTCAATGAAAGTTTCCAAGTCTCGCGACTCTAATAGAAACAAACGGTAAGCTCTCTGTAGGCTTGTTCTCTTTCTTCTGTAAAAGGTTTGTTCATGGCTAGTAGCTTATTATCAACTGTCAACATCTTCATTCGAGTGTGGGGGTTGTCAGAAAGAACTCTAACGTGCAAGTCACCTTCTGTCCCCTAACATCCCTTGGGATCACTGCTGGTTGTTGCCTCTCGTCCGAGTTTACAGTACAGTTATTACTCCGAGCTTGCTGAACAGTGACATCTCGGAAGTAACAATGGCCTTAGCTCTGACGACATTTGTCTTTGGTAGCGGCTGCTCCGAGCTTCAGCGTAGAGGGTCTCCAAGCTTGCTCTATAGTGATAGCTTGACGGAGATCTCTACCCTAGCAAGGTCAGTATTCAACAGTATCCGCACCGAGCTCCGGTCTAGGGAACCGTCGTGCTTACTTTAAAATGATAGGTCAGTGGAGGTTCCTACCCTAGCAAGGCAAGATTACGTCATGGTATAATTTGTCCCCTTACAATTGTCCCTCAGTTCGCATAAGTTGAGTTAATGCTCGCCGAGGTCATGTGAGTTGAACGTGTTTGTTCTTTGAGTCTGTTGCTTGGCGAGCAAGCTGATTCCTATTAGTTGTCTTTCCTCTATCTTCGTCCGCCACTCTGCCATAAATGTTGGAGACACACGTCCAGGTTTGGTTAGATAGTGGGCACGCTTGAATACTGGCACCTAGGTCACCCACCTGCCCCTAGGGCCCGTTTGGTGTCGACGCGCTGCTGAGTGATTGCCACGTGCTTGTATCCCTAATGTTTCAAGAGGCGGTTGTTGGCGCGTGACTTCACGTGCCCACTAAGACACGTTCTTGATTTTTCTCACCTCTTCACCTTCCTTTTTTGCGTCTGTCTGGCTTCCATCCTTCACCATTATGTTTTGCACTTTTGAGAGGCCTCTTTCTTTTTAGGCTCTCGTGATAGAATTCTAATTCAATTTCCAGCTCGTATGTATTGGATTTATCTTTTTTGTTTTTTGATACTTCTTCTCTAGCAAAGTATACTCTAGAAAGACTTGTGGGATTGAGTTCGGAGCTCCCTTCAAACTTGGCTAACTTTGCCTTAAAATTTTGTCAAGTACACTTAAGAGAACCTCATGGGCAGAGTTCAGAGTTCACATAGAGCTCGACTAACTCCCCATCAAATCTCTGGCAAATCCTTCTTTGACAAAGCATGTGGGACAAGGTTCGGATCTCGCTAAGAGCTCGTCTAGCTTTTCCTCTACTTTTGCTAAGAACACTTAGGAAAATCTCACGGGATTGAGTTCGGAGCTCTCATAGAGCTCGGCTAACTCCCCATCAAATCTTTGAAAAAGTGTACTCTATCAAAACCTGTGGGACATGGTTCGAAGCTCTCATCGAGCTCGGTCAACCCTTCCTTTACTTTTTTCAAGTAAACTTAGGAAAATTTCGTGGGGCAGAATTCTGAGTTCGTAAAGAGCTCGACTAACTCTCCATCAAATATCTAACAAAATGTACTCTGGCAAAACCTGTGGGACAAGGTTCGGAGCTCTTGTCGAGCTTGGCTAATCCTTCATTTACCTTTTGCCAAGAACACTTAGAAAAACCTTGTGGGATTGAGTTTGGAGCTCTCATAAAGCTCGGCTAACTCCCCATCAAATTTTTGACAAAGTGTACTGTGGCAAAACCTGTGGAACAAGGTTCGGAGCTCTCGTCGAGCTTGGCTAACCTTTCCTTTCCTTTTTTCAAGTAAACTTAGAAAAATCTCGTGGGGCAGAGTTCAGAGCTCGTAAAGAGCTCGGCTAACTCTCCATCAAATTTTTAGCAAAGTGTACTCTAACAAAACATGTGGGACAAGATTCGGAGCTCTCGTCGAGCTCGTCTAATCCTTCCTTTATTTTTTCCAAGTAAACTTAAGAAAATCTCGTGGGATTGAGTTCAGAACTCGTATAGATCTTGACTAACTCCCCATCAAATTTCTGACAAAGCATGTGGGACAAGGTTCGGAGCTCTCATCGAGCTTAGCTAACCCTTCCTTTACTTTTGCCAAGTAAACTTAAAAAAATCTCGTGGGGCAGAGTTCGGAGCTCATAAAAAGCTCGGCTAACTTTTCATCAAATCTCTAGCAGTTTATTTTGACAAAGCCTATGGGATGAGGTTCGGAGTTCTTTCGAAGCTCGGTTAACCCTTCTTTTGCGTCCATCTCTTGTTATCTGGTTGACGGCGGTTAACCTGCGAAATGTCACTGTCCAGGTGCATGCTTTGCTGTTTCATGTGCCCTGGATGGCGATTCGCCTTTCTCTCTTAATGGTGGTCTATTAGCCTCCTTATTAATGACGGTCTTTTTGCCTTCCATCTGCCATTATAAATAGAGCAGACCCTCATTCGGGTTTTGCATCCCCAAACTTGTAATTTCTTTGAGTCTACTTCTCTCTCTCTCTAGGATCTATGTAGAGGGTTGTAGAATTTCGCCCCCTCGATGCCTTTTGCTGTCGAGGTGGACTTGAGGTAGTGGAAGGTCCTAGTAGGAGTCCACCTTTGTCCCCAAAAGTTCTATAATAAGGAGCTTTTGTCCCCAAAGCTCTATAACATGCACCTTTTGACCGGCCAGGTTCAAGGCTACAAACTTTTCAAAATGGTTTTGTCGGTGTCGGATATTGCAGACTTCAACCTAGTCAGAAATTGCTGTGTAGCCCGAGTCCGGGGTGGTGATATAA
This sequence comes from Actinidia arguta var. hypoleuca, assembly GCA_030159115.1. Lineage (NCBI taxonomy): Eukaryota > Viridiplantae > Streptophyta > Magnoliopsida > Ericales > Actinidiaceae > Actinidia > Actinidia arguta. The sequence goes on from BRYE01000008.1 coordinate 3,706,401, forward strand.
TCTTGATCATCACTTTCAGACATCTGGTTTAGGCAATTTTGATCATGTCCATTCTATGGATAATTATCCATGAAGATCCTACAGCACTGCCCGGAGTGATACAATCTTGATAATTACTTCTAGACTTATAGTTCAGGTAATTTTGACATTCATATCCATTCTCTGGACTGCTCTCCACGAAGATCCTCCAGCATTGGGAGTGTTGAAGCTAGGTTTCTCCGCCTAGAATAGGTTTTTGTATTCACATAGTCTTGTAATCGAACAGTCTTGTACTTGTATGGCTTTTTGTAATGAATGAACTCCAGCCTTGTAGTCGAACAGTCTTGTATTTGAATGAAGTTGCTCTTTTTGGACCTCTCTTGTGTTCCATTCTTTATCTATTACTTTGCATTCTTGTATGTTGTTTGATTCGTCGAACATAGTTCGGAGCTTGATCATAGCTCGGGAAACTTTTCAACAAAGAACTTCGGGACAGAGCTCGAAACTCGTTCGGAGTTCATCTAACCCTTCCATATATAGATTTTTAGGCTAAGTATACTTTTGCAAAATTTTCAAGAAAACAGAGCTCGAAATTCCTTCAGAGCTCGGCTAGCTCTTCTCTAAATTTTTTATAAGTATATTTAGGCAAACTTGTTGGATAAAGCTCAGAACTCTTTTGGAGCTCAGCTAACTCTTTCTTATACCAAAATTTTTCTAACTATACTTTGGCAAAAATTTCAAGATACAAAGCTCGAAACTCTCTTCGAGCTCGGCTAGATCTTTCCTAAATTTTTGCGAAGTATACTTGGGTAAACTCGTCGGATAGAGCTCGGAACTCTCTTGAAGTTCGGCTCGCTCGGCTAACCCTTTTCAAATTCTTACTAAGTGTACTTTGGAAAAAATTCAAATCTTGTGGGACAGAGTTCGATGCTCATGTAGAGCTTAGCTAACTCTTCCATAATGTTATCTTGCTCAGATAGTTTTAGGTCGTACTTAAGTAAGTAAAATATGAACGAGTGTATTGATATAATCGTCTCGGTTGGAAAAATTACATCTCAATGGTAATATTTTTCAAGTTGTTGGAGTTTCAAGGTCTCGGAGCTTGTTTGCCTTCTGAGTCTTCGAGATAGTAAGCGCCTTTATCGGTGAGCTTGACTTTCTTATAGGGCTCTTCCCAATTTGGGTTAAGCTTCCCGTCTACCGAGTCCTTGGTGTTTCCAACAACCTTTCTCAAAACAAGGTCGCCAACACAAAACTATTTGTGTTGAACCTTCTGATTGTATGTCTTGTCTAACTACTTCTGGTAGTCAACCATCCGTATCAGCACGTTTTTCCTTCATTCGTTAGCAAGGTTGAGGTCTCGAGCTAAGACTTCTTCATTGTGGTTGACGTCGTATGTTTCAGTATGTATTGTGGGCAAACCGACCTCTAATGAAATTACAACTTTGAATTCGAAAGCTAAAGAGTAAGGTGTTTCGTTCGTTGCTTTCTGAGGTGTGGTCCGATAGACCCATAAAACGTTTGACAACCCCTCGACCCATTTGCCTTTGGCTTTCTCAAGTCTTTTTTTGATCTCGTTCATGATTGTCTTGTTGGTGACCTCAGCTTGCCCGTTGCATTGAGGGTAGCTTAACATTGAGTTATAACATTCGATCTTTAGCTGCTCCAATAAGTCTTTAGCTTTCTTGCCCACGAACTAGGTTCCTTTGTCTGATATGAATGCCCTAGGGTTGTCAAACCTGGGTAAAATATTTCTTCTGATAAATCTGATCATGTCCATCTCCCTGATTTAGGCCAGTGGTTTGGCTTCCATCCACTTTGTGAAGTAGTCCGTTGCTGCTAACTAAAATCTTTTATTTCCCAGAGCTCAGGGCAGGATCCCCACAATGTCTAGTCCCCATTGGGGGAAGGGCCATGGACTGGTAAGAAGGGTCAAGTCCCTTGTTGGTTGATGAATTAGGAGAAAAAGAGATGGCATTTGGTACACTTACGAACATACACTTGGGCGTCTTTTTGCATGTAAGGCCACCAATAGCCCTGGGTTAGAGCTCGATGGGCCAACGATCTTTCCCCTGAGTGTAGCCCGCACGTGCCTTCGTGGATCTCGAAAAATATACCTTCAACTAAGCTCGGGTGGACGCACAGTAGGTATATTCTTAAATATGATCTTTTGTACAGGTACCCAAAAGGAGAGATCTAGAACTGTGTTGCCTTTATTCTGAGTTTGTGTGCCTCTCTTTTGTCTTTCGATAGCTTATCATGTTGTATGAAATTTACAATCGGGTCCATCTAGCTCGGGCCTAATTTAGTGTTAATTAGGACAGATTCCTGTGGTATCTTAAGATTGGGAGGCGAGATTAATTCAACTACGATGGTCCGACCTGTTTCAACTTCAAAAGCTGATGCCAAACCTGTCAGTGCGTCTGCATGTGAGTTAAGTCCCTTTCCACTTGTTTGATCTTTACTACTCTGAATTCGATGAGGAGGTTCATTGCCACTGCCAAGTACTTAGCCACCTTGGCTACCCGAGCTTCAAATTTTCCCGTGAGCCGGTTGACCACCAGTTTTAAGTCATTAAATATATGGAGCTCGAAAACCTTTTGCTTGCTGGTAGATCGGAGTCCCGCAATGAAGACTTCGTACTCAGTTTCGTTGTTTATTGCAGAAAAATTCAGTCTTAGGCATTGTTCAAAAATTACTCCTTCTGGGATTTTCAAGACTATTCCTGCCGCTGCTCCCAGACTATTTTTAGCTCCATCAACAAACATTTTCCAAGCTTAAGTGGGATCGATCTGGGGTGGTTCAATAACCTCTAGAACCCCAGTTGTCTCGCCAATGGCCGTTGTTTCTGCATTAAGGGAGTGGTTCTTGAATAACCTCTGGACTCCCAAGTACTAATTGATTCTCGAAAGATCCTGCCTCTGAGCTCTCCCCTTCTCTGTGTGTAGAGATAAGGCAACCTCGCTCTGGACTCTCAGCACGGGGTGAGAATTCTGCCACAAAGTCAACCAGCACATGCCTTTTAATTGCTGCCCTCAGCAAAAAATTTATGTCTCACTGTATGAGCTCGATGGCCCATTTTGAAAGTCGTCCAGACAAGTCTGCTTTTGATACAATATTTTTGAGCAGAAACTCAATGTACACAGCTATGGGATGCGCTTGAAAGTAATGTTTGAGTTTTCGCGAATTTAATACCATGGCCAAAATAAGTTTCTCCAGCGATATGTATCTTGTTTGGTAATTCATAAATATTTTTCTAACAAAGTAGATCGGGGGGTGTTCTCTGTTTACCTCCCTTAACAGCACCGAACTAACGGCATGTTCTAAGATAGCTAGGTAAACGTAGATTAGCTCTCTCTCATCTAGCATGGAAAGAAGCGGAGGTTTGATTAAGTATTTTTTGAATTGTCAGAGTGCGAGCTCGCACACCTTATACCATAAAAATTTTGTAATTTTGCGAAAGAGTTTAAAAAATAGATGGCATTTATCTAAAGACTTACTGATGAATCTGTTCAGTGTTGCTATCATCCCGATTAGTTTCTGAACCTCCTACGCGGTCCTTGAGCTAACGAGGTTACTGATTGCAGTTATTTGTTCTGGATTTGCTTTGATCTGTCATCTAGTTACCAAGTGTCTCAAAAATTTTTCCGAGCTTACCCCAATGGCTCACTTTGCCGTGTTCAACCTCAACTTGTGTTTTTTGAGTATCGTGAACACTTCTGTCAAGTCCCTAATGTGGTCTGACTCTTCTTTGCTTTTGACATCCATATTGTCGATGTATATGTCCATGGTTCTACCTAGGATTGGCTTAAATATTTTTGTGACAATTCTTTGATATGTGGCACCAGCATTTTTCAGACCAAAGGGCATCACCTTGTAGCAGGATACGCCTCAAAGAGTGATGAGTGCAGTCTTTTCCTAATCGGGCTTGTGTATTGCTATTTGGTGGTAATCTCGGTATGCATCCAATAAGCTCATTCGGACATGACCCAAAGTAGAGTCCACCAATTGATCAATTTTTAGAAAGAAAAAAAAAAGCAGTTTAGAGATGCTCGATTGAGGCTTGTGAAGTCCACACACTTTCCATTTACCAGTCTTTTTTTTCACCAAGACGGTGTTGGACAACCAGCTTGGGTAAAGAACTTTTGTTATTGCATTTGCTCTTTTAGCTTTCCTACTTCCTCAATCATTATATCCACATGCTTAGCTGCAGATCTCCTTTCTCGCTACCTCATTAGCCGGGCGTCGAGTGGTACGTTCAGGTCATGCTTGATAAAATTGGAGTCTATCTCGGGCATCTCATAAGGTGTCCATGCGAAGACTTCGATATTAGTTTTAAGGAACTAAATGAGCTTGGTTTTCTCTCGTTCCTCCAAGTTTGCACCAGTGAGAAAGAAACGATCCGAGTTTGGCTCATCCAATTCATAGCGTATCAGGTCTTCCACGACCTTAGCTTCGTGGTTTCTCCCAACGTCCTTGAGGACCTCTTGCACTTCCTCGATTAGCTGCACTTCCTTCATGGCTGCCTTAGTGAAAACCATAGTGAGGTAGCATTGTTTGGCTGCTACCTGGTCTCCATAAAGGGTTTCTTCACCTCAAGGGGTGGCAAACTTGATGACTGGTGCAATGTGGAGGCCACCCCCTTCATCCTGTGCAACTAATTTCAGCCAACAATTATATTATATGAGGAAGGTATGTCTACTACAACGAACTCTATTACTAGCTCTTGGGAACCAACTCGGACTTTGAGGGTCATTGTTCCCAAGAGCTAATGAGACTGAGCGTTGAATCTAACCGAGGGAGCTCGAGCTAATTTTAAGTCTGATTGAGTGAGTTTAAGTTGTTTGAAAAGGTCATAATACATCACCTCTATAGAGCTTCCCGTGTCCACCAAGATTCTTTTCACGTCATAGCCGTTCATCCTAAGTTGGATGACCAGTGGGGATGTTGCACCCTTTCTAAATCGGCCTTGGTGAATGTGATGCTCCTTGGCTCAGATATCGTTTGTCTTGGCTTCTTAGCTGTTGTTTGAACCGAGAGAACCTCGTTCATTTGCTGGATCATTTGGATCTCTCTCCGGATTCTAAACTCGAGATTAGGGTGATTCGAGCCCCCGATCATGTGAATAGTTTTCAGGAAAAGATCTTCTTCTTCATCCGTGATTTGGTCTATCTCGTCATCACCTCGGTCGAATCTTGGATTCGGTCTAATTTCGGCCTTCTTTACTCGGGTCTTTTTTTATCAACGAAATCCTTCAAGTGTCTGTCTCAGACCAGCAGATCCAGAAAACCTTTAAGAGCCCAACAATTCTTTATTTTGTGTCATTTTTCTTAATGGAAGCACTTCCACCATTGATTGCATCTCTTGGGGGCCCCTCTCATGTGTTCGGATTTCTTGAAGTGTTTTGGATTCAAGCAAGGAGCTTGTAGATTGGTTCTTTGAAAATCACGTTAATCCCCTACCTTACCCAATTCTCATAATCAATTTGGCTTTCATTCCACTTTTTGAATGATCCCTCACCTCAGGTGGTTGTTCCCGTAGCTTTCTTTGCTTGCTTAACATCGTCCTCCAAATGGGTGAACATCTCGACTTGAGAATATGAGGTCCTGGAGGTCGGTTGCAGAGTTGAGCATCAAGTTTTCCTAGAGTCTCTCCTCGGGGGTCATCCTGAGCTTGTAGCTTGTCATTGCCAACTCCTCGGAGCACTCTTCAATCTTGTTATACGTCTCCTAATACCGCTTGCTGTGGTTGCGAATTAATTCGCTCTTGCCCTTCCTCAGCGTCAAAAGAGAACCTACGCCTTTTGGTGCCTTTGTGTTAATCACAAACTGAGCTACGAACGATTTGGTTAACTAGTGAAAGTTCTCAATCGACCCTACAAGCAGTTTGTCAAACCATTTCAGTCCAAGGTCTTTGAGCCATGATGGGAACACCTGACATATCAAGGCATCCATATGGTTTTAAAGGGCCATCATCTGCTTGATATGACTCACGTGGGACCTCGGGTCTGATTTTCCATCGTACAAGGTGAACCTCGGTGGTGTAAACTTCTTTGGTGGGTCCAATCCCTCGATTTCTCAAGCAAATGGAGTTTGGTACCTAGGGATGGCCTCCTTTTGTTGCTGTGAGTTGTGCGGATCACTGCGCCCACAAGAACAATCTTGCTTATCGCTGTCGCCCTCCGGCCATTGAGTTTGACGCGGAGATTTCTGCCTTGGTTTCACTTGGCGTTGAGCGCCTCGCGGAGATCCACCCCAGACTTGGTCCGCTCTGGGAGCCTTCTCCGCTTGCTCGTTGCCACAGATTTGCTGCCTATTTGGTTGTCCAAGTTCACATGAGATTTATGTGGCCTCTTGTCCCAACCTTCTTAAGGAGGTAGGGTCGGTTCCTTAATCTGGCCTTCGGTTTGCCCTGGCGCTATAGCTTCAGCCGGCCTCATCAGACTACTATCAACCATAATTTGAGTTAGTTCGGCTAACTGCCTCTGTAGGCGCTCGATAGTTATATTCCGACTGTCTGCTCTTCCAAGGAGCAACCGACCTGGATTCTACCAAAATGGGGCCCTAACCACCCTCTGTGCGTCCTCCAATAATTTACACCCTCTATGCCTAGGAGTTTTGGGTGCATGAGGGGTCTCTCTACGAGTTTCAATATTATCATAACGGTTGCTGATTGCAACGCCATTAGAAACGACTTTGCGAATGTCTAAAATCGATTTTCCATAGACATCGTCAATTGTGGGGTTATTTGTTTGAAGAAAAAGAGAAAAAGAAATCGAGGATAGACACCCACAATGGTCTTATGGTTGTGTAGGTAGCTTAAACCCGTTGTCCGTCCAACCAGCGATGCCCTAGCTTCAGTCACAAAAAAGTGAGACCGATCACCGGAGCTATTTTCGAAAAACGGCCCTCCGAAAGTCAAGTTAGATGTCCGAAAATTTAGAAAGA
>BRYE01000008.1:3723326-3725826 GCA_030159115.1 Actinidia arguta var. hypoleuca
TTAAAAATAACAGAGATACGTTGCCCAACTAAAACTCGTCAGATATGGTGACCGCGGGTGATCGTTGTTTGTTTAATACACAACAAAAACAATGAAAATAGAAATAATTCAAATTTGAATACTAAAATTTATTAAACGGTATGAATATCAAACGCAATAATCACAATAATAATATATCCATTAAAAAGGGGGGGAATCGTACATACGCACGATACTCAATAAGCTGATACTGGAATGCATTCCAAAGTTACGAATTCTAATAGATATAGATATAATTAACAGGGTTAGTTTTTTCCATTAACCCATAAAGATGACCTAGGTCAAACATTTACTTATTGGCAATATCTATCACATAGAAACTTCCAAATGTAGTACCTCTATTTAATTAACCCCTTTTTTTAAAAAAAAAAATATAGAGATAAATAGTGAGTCTGCACAATTTTAAAACCAAATTTTGATTAGCTTTTTTCAAGATTTTTTAGCTACTTTGATTTTTGAGTTTTTTTCGTCTTGAGCAAACCTTTTTTTATTATTTGATCAAAATTTTATACTTGTCTAACCCCCAAGTTTTGACATAGTAGTAGTCACATGACCACCAGGGGCCCCATGAAGTTTTTAGTTTAGGAGTTCGACTTTTACCCGTATGTTATCAATTCCTATGTGAGATCAGTCCATACAGGACTTTACCTAGGCTTTAAATGACCCTCTACTTGTGGACGTTGAGATTGGTCTCTTGGATTGTTGATCTAATGGGTCGGATACCTAGTTATCAAAAGAAAGAAGCTATACTTTTTTGGTTCATTTTAAAGACAGAAATCTGAAAATGTAAACTTTTTGTTGAAATTTGGAGAAAAATTCACAAAAGATAAAATTTTTTTTACTAATTTGTCAAGTATTAAATAACTTATCTCAACTCACAATCACAACAAGTGAAATTCTCAGCATGGCCTTTATTAAACCCAGAAAATAATAGGTACATTCACTTGAATCACAACACAAAAGAATAGTGGTTCTAAATTCCCAATGTAGAATCAATTATTTATTTCTAAATGAATCAGTTTTTGCAGAATATTTCTTAAAAAAGTTTGTCTGATTGATGGTTTTGGAAACTGTGTTTTCTATAATTTTTTCAAAAAATAATGAATTGTTTGCAAAAATATTAAAAAGATGTATTCAAATTCACAAAAATTACTTTCACTAAAAAACAGATAATATATGAAAATACTGAATGTTTTTATTCTCAAAAATAATTTATGAAAAATATTTGGAAAAATTAATTTTAAAAATGAATAATATGTGAATTCAATAAATTTTTTTATCCTCAAAAATAATTCTAAAATATTGAGCAAATTTTATTTTGAAAACTAAACTAAACATAGCCTTTAAACATACAAGAAAGGCCGAAGTTGGAAGGCCCAACGTGATTAAGGGCCCAAAGAATAGGCCTCTTAGCCCAACCAACAAAATACACGTAATTGGATCGTTTCTGACTACTCCAAGAGCAAGGGCTTGCTTATCCTTTTGGGCTTGAATGGGCCTGTAGCATCACATCAAGGACTAAGCAGGCCCATTTCCACATAACCACTACCTCTAGTGGGAAATTAGAAAGAAAGAAGAATTAGGGCTCCGTTGGATACTAGTTTTTTGGTTATTTTTTTTAATTTATAAGCAAAAAAATCAAAAAAAATAGTTTTTTTGCTTTTCTGTTTTTACTTTTTTGCTTATTTTTAGTTAAAGTAAAGACAGAAAAGCAAAAATATCAAAAAATCTTGAATTTTTTGATAGCAAATTTAAAAAAAACTTGATTTTTAAGTAATACAAAACGGAGCATAGGGCTATGTTTGATTAGCAAGAAAGCATTGGAAAATGCTTGGAAGAGAAATTTAAAATTTTTTCTACGTTTGTTTAGTATGAAAATAATGGAAAGTATAAAAACTTTAATTTTCTTGTACAACCCGTATTAGCATGCTATTCATGGTGAAATTAACAAATAGTTTTGTAACTTCCCATTTTACCCATTATTTCTCACTTTCCTAATTTAATTTAAATTGTATTATAATGATAATTTAATAACTATAAATATTTTCTTACAACTTTCTTATGTAAAATTCTTTCTAACTAAATGCATTCAAGAAAATAAATTTTCTTTTCACTTTCTCTTTCATTTATTTTATTTTCACTTTCTACAATAACTTTCACTCTAATCAAACCGATCCTATAAGAAGCCAAGACCAATGATTTTTGCTAAAAAAAAAACAATTTGATGCAAGAACATATCTCTCGCTCTTTTTAGAAATGTTTAGAATCGTATACTTTTCAATCAATAAAAATGAATTATTAAGTTTGGAAACTGAAAATGAAACACTATATTTAGAGAATAGAAATTTGATTCGACAGAGTTTTTTTTTTTCTCCCTAAAAGAAATGCTCGATTTCATGTATCATAAAAGAGAAATATTTACAAATGGGTCAATTATATTGACCACCCGTAATTATATTTG
>BRYE01000008.1:3755826-3758326 GCA_030159115.1 Actinidia arguta var. hypoleuca
CAATCCAATTCATTCGTTAAGCTTTCGTACTTGCACCTTGACGGAACCATTGGAGAGGTAAAAAACCATAAAACGCCGTCTTTTGGTCTTAGTTCTTAGATGACAGAGTATCTCTCTATAAAAGTTCATAAACAATTCTCAAACTTGCATAAAATATGCAATTTTATGGAGAAAAAACAGGATGAGAAGCCCTAGATTCTTACATGAAAAAACATAACAGTAAACTAGAGGACAAGGACAAGAATCAACCCATAAAAAACACCTACCGAGTATCCACAAGACTAGCATGATTCCCTCAAAAAACTAGCATGGTTTAAATTAATTTCTCTTTCTCTCTCTTCTTTTGTAGTGAATATTGTAATATTCTGACACTTAGATTAATTTTACCTTATTATAGTAAAGGTAAATACACTTGTAACAATTTAAATTTTTTAAGAATTTTTACAATAACAGAAATTATACCCGAATAAGATTTTTTAATAAACTGAATAAAAAAAGAAACACGTTCAAGCTTACATGACTGGACTTGTGGAAGCCTGAGAGTCACATGGTAGTGATGACTAATCACCGTGACTCATCAATGGACATGATTACTTGGGTGACTCACCATGTGACTCACCACATGGGTCATCCAAGTCAACAAAACACACAATTTTGTCCCAGCAACGAACTTGTGCGCTAGAAAAAGAGAGAAAGAAGGAAAGATGAAGAGAGAGAAGAAAGAGAAAGAAAGGAGAAAGGGAGAAAAAGAAATAGAAAGCTTAATAGAGAAAAACAATTGGAGAAATAAAGAAAAAGAGGTGAGCTCGAGGGAAAGAAGGAAAAAAAAGAAGAAAAAAACAGTGTAGAACTTGACATCGAAAATTCAATTTTGTTTTTTTACTAAGGTAAATTCAATTTCTCATCATTTTCTTTAATAAATTCTTTCATTTTGAGTTTATTATTGAAAATCATGTCTAGCATAATTAAGTTTTCAAAATATTCAAAAAATTCATCATTTGAACACCTTTATAGAATAAAATTTTGAATAGATCGATATCCTATTTACTCACTGGATCAGCAGTTAGTATTTTTGGTGTTAGTCCTTCATATGATAACTTTTTAACTTGATTCGGGTTACTTAGAAAAGCTATTCCAAATACCTGATTTGGAGGTTTAGTAGCTCAAAATAGGCTTGAAAATCAAGCCAGGAAAGAAAACAAGTTTTTATCTTGTCCTGAACCGATCTAGCTTTTTTAGAGAACCTACTGTCTTGTTCTAAACCGGTCTAGATTTTTTTCAACCGGTTTAACCCAAAAATATTTATAAATTTGAAACCCAAATAATTTTTCTAGTACTCAATTCACTCCTGATACCTTATACATACTTACTACTTTTAGATTAGACACATTAAACGGTAATTAAATTAGACAAATAAGATAAACGAAAAAATAATTAAAAATAGAATATTAAATTCAGAATTGTTAATTATAGAACCGGAACCCTAGAAACCCTTACCTTAGTTTACGAGCGAACGGAAAGAAAGAAGTGTTCTAAACCTAAGGTGAGTTTTGTTATGTTTTACTTAAAAGTAAAAATTTTGCGATGAAAGCGTGTATGTTTTTATTGATTAAATATGATGATATTTTATGATTAAATACATGCGATATTTTAAATGTGCCATAAAATATGAAAAATAATTACTTTTAAAAAAAAAAAATTTAGACGACACATGATTCGAACAGTACCCCGACCGCTAGAGAAAAAAAATACAGCGAGAAGTGATGTAATAAGGGTGAGATCATTACTAGATGATCATGGATGATGCCATATATTATATTAGGGTTGCTTCTTAATAATTGATGATCATTGAACAAGTGTATGTGTCGCAAGGGTCAATCTAATTTAATTTGAATTCTTGATATGAAATCAAAGTAAATGGATTTTAGATGAGTCAATGATTGAAATGAAGAAGGATTGACAAAGTTAAATTATTTCATGTTGAAATGAATTAATATCTTATAATTTCATGAGCACTTGTTAGTATTATATAACTTGATTAAAATTAGTCTAGTATTTAAGACGTAATTGTACGTAACATTTTAGGTAATGAGAATAAAGTGAAACGCAATTGAATGCGGGTGACTTTAACGTTGATTTTGGAAGGCCTATATTTCGTACTTAGTATATGAATGTTAAATCTTTTGAACTTGTAAAATTTTATTGACAGTTGCACCGGACATTATGGCCAGAACCGTAATTATAAATATTTATGTACAAGAAGGATATAATAATATTATATATTTTTTCACACACGTCAGCTCTGATTAATTTATTACGCTTCTGTATATATATAATTGCATTCAAGTATTGAATGGAAAATAAAATTTCTAAACTAGTTGAGTAGTAGGCCTTAGTCGGTGAGACTCACTGGTTAGTCACGATGACACCTATGATGAGGGTGGCCCCACGTGTATAAATGGATTGGGTTGCCCAAAATACTAACTGCTGGTCCAGTAAG
>BRYE01000008.1:3803326-3808326 GCA_030159115.1 Actinidia arguta var. hypoleuca
TCAAAATCTCAGGGATGGTCAGTGTATTTTAAGAGAAATCTGTTATAAGTTTTAAACTTCAAGGGAGGTCATTGTAATTTCTCAAATATCAGGGGTGTTTTGTGTATTAAAGCAAATCTCAGGGGAGGTCATTGTAAAAAAACACTAAATACCAAAAAAAATAATTTTTACTCAACAAACTAGCTAAATTTTATGTCTTTAATAAAAAAAAAAATTAACATAATTTTTTAGGTTTACTGTCTTTAAATTTTTATATTTGTCTAGAGAAATTGAAAAAATATAAAATTTTAATCAAACAGTAAAAACAAAACACTAAAAATAAAAAAGCTCAAAAGAAAACTAGCCCAAACTGATCCTTAGTTGTTTGTATAACGAACCAATTTCAATACAAACTTTTTATCTGGTAGACCCCAAATTCCTGTTGCTAGTTTGAAATATTCCTAAATATCAATTTTGGTCCTAAAATACTCGTTCAAACTTCTCAAAACTCTCCCATCTAAAACAGAAAATTCAACACTATATGCCTCGTTAAGTCGCAAGAATTGGACACGAACCTGGTTTTTTCTTCCCCATGTGGTCAAACCACATTAATTGAAGAATAAATTTCGATTTTTCCCCTATGATTTGGGCCATAATTGGTCGTCTAGGCCAAATTACAGCTTACGTTAGGTTTGTTATTGTAGAAATATGACATTTTGAATTGCATTGAATTTTCAAATGTCTCTTTCCATTTTGACTTTCTAAAAATAAAAAATTAACAAGTGCCGGAAGATCAAGGAAGTTGTTGACCTGATGACAAGGAAATCGACAACCGAAGCTCTGCATCCTTCTTCGTCTCTGGGTCATATTCCTATCTAAAAATAAGATTCTTTCATATTAAATCCCTTCATTATCTTTTTTTTTTCCTTCTAGTTTTCACCCTTTTAGCCAACAAGACTATCATTTTTGCTACAAGTTTGTAGTAACACACAATTGACATTTTCTTGACTATATAACCCATATCGGCATAAATTGTTTTAACTAGATTATATTTGTTTTTAGTGAACTTGTTTTAGTTAATTTTTTTAATTTTACTTTTCGTCTATTGATGAAAAGATTTGGAAAAAGTGTATCTATCTATCTATCTATCTATCTATATATAAAGGCACTAACGACTAAATTAATTCAAATAACAGATATTTTTTTAGATTAATTTTGTCTTTTGTGGCAAAAGATGAAAAGAAATCGCTAAAAATAAAAATAAGCAAATTACATGAGAAACACACAATGAATTGTTATATAAGGTTCCATAATTATTACTAAAGACGTCTACGAACAAACAAATTGTCCTAATAATCACCGTTTATCGGGTGCTGGTGATACATACTTTTTATATATATTTATACACTCTTCACATGTCTCAATGCAATTTCACGAATATCTATCTATCTATCGTTCAATAGTAGGTGTTTAGCATTTTTCACAAATAAATCTAGAAGGGCAAGATTGTCACACGTAACCTTTGTGGCAGTTTTGTTTTTGCGAGAGAGAGAGAGATTTTGATGAAGTCAACGAAGCGTTTATGGCCAAATGCCTTTTAAACGTGAGACTCGTTCAAAACGCAATCGTTGTGTAGAAAACCCCTAAAGCACAAAATGGACAAATTTGTCAACGTTTGAAACACGTATTACAAAGTCTCCCTTACCAATTAAATGCATTTTTATTTCACATGTAAGTTCTACATAGCATGGGGTTTCATATTTTTTAAAAATACGTATTTTGTTTATAATAATGTGATATAATCCAGAACTCTTACTATGGGGGGACGAACCTCTATAATTTTAAAATTATCTTTACAAATTTGAGAAGTCTAACCTATATAATTTTTAAATTATATTAAAATTTATAGTATAATACGTTTATATTTTAACAAAACACCATCAAAAATTTTTATTTACCAAAATATAATTGCCATGTCATTTTTATAGTGTTTTATATATGAATTTTATGTAAGTATATCATTTTTCATAGGTTATTAATCTTTTTTTATCATAGTTATTTTAAAGGACAAGGATGTTTCTACATTGGCGAGGATGAATTTAAGAGTTGCTTAGGGAGATCGCTTCTTCAATTTTATTTTATTTTTAAAAAAAAAACAAATTTACATTACTTCATTTGTTCCAAATTGAAGTCTTTTTTGGATAATTTAATTTTTTAAGGGAATACAATTATTGTATTTAAATTTTACTAATTTTATCTGTAGAATAATTACATTGGCCATTTTGCTTTGGTTGGAATGTCATGTAAATAATATTATATAAAAAAAGGTAAAAATATATATTTTGGGAACATTCTAAAATGAAATAATTATACTTCAATATGGGATGGAGGGAACTATCTGTAAAAAAATATATATGGGACGGAGGGAGTAGTATTTTAGCTATTGATTAATGTTTTTAAATTATATAGGTTACCTAATGCAAAGTCGAAATCAGGATTGTATTTTATGGATAAGTTACGAATGTGTTTTTTATGTTCGTTCATCTTTCCAAAGTTTTGTACAGGGTTAACAATGCAATTGACCTAAAACCGTAAGGTTAAGTTGTTTAAATTAAAACTATAAGAATTAAAGTGAAACTTGGGTCAAACTCAAAGGGAAAAAAGTGAAATTGACTCTTAAACGTTTTGATGATCACTGATTCACTGTTTTCAAATGGGCCTGGACAAAGAAAATGGGCCTGGACAATTCCTTGTGCATTTCTTGATATTTTGGGCCTCCTTCATGGGCCTTGAAATAAAAAAAGGAAGTGTCGCTCCTTACCAGGCGTAATATTTAAGGCCCAGTTTGTTCGAACTGTTTTTTATATATTTTTTAGATTTTTGTTTTTGAGTTTTTTTATTAGTAAATTTTTTTTAACCGTTAGCTTCAAATTTTTTTTTTTTAATGATTTTAGAAAATTTTATACTATTTTAATTTCTCTTGTCAAGAGGAGTCTGAAGTCTAAGTTTTATTGTATATAGTTTTAGCTTTCCTTTTCCTATTTCCTCTCTCTGATAGTGCTTAAGAAGGTTTTCTTTATTTTTTATGTATTTTTTTTGTTTTTAATATTACCTTTTGCTCGAGTTAAGATAATAAATAGTTGTTATACAAAAATAATTTTTTTAAAAAATGATCATCAGTGTATGATTAATACATGTTTCACAAAAATTGGAAAATCAAAAACAAAAATGCAAAGGATATTGTACTTTCCTAATTTCGTGGTCTACTTCTTGGAATACATTGATTAGAAAATTGTTATTGTCACAAATATCTCTTTTTCACAATTTTTGAACAACTTAAATTGTTTGGATAGTATTCAACCAGCTTGTTGCAACTGTGATTGTCAAATCTCAAGAGTTAATCCTTTAAGGCTGTGTTTGGATCAAGGAAGTGAGGGAATGGGAATGGGAATGGGAATGGGAATGGGAAGGGAATATTAAAGAACAGATAAAAAGCTTTGTTTGGTGTAACTTTATTTTTAATTTTTTAGTTTCTTTGGTTTTCGAGTTTTTTTTTTTTTATTTTAGTGAACGTTTTTCATCTTTTGATCAATTTTTTTTTTACTTTTGCAGTTTCTCTTTACGAAAGAAATCTAAAAATATAAAAAAATTATAAAAAACAACAACAAAGTTTAACTATGGCAGCAAATTAACCATACAGTTTTAATTATAATAAACTAAACCTATCTTTTTAATTTTGTAACAATTTAAATCGTTTGTTAATCTCCGTTTACCTATGGCTAATAGAATAAACTGATTCCCCCCCTCCCCCCAAATACACGGAAACGACTATGTATAGTGTTATCCCCTTTTAAAGTCCTAATCGAACAATTAATAACATAAATTAGAGATTTTTGGTGTAGTATTTATTTAAAGAGAATGGTTCGATTAAGGCTTAAAATGAGAAAACCTTATACGGCATACTTTTAATTCATTTTGAGTAGGAATCAGTTGGTTACGGTACCCCTATGAAGATGGAGAATAACATATGATTTAAATTGCTACCGAATTAAAATTATAGAGTTTGATATGTCAAAATTAAAATTTTAAAGTTTAATTTGTTCTCCTAGTCAAACTCTGAGATTTTTTATGTAATTTTTTCTAAAAAAGTGTTCACTTTTTTTAAAAAAGAAAATGCAAAAAATTCAGTTAATTTATCAAGTAATTTTTTTTTCTAAATTAGATGAAATTTTTTACATTTTCAAATTATTCTCGTCAACAGAAATTAAAAAAATATAAAATTTTGATTAAACAATTTAAAAAGTTCACTTAATAAATTAAAACCTCGAAAATCAAAGTAAAAAAAATTTCAATTCTCTGACAGAGGAATTTTTTTTTATTCAACGAAAAAGACACAAGGAATTTAAAAATATAAAAAATATATATAATTTAAAAAAATTAATCAAAAAAATTGACATATGAGCTAAATTATTTATTTATTGTGCTTTTTTTAATTTAAATAAAACTTTTATATTTTAAATTTTTTTTTATTAATGTTGTAAAAACTTCAATAAAAACGAAAAAATCCAAAATTAAAGTAGCTAATATTACCTTGGGGAAAAAAATAGCCCACCCGTTGGCTGGCGCCAAAAGCAGGGGTACCAGCAAAAATGGAAACGCTCACCCGAAAACTATGGCTTGATGTCTATTTGCTTCATCTCTCTCTCTCTCTCTCTCTCTCTCTCTTCAAATCATCTTGCAGCAATTGTTTCTCTCCCCAAAGCTATCAAAGGTACTATTTCCACCCTATTTTTGTGTTTGTGTGTCTACTCGTTCGATTCTAAAATTTAGCTGTGATTTTTTAAAATCAGATTTGCAGAATACTTTCCAAAAACAATATTCTTCACAATTTGAAACCATCTATTTAATATTGAATAGGTAACCCTAATCAATCCCTGTTGGCTTTGTACTGTATAATTATGGGTACCGTTTGGTTTGTGAGAAAATGAAGGAAAATCATCATTGATTTTCTCATCCTGTTA
>BRYE01000008.1:3818326-3820826 GCA_030159115.1 Actinidia arguta var. hypoleuca
CAACTTGTTTTAGTGTAGCTCCGCTCATATTTCTATCGTGTTAGAATATTTATCACAATTTGTGTATTTTGTTCATGGGCTAAAAATAAGTTAAAAATGTTAAATTTTGATTTTGATTTTGATTTTGATTTTTTTTATATTTTATTTTAAATAATTAATTTCCAACATAAATTCAGTCTATTACTTGCCATGATGATAGGTATCAGATGTACCCTGACATGAGCTACTCAGAGAAGACCACCACAGAGGCACCTATTGTTGGTGTTGCATCCCATAAGACGTATGTATCCATCTAAAAAAAATTCTTTTTTGCAAAAACAATAATGTCCATGTCATATTTTTTGGGCAAATTATATAAAACATTCTCAAAAATTGATTTCGATAATAAATTAAATACTATAATTTTAATCGTAAATAATCCGGTTATATTTAAATCATTTGCTAGTCTCTGTCTACTTAAGATTGACGGAACCAATTAATTCCTCCTCAAAACTTCAGAAAACGACATCATTTTATGTTTGTTTTTAAAGCTCTTTTCGATTCATTAAAAACTTATTTCCAAGCAAATCTTTAGAAAAGAGACATAAATTGACCATACTCCATAAGGTCATCCTCATCCTCGTCATTTTTCTTGAAAATAAATTAAAATTGGATCAATTAGAGATTTAAAGGAAGAAACATC
Organism: Actinidia arguta var. hypoleuca; assembly: GCA_030159115.1. Taxonomy (NCBI): domain Eukaryota; kingdom Viridiplantae; phylum Streptophyta; class Magnoliopsida; order Ericales; family Actinidiaceae; genus Actinidia; species Actinidia arguta. The sequence goes on from BRYE01000008.1 coordinate 3,819,009, forward strand.
AAACAAAGATGTTTTCCAAAGCATTTGTTTTTTTGGCAAACATTAATTAGTTTCGTCAACCATATGTAGTGTAGACTAATGGATAGTTTTAATTGTGACTAAATTAAAACTTTAGATTTCGATTCGTTGCAATTGAACTATATATTGAAATCTCATATTTCTATTTCTGTATGAAGAGATTACGAGGGATCCGAGATGGGTGTGGGAGCTGAGAATGTTGGCTGCAAGTGTGGTTCCGACTGCAAGTGTGGACCCGGCTGCACCTGTGACCCTTGCGCCTGCAATTGAAAAAATCTTCTACAAAGCAGAGATGGTCCTGTCATGTCATCAACCGAGTCTATATATATAACCTAAAAAATACTACCATGTCTGTGGTTTTGGGTATGGGGCTTCTTTGAATTGTGAAGCTTCTTTTAATCTTTCCTAAAAATAAAGTGGCAATGGTGTAGTTGATGAGAGTCTCTGCTTGTTATGTATGTTTGAGTTTGGAAGACTAAATGAGAACTTCTTATTTCTATTAAACTAGACACTCAGTCCTCTTGTTTAATTGTGTGCATGTTTTTTAATGCGTAGATCTCAATTATGTGTTCTTCAAGCTTGTATTTGGATTAAGAATTTGACGTAAGAAAAGAAAGAAAGAAAAAGTTAAACAACTTAACCGTTCGAGAGTATCATTAGATTATCTATTTTTTTTCTTTTTAGTTCATTAAATTCTTGACCTAAACTCAGTCTAAATAATTGTAATCGACGCAAATGGCTCATGCGACGATTTGAGAGAGGTAGCGGGTAGGGCTTTCAAATGTCTAATAATCATTCTTTTACCCGTTAAATTTATGAATGTTTTTACAAGTTATATAGAATGGCCTCTCTAAGTTTTGAAAATTCTTTTGATTGATTCTCTATTTTCTAAGAATTACTACATAATAGCAAGACCGCTATAGCTTTTGTTGTTTTTCAATAATAGCATTAACCCTATTGCAAGCTTTTGTTGTTTTTCAATTATAAAATGCATAGATATAGGGTTTTATCCATATAAACTATATATTATCTCATAATATATATATATATATATATATATATATATATATATATATATATGTCACAAAATATATTAGCTCACTTGGGTGCCAAATTGTTAGTTTTTGTTTCTTAAACAATAGGTTACAAAAGGAATTAACATGATAAATCTGCACAACCCTTAGGTTACTCTGGTAATCTAGGCTTTGAGACTTGAAAATCTGCATCCTTTCAAGGTCTCAGATTTGAAGTTTCTGAGATTTTATCAATTTTTTGAGTTGGACAAGTCTATATGGGGTTTTGCTCCGGCTTTAATCGGTCTTCGCTAATAGACAGTGAAATTAGTTTTGGATTAGTCCATCCTTAGACTAAATATCTAGTTATAAAAAAAACATGATAAATCTCCACTGAGAGAAGTATGCTAAGGCTGTGTTTAGATCAAGAAATTAGTAAGATAAAAAAATAAAAATAAAAATAAAAAATTGGATGATCAAATAGTCCCGAATGATTTGATCAACTAACTTTTTTTTTTTTTTTCTTCTTTCTCATCAACATCTTGATCCAAATACAACCTAAATTATTTCTCAAATCCTACAAGAAGAGGCTAGATCAATTTTCTTGGCCCCAATGATGAAACATAAATGAAGGTGCAAAACTTGAAGTATCAAGTGGAAATAAACCATGCAAAGAGGGGGAAATTAGATTAAGGTTATGTTTGACTTGTGAAAAGAAAAAGAAAGGAATAGAAAGTTTAAAAAAATAATTGAAAGATTGAGAAAAAAAATTAGTTTATTTACCTCG
>BRYE01000008.1:3830826-3835826 GCA_030159115.1 Actinidia arguta var. hypoleuca
AATGTAAAATGGCAACATATATTTTTGACCGTTGTGGTGGTAATTCCAGTGGACATGACACTCGATATTGAGGAGTGAGGACGATTTGGCAATTGCTAAAACAGATAAAAGCGTCAAGGGCATGACTTGTCTGTGTCAACATCAAAACAAGTAACAGAACTGATTGGGAATTTTTATAGGTGGGATTATGACTTATAATTGTGCTACTCTCAATAGGCAATCAAGGAGAGAGAGAGAGGAGGATATCTCTCTTCCTCTCTCATCATCATCTAGGGGTGAGGGTATATTTTCACCCAAATTCTATCTACACCTCCATTCCGTTATGAATTTGAGATAATTTGTTAAGGTTTGATAGCTGAATAACAATCTAATTAAGTCTTAACAAGCTCAAGTAAACAAACGAGAGACCTTCTCTTCGCCTGACTAGTGCATGACTCAATAATAGGGGACTACTAACAGATAGATAACTGACTAAGCTATAATTTGATTATCCGATTAGGTGAGATAATTTGTTAATAGCTGAATAATAATCTAATTAAGTCTTAACAAGCTCAAGTAAACAAACAAGAGACCTTCTCTACGCCTGACTAGTGCATGACTCAATAATAGGGGACTACTAATAGATAGATATTTGACTAAGCTATAATTTGATTGTCTGATTAGGTGAGATAATTTATTAAGACTTAATAGCTGAATAACAATCTAATTAAGTCTTAACAAGCTCAAGTAAACAAACAAGAGACCTTCTCTACGCCTGACTAGTGCATGACTCAATAATAGGGGACTACTAATAGATAGATATTTGACTAAGCTATAATTTGATTGTCTGATTAGGTGAGATAATTTATTAAGACTTAATAGCTGAATAACAATCTAATTAAGTCTTAACAAGCTCAAGTAAACAAACGAGAGACCTTCTTTTCGCGTGACTAGTGCATGACTCAATAATAGGGGACTACTAATAGATAGATATTTGACTAAACTATAATTTGATTATTTGATTAGGTGAGATGATTTATTAATACTTGATAACTGAATAACAGTCTAATCAAGTCTTAACAAGTTTGAGTAAACAAACAAGAGACCTCTAAAAAGGCTAAGGTAAAAAAGTCAAAGGCACAAAGATTGACTAATCTTTTTATTCAAAATCTAAATTTTTCTCTTACAAGTCGATTGAGTTAAGTCGGAGCCATAAAAACTTCCCATGTCATTAGGTATATTGTCGCGAGGGTGGTCGAGTGGGGAGGAGAGGCCGTCAATGGTGGTGGCAAAGGTGGTGGTTGTGCAAAAGGCTAGTGTTAGTATAATAATGGGTGTGCAAAGCTATCATGAAATTTGTTTGGTCGGTGTAAATAGAAAATGGGAACAAAGCAAGATAAACTTGTGGGCAAATAGTATCTAACCCATCATCATTACGAAGAGAGAGTGAGTGAGAGGAGTGAGAGAGAGAGAGAGAAAGAGAGAGGGGGGCCCAGTTGTAGGTAGGGACTAGGGTGGGACTGTAGTCCGGGTTTCACGGCACAAGGAGACGACTCTGATGGTGACTCGACCTTACCTGCCAATTCCAGACACTCTCCCTCAGCTGTCAGTGATACGTTACGTCTCCTCTCTCTCCTCTCTCTCTCCTCTCTCTACACCCATATGCATACAATACATATAAGCCCTTGTGGTTTGCACAAGTGTATGTGTGATTTTAATTCTTGGGGGTTAAAAAAAAAGGACATCTAGAATAAAAATCTTGCAGAAGGACCCCGAGTTGCCTGGACCGTTTCAGTTCCGATTCTCCTCTTACCCCCAAAACACTTGCTTATTCACCGAAATTGCCCAAGTGTCTAACCTATGCTCTCTCTCTCTCTCTCTCTCTCTCTCACCATTTTTTTTTTGAAAAAAAAAATTACAAAAATAATCCAAGTGTTTAATCTTGGTAATAAATTAAATTTTTAATTTTTAATTTTTAATTGTAATTGTAATAAACTTTTTGAACTTGTCACAACACCAATTATTTATCATCTCCCGTTTATGTAACTTGACGACAATAAACAATCCTCAAAAGCAATTGAGAAAATGACATTGTGCGAATTGGGGCTCTTTAATCACTCAAGTTCATCTCTCTTAATACAATGTTAATTTTATTCAGTATCTGTCACTCTGATTTTTGTATGGATATATGCCTTAATTGTATGAATTAAGAATTTTAAAGGGACTCAATTCGTGCAACATTGTTTTCTTAATTATTTTGGCTGGAATCATTTAGTGTCGTTAAGGTTGATAAATGGTTTAAATTGTGATGTATTAAAATTTTTAGGGTATTATTTGTTAAAATTTAAAAATTCAAAATTTAATTTGTTACCAAGATCAAACTCTTGTATTCTTTTTATAATTTTCTCAATAATTTTTTTGAGGTGAGGATCATTTTCAAATAATCAAAATTTAATACACATTTTATATATTTTATTATTATTTTACACTTTCCAAATCGTATTATTCAGTCATAAGAACTTGAGCTTAGTTAGCTCAAGTGATTGTACCTTTTATTTTTAAATAGAGAGATTAGGGTTTCAAGGTTATGGAATCTAATTTACTAATTATGTTGGAATCCTACTTATATTTAGAAGAAGAAAAAAAAGTATTGATAACTCATTGGTTCATATTAGTATTTTTCTAATGTGCAAGGATTTTACTGAGTAATAATTATGTTATTTTCCTTTTTTACAATTTAACTTAAAATAATTAATTTAAAAAGTAGATGGCAAATGACATTTACAGAGTTTTTTTTCTTTCTTCAATTGTCGCTCAATGGGTAGTGGTTTAGACATAGTCAAAAAAAATTAAAACTTTAATAAGAATTTTACATATATTTATTATTTTTTTAATGGATATCAAGATATTTTTTGTCCATTATTAGGCAATGGCTAGTATTTCTTATTATATTTTCTACAAAATTGTCCATTTTTCTACTTTTTTTAAGCTGTTTGGGTTTTCGAGTTTTTTGATCTTTAGTAAAAAAAAATTATCGATAGAATTTTTTTTATATATTTTTTAAAAAAATTTGGCACGAGAAATCTAAAAATCTAAAATAAATTATCTAATTTGAAAAAACGTGACAAAAATAAATATTTTTTACTTTACAAATTAGCTAAATATTTTGTTTTCAATAAGTATTAAAAAAAATTTATTTTTTATATGTATAAATTCACTTTGCCAAGAAAAATATGAAAAATATCGCATCCCGATCAAAAGGTAAAAACTTAAAAAATAAAACAATTAAAAGATTTTTAAATTAAAAAAATAACTAGCCAAAAGATCCTTTTGGAGTGGCTAGATTCTACCTAGGCCATACAAATAATTACTTTAACGAATTACCAGGACGAAATTAAACCATGCTAGTTAAATGCTATTTCCTGAAACCCTAAACTAGAGTAGACTACCCAAAGCTCTCAGTCCTATTTAATGGGAGTTTCTATTACAATATATTTATATATATATATATATATATATATATATATGTATGTATATATTTGTAGACAGAGAAAGGACAGAAAATAAGGGGTATCTTTGGGAAGCAAAATGTTGATGTTGACAGATCAAACGAATTGTAAAATTGAGGGAGATTCTTCCCAATCTCTGCTCTGACACCGCAACACCTCTGAAAAGTTTGGGGTTTTGTGAGAGAGAGAGAAGGGTAATTCCTAGCAGTGATGAACTGTCCAAAATCAATACCTCCTACTCAATTCAATGGCCCCCACAAATGCCTCAATTGCACTTTGACCCTTTGTATTTTTACAAAACTTTTTAGTTTTCACTCGTCACTTCCAATGGTAGCAGTCAATACCTTATATTTTAGATTTAGAGACAAATGTCGGGACGGGAGTGAGTGTTGCCCTTGAGGTATAGCACCATTCGGAGACCTAACGATATGATCTGAACCATTCAATATATAAGGCTCACCTACTCGATTTATTTATGAAAACAAACTTCTCATTTAAATTTTTCATGACAAATGCAATTTGATCCTACGATTATCGGTACATGATCAATCTGAATTTTTTTAAGGATCTACTAAATCAACTATAAGAATTACTTCATGAGCGAACCCGTGGTGGGCCCCAATTTATGAACAACACAGTGTTGTGGGCTTAAAACTTAACACCAACCCCATTTTTTACCAATGTCGATGTAACAATTTTATTTAATTATGGTGATCACCTTTTCTTCATAGGTCATATGGCCTTTTTCTATCACTTAGCCCTAATGTGAGATAATTTAGCTCTCTCTTTTTTTGTCTTTTAGTAATTTTTTTAATCATTTAATCAAAATTATATACTCTAATATTTTTTGATTCTCTTGACTTTATATATCTGAAAAATATAAATTTTTGATCAAGTTTTAAAAAATATTCACTAAAAACAAATAGTTCATCATATTAAGTGAAAATAAATTTTTTTATCTTTAATATATATTTTTTAAAAGAGACTCTCGCGTAAAGAGAAATCGAAAAAAAATAAATTTTTGATGAAATAGTAAAAAAAATTTGATAGAGGCGAAAAAATTAAGTAATCGAAATAGCTAAATTATCTAGTCTAAACTTAGTCAATGGATCATAGGAAAAATGCAATTTTAGGGAAAAAAAAATAAAGGGTGTGCAGTGTAATTTACTCCAAAACATAACACAATAGTAACAGTACCATGCAATAAACATGTCCGCCACAGTGAAAATATACATACACCTCACCTGCACAAAAGCAATTCCCTTGTAGGGTTTCCATTTTTTTTCAACAGCAAAGACAGTACAAGGAAAGGCAGCAGATCTCATTGGGATCTGAGAGAGAGAGAGAGAGGAGAGAGAGTATAGGACCCTATGCTATATGTTAAGTGCTAATAACCTCAGTTGTCTGACTTCTCTCTCTAGTTTCTTCCCCTACCAAAGTCGGTTTGGTGAATGGGAAACATGAGCCTGATGCTTTCAAGAAACTTTTCAGGTTTGTTTTAACAGTGTGTGT
>BRYE01000008.1:3848326-3860826 GCA_030159115.1 Actinidia arguta var. hypoleuca
GCCTTAAAAAGGTCCTTTTATGTAAAAATTGATGTTTTGTTAATTCATTTCAATAGTTAAAAATTCTACAGATCTTTTAAATTGTTTGAAACACTGTATGATCTCATTTTTAGTCTGTGTCACTTAAAAATTTCGTATTTGAAATTATACTTTCGGTCTTTATGTTCTGAACATTGACTGTGTCTCCCCTTGGGAATTTAGGTCATTTAACCGCTAAGAGCGACGTATTCAGCTTCGGAGTTGTTCTTCTAGAGATGCTAACCGGAAAGCGGGCCATAGACAAGAACCGGCCATCAGGAGAGCACAACTTGGTGGAGTGGGCAAAACCATACTTGACCAACAAACGAAGAATTCTCCGTATTATGGATATTCGTCTTGAAGGCCAGTACTCGCTTGACCAGGCCCTTAGGGCCGGTAACCTCGCGCTTCAATGCATCTGCATGGAGCCCAGGTTAAGGCCGACTATGGACGACGTGGTTAAAGCTTTAGAGCAGCTTCAGGGCTTGAAGGACTCGGTAAAAGGTTTACAAAAAGAGCGACACTCTAATCGTCACACTCGTCACACGGAAGCCACGGAGAGGACTGGTTATCCCAGACCTTCGGCTTCCCCTCTCTATAATTAGATTTCCTCTCTTCTATACGTATGTATGTATGTATTTATTTATTTATTTTATTCTTTTATGTTTTTGGGTGGAGTGGGTGTGAATTCAGGAATTGAGGCATGTATTGTACCTTTGACTTGTTAAATTAAGCAGTGTATAGTTTCTTTTTTCTTTTCTTTTTTTAAAGTGTATGATTGGTGTATTTAATTTATACTTTTGGCTGACATTTGGAATGATGGAACTGTCATGAATTTCACAAGTGACTTGCAAAAATGCATATGCATTATGCTTGAAAAGTGGCTTCTTTTTCTTTAAGAAGTGGGCTTTCTTGTGCCATTTTCTGTAAATTTAGGCAATTACCTAGTGTGTATTTTTTTAGAAAAAATAGATAGAAAAGAAAAAAATTCTAGGTTGTTTGTTTTAAAATTGATTATTCAAAAGTAGAAGTTGAAAATTAATAAAATAAAATTTTTTAAAGTTGTTTTTTGCCTATAAGTAGAAGTTGCTTATGTAACAAATTCTCTAGCATAATTTTCAAAGCAGAAAAAACACAACAGAAGTTAACACAACTTTGAAAGCAGACAAAAAGTAGAAGTTGTGAATAAGCTACTTTATGGGTAAAATATATGACATTAGGGCTTGGGAAAAAATGATTGCATACAGCATTCCTTTCCAAATTAATTAATTAAAGATTTAAAGGTAATGATTTTTACTCCCATTTTTATTACACACACTATTTTTTTTTATTATGCAAAATTATAATAAAATTCTTAAACATTTTTGCCAAATATTGGAATGATCATTTCCATACTATTATACTTTTGCTTCTTTCAAATGCGAGGAGAGATGAACTAAAAAAGTATAAAATTCATCAAACAGTGAACATAATTCACTAAAAATAAAATTTTTAAAAAGTAAAGCATTTAAAAACTTGAAAAAAAAAGAAAAAAAAAAAGCTAGGCAAAGTGGGTCCAAATTCAATAACTTTACGTATTGAACAAAAAAGATGGGCATTTGACTTATCCTTGTTTATTAAAACACCAAAAGAATTGTACGTCATTTTCCAAGAAAACGATATGGGACAAGAAAAGGAGCCATCTTAACCTAATCTTCATTTCTCCAAATGGATTGGACGAAAATGAACCACTTCCACAACCATTTGCATCACCAATCTTTGTCTTTCAGCTTGATATTCACTGAAACCAATACACGCAAAAAAAAAGAAGAGAGAGAGAGGATAATTTCATCGACGCCCCTCCATTATGAGCGAGTATCACGTAATCTCTTTTGAGTAGCAGTTAAAAAATCAATTTAGGAGAGTCACAATTAAACAATCCCGACGATAGTAGCAAATACCATCAAGTTGAACACAATTAAATAGGATTAGACAGGTGCATTCCACACGACCACGAAGTGCAGGGACGTACAAGTTGGACTACAAAGATGTGTAAATATTGTTCTAAGAGAAAGGAGATACAAATTGAGATGAAATATAGAAAGGGGGATTCTAATTAGCAAAATAAATTTGAAATGAGCAAATTGTATAACTTTTACTAGAAATATAAAAGATATGAAATGTTACAATATGGGGGCCAAATTGAAAATATAATTTATGAGTAAAACTATAATATTTGGAAACTTAGGGGGGTCACGTGCCCCTCCTCATAAGTCATAACACGGTGGCTCCGGCACTGGCCCTTCAACTAAAAAAACAATCAAATAGAGCCCCTGAATATTAAAGTTGTGTCACTATCACCACCTCTATCTGAATTCCATTAGTCAAAACGAAATTAACCAAAACAATGTGAACGAGACAAATAGACTCGATGTGGGATGATTGGGATATGGAAACCACCTCAAGTCTATGGGATATAATTGTACATCTCATGCGTTATCTAAATGTAAAGTAATATATATATATATATATATATATATATATATATATATATATATATATATATATATATATATATATATATATATATATATATATATATATATATATATATATAATTACGTGTTTATTACTATTAATTAACTCGAGCTTAATCTTTTAGGTGATCCCTTTTATTATAATATTTGTCCTCTAGCTTGTTAATTTTATTTAACTAAACAAAAGTCACCAAAATTGATCATCCAAGTTATCACGTGCAATTTTTTTATTAAATTTCATAAAGATTGGACTAGAACGTTTTTTAAGGAGTTTCCATTTTTCAAGTGGCACGAAACAAGGAAATGCATGGAGTACTCCAATTAGGAAAGTGCTAAAACCGCGTAGTCAAACCAACCAATCAATTTCCAACATTTCTTCGAGTACATTCGAAGAATTTGTTTGGTGGTTGTTTTTACAATTAATTTTTTAAAACATTTATTAGAAAATCGGATTAGTACTGGACAGATTTTAAAACTCGGTTTCGAAGATTATTTTATAAGAGAACTACCCAATTTTAAGAATAACGTCTAGAAAATATTTTTAAATTCTCAAAAATTATTTATGCTAAAAAATAAAACAATACGACAAGGATGAGTGTTTGGAAAAATCCTTTGGTTTACTAATTTTTAAACTTGTTTTTGATGATTTTTTTAGAAAAGAACCCAAGTTTAAGAAAACACCAAGAGAATATTTCTAAATTCTTGAAAATCATCTCCGCTAAAAAATAAAACAAAATGAAAGGGACGTACGAGTGTGTGAAAAATAATTTTCTTGAAAGTGTAACAAAAACATGAGAGAGAAAGAGAGAGAGCATTTGATCATAGAAATTCGTATGTAATGGGAAATGTTCTTTATATGTTTGACATTGATAAACACTATCGGAATATATAACATTCACACTTTCATTAATTTGCCCTTCTCCCTTCTTTTTTTTTTGTATTTTGTCTCCCGTAACAAGAAAAACGTGATACTTGAAAGAGTCAAAATGAATTTGTGTCGTACTGATTGACTCAAGGTCTGCCGTTAGATCATACTCGCTCAATAGGGACTTGTTGTTGAGTCTAACCAGTTCAATCCATGAGAATTGACCCTGGAGTATTGGGCCCAAGGCAGATGTTCGTGTGTATGGCCAGGAAGTGCGGAGTTGAGGGCGGTCGTCTTTGGAGTCGGCGAGAAAAGGCAAATTCTGTGAAGAAGTCCTCTCCAACTAGGGAGGATCTACCTCCTAGTTGGGATAAAGAGGAACGTGAAAATCACACTGAAGGTAGATACGAAGAGAAGAAGTCGAGTTCCTCTTGTACGCAATCATACACTACTAACTCTTTAGCTCGTTCTCTCTCCTCTTTTGTATTATTTCTTTCACACCGGATAGTCTTCACAGCCAATTACTCGACCGGTAAGTCTCAACAGTACTTGTTGTGATGCGCAGGCAACCAAAAAAGAGGAAAGCGACGAAGTAATGCGAAAATCCTAACCTTGTGAGATTAACCACCTCGGAATACCAAATAAAAATGAATGTGAATATTATCTCGCTCATGAGATATCTGTTCTTAGCTTACGTAGACGCCTTTATTTATTTATTTATTTTGTTTAATTACTTATCTTTTGTTTCTCCATGCAAGACTTTCAAGTATGAACACGAGTGACATTTGCAACACTCAATTTAAAAATAGGATTAAGTCAATAATATGGAAGTGTATTAACAGAAATTTCATCTCTAAACTATGATGTGTAAAGACCAATTTGCCCCTTGCTACAACCCCACCTAGATCTGTCAGCGGATTAAATAAAATCCGAATTCATTAATAAAAATCTGATCCGAAAATTCATACAATTCAAATCGGGTTTAATCATATTTCTCAGATCGGATTCAGATAAATTTTTTTATATATAAAAAAAATGGATGAGATTTTTGGATCAAATATCCATTTAAAATGAATTCGGATACGGATTAAAATAAAACGTATTTATCAATCCCGGAATTAGATTTGTTTGCAATTGAATCGGATTGGAATTTTCCCAGATTTGATTCGAATCCCATCTATTGATGCGCCTACGGCCCCCATCATCGGCCGCCTCAACCAACTTTAAAATAGTGCAGTGTAGGCAATCCAAACTCATTTGAAAAACAATAATGAGAATTAAAATTAAAATTAAAATTAAAGTAACTTGCAACAGTTGTATATATATTAAGTATAGAGAGGGAATTTTCCCATGCAGTTACCAAATACAATAAATTAAGGTTTGACAAGTTCAACCTAAATTCATGTCTTCGCTTTCTTAACCCCCAGAGAGAGAGAGAGAGAGAGAGAGAGAGAGATGGCGAAAGGAACCCTAGAGGTGTTGTTGGTGAATGCCCATGGCATAAAAGACAGGGAAAGAAGCCTTCTTGGTAAGTTTGTCATTTTTTTTTTATTTTATACAATTTTAAATCTTTAGTTTCACATATTTTTTTTTGGAAATTAATTTTCACATATTTTTCTTCATGTAAGACACTAATATTATTTTTATTTTTATTTTTGATTATTATTTTTTTCATTTTTCAGGTTGCTTATATTGTCTTAATCCATGTAATGCAATGAAGATGCGTCCGTACGTTGTGGTTCAATTTGGAAACCAAGAATCTACCAGTCGTGTAGCTGATCGAGGTCAGCACACAAACTGTATCATCTCCATTTTTAGAAAGTAGAAATTAAATTCTACTATTAATAAATTACTTTGGGGGGTAACCTTACACCTCTTCACTTTCAATGAAATTTCCACTTTGGCCCTTTCATCTTTAATTTTGATCGTGAACCGCCTTACACTTTAAGTAAAGTTGCATTAATGCCTCTTTCGTTCGTTAATGAGATTATCTGTAATTAGAATAAGTGGCTCAGATGATATTTTTACAGTTGAACACCACATTAATGTTTCTTACATGTAGGTGTGGTGCGGGTACTGATATATATATATATATATGGATTTGGGGTAGTCATATGACTCATACCACACCCGGGATCGTACTTGAATGAGTTTTTAACTAATTCTACCATACACACCCCGAATAGGCAAACAATCAAATAAAACCTGCCTTCAAATGAATGATTCAAGTAAAATTGCTATACGTAGAGAATCTAGAGATAGACCAATTTTGGCATTCATAAATTAAGCAAGCATTCTTCCATCTACAAAATTTGAATAACTTCACATCATTCCTTCTAAAATCTAAACAATTCTCACCTTAGACTGCTCAAAATCCAGACAATTTTGCATCTTCATTGGCAAAATGTTTTGGGCCTACCACTAGCCATACGAATATAACAGTAACATTACAACTTGATCTAAAATGTAAGGAATTGACTATGTTTAAGCATCAATATCGGTTTTTTATGAAAGTTCAGGGTGCCAAGTGTAAATAATGGAAATGCAGGAGAAGGGCAGAAACTAGAGTGGAATGAGAAAATTACATTCGAAGTAGAGTACCCCGACGTGGAAGATCAAACGTACAAGCTCACTCTTCGTATTATCGACAAGCACAAGATATCCGATGACAACTTTGTTGGTGAAACAACGTAAATGTTTGGTTTAGTTTTTTAGTTTTTGTTTACTGTTTTTGTTTTCAGTTCTTAAAAACAAAAAAAAATATATATATATATATATTTAATTGAGGATTTTCAAAACTTATTTTTAGAAAAACTTTTGGAAAATACCCATTTTTTGGAAACATTCCCGAAAACTATTTTCAATAAAACTAATTTTAAAGAACAATTTCGAAAAAATATTTTAAAAAATTATTTCTAAAACGACGAAAGAGGGTCTTAGGCTATGTTTGGTCTAACTTTTGTGGGTTTATGTAGTTTTTTTGGTTTTTGGTTTTTTCTTTTTTCTATATAATGAGCTTTTCCACTATTCAATCAAAATTTTATATTTTTTCATTTTTTCTTGACGTGAAAATGTAAATTTTTTATCTAATTAAAAAAAAAGTTTACTAATGGTAAAAATAAATTATTTTTATTAAAAATTATTTATTTTTGTCTTTATTGATCTTTTTTCTAAATTAAATATATATTCAAACTACTCTATAAGGAAAACCAGAAAAGTACAAAAAAATATGAAATAATGAAAAAAGTTTATTAAAAATGAGAAAAATAAAAACGACTACATAAATTCTCAAAAAACTAGTCCAAACGGAGCCTTATATTCTCTGTACCGCATAGTCCGATATTAACGGACATGAAAGAAGGTTGTTCACCACAAATTATGTTATCGAATATATCATACCAAATTTTTAATTTTTAATTTTTTTAATTTTTGCAGGATATACATAAAGGACATTCTGGCAATAGGTGCAGAGAAGGGAAAGTCCCAACTAGGAACTCAAAAGTACAGAGTGGTGTCGCCGGACAACTCATACTCCGGCGAGATCTCCGTCTCCGTTACTTTCACTCTCGATGCATAAACATTGGATAGTAGCTATATATGAATCACTGTCATGTAAAAGATTTAAGGATTTGGTTATTAGTTCATTTCTAGTGTACAATATTATAGAATTTGGGCGACGAGTGTTCAAAAAATACGATATGATTGAATGTGAGTGAAGTCCCACATCGCCTAGAGTTGAAAGCTTGTATCTCCTTATAAGCCCATCGGACAACCCTTACCTTGCAAGTCGGTTTTCAGGGTTGAGTTAGGCTCATGTATTCTTCTAACATGGTATCAGAGTTAGGTTCCGAAAGGTCTTCTCCTCTTGGACCGCTCAACTCATGTTCTCGTCGTGAGTGAAGTCTCACACCTCTTGGACCACTCAGCTCACGCTCTTACCTCACATCTCCACGCTTCGCGTGAGGGTGGGTGTGAGTGAAGTCCCACATCGTCTGGATACGAAGGTCTGTATCTCCTTATAAGCTCTTTGGACAACCCTCACCTTACAAGCCGATTTTCAAGGTTAAATTAGGCTCATGAATTCTTCTAACAGAATGATTAGGAGTGCATTAAAAAAACGAGTTTGAGACATAGAATTTCATGTTTCAACCAATCATAACCAACGATAAACTAACTTATAAGAAATAAGCTCACTTTGAACCCACTTTAATAATTTGGTGTGTTTATCTTGTAAATAAACATTAAGAAATTTGTAACTACAAAAGTCGAATATCAGTCGTCGCATGGTCTTACCATTTTTTTCAAGACTATATATTCTTTGATCGTCCATTTATTAGAAAGAGCGGCAATCTTTTTTCTAACCTATAATTTTCTCTATTTCTACTTCCCACTAAACTTCTAATTTTCCCGAGAAAAAAGAGAAAAACAGAAGTTGGGAAAAAGAAAAAGAAAGATAATTTTTGTCTTATTTTTAGACGTGAAAGTTCTTGCCCATGAAGGGCTGACCGAACTGCCAATGAGGTGGTGCCACGTTGTTGGAGGTGGAGGTGCGGTGGTCACCGGCTGTGACTCTAAAGGCCAGGGCCTGGCCCACAAGGACGACGTTGGCTGCCAGTTCTGGCCCCAGTTGCGGCTCATGGGCAATCACTGGGTTTTGGTGCCCTTGATGCTCACCCGCACGATATCCCCTGAGCCGGCCACGTTGGTGATCAAAACCAGGTTGAAGTAACGGAAGCCGTTGATCGTGAATCTGATCCCACCTTGCTTCCGACATGGGACCCTGAACAAAAAAAATGATTTAGATTTTGTCCATCTAGTCCTTAAAGTATTAATTCCGTCAATTCAATCCTTCAACTATTCAATTGAAATTAATTTAGCCCTTAGTATAGTTATAAAATTACAATAACAAGTCCAAAATATTGAGAAAAATAAAAACTCCATTTTAATTACAAAGACCATTTTCGTTTTTAAAATTTGTAGTCAAGTAATCCATCGGTGTTTTCAGAGCTCGGTACAAAGCCTAAACCTTAGAAAAAATTTAATTTATGATCATAAAATATATTGAAGAAGTAGAATCAAGTAAATTAAGTAATAGCACAATACTACAAATAATAATAATAATAATAATAATAATAATAATAATAATAATAATAATAATAATAGAACAAAATAATATTACAATGATAAAATTAAGCAAGTAACTTTATAACTAAAAATATTGTAGATACTATATAAAATATCAAATATTCTTGTGTAAAGAATATATTTATTTTTATCAAAGTTATCTTGGTTAAAAAAAATTCAAGACCCTTTTTATAATTAAAAAATATTAAAATTTAGCACCTATAATTAGCAAATGACTACATAGATCCTAAATTAAATAGTTCGGGGACGAAGTAGATATAATTGATAGTTTAAGGACAAAATCAAAACAATCCAAATAATTTAAGAAATGAAAGTGATAAAAATCGTATTACTAAAATGCAATTGAACATTGTCATTAGCGACTCTCTAGTCGCTAATGACACTTACGACTCTCGAGTCGCCAATGACACTTATGACACTCTCAACGTGTTAGTTTCTTAAATATTTTTTCAACTGTGTTATTTTCTAAAATAATTTTTAAAAAAGAGTTAAAAAAACAAAAAAACTCCAATCACTCTCTACAATTTCCACTGCTTGATTTGTCTCCCTTGTTTGGGTAACAATAATTGAACTAACTAGGTCCAATTGCCCAAAATCTGGGTGTCAAGTAAATGAAATCAATAAGTTTCTCTTCTTTTGAAACTATTTGGATCGACTGTTTTACTGTCTCTGTCTACCTTTTTTTAGGAAGTAATAATTCTCACTATTATGGGTTTGTTGTCAGCATTCGAGTGCCATTCTTGGAGGTTGAAGTTTGAACTAGCAAAAGAATGAACAAAATTGTAATCTTGCTACAAGTAAGGGATCATATAATTTATCCTGACTTCTTGTCACGAGTTACGAGTTGACAGGTGTATTGTTTGTAATTCCTGACGATAAGCTAAGAACAAGGGCAAAACCGTTTTGTATGCTATGGGCAAGTTTGCGCGCTAGCCTAGGCTAGTGCCTTTCTTGTAAAAATATGCAAATGACATATTTGTAATCAAGGCCATTATGACTCCTTCGAGCAGGAGTATTTTTTTTCCAATTAAGTGGGAAAAAAAACTAAAAAACTTACATAAGAGGAAGCGGTGAGCCAGTTAATAAACCTTTTTTTTTTTGCCAAAATGAGTTATTAAAAGAACAAACCAAGAAAACTTGGAGGTGAGCTTTAGGCATCCACGAAGTATGATTGTATTCGATTATGTCACTACTAATATATAAAAAACTAATTTCTTTTCGTGAATGAGCAAACTAGCAAACCCTACAAAATGATCATATTCTATAGGACCCAAATGGTGGGTCCCCCAAGAACTCACAGCAGGACACTCACCCTAATCTCATGAGGGAGAGAGATCAAAAACAACTAGTAGAATATAAGGGCTTTTCTCAATTTAGTTTTTGGACCTCAAATCTATGACTTCGAGCATCTTCAACAGATTCCAAAATTCATTGCTTTCCGAAATTAGAAGTTTAAGCTACAAAAAATGGACTCTAAAAGACATTCACCGCTCCATATCTTCGAGGGTGATATCTTTAACCAGGCCCACTTTCTTAGGTCTTCTTTAAACCCACGTCTCAAAGCTCCCATCAATGCACATTTGGACCAAATCTATGGAGTATGGATGGACCAGGGTCACTGCAATATTTTGGCTCCTTATAGGGTTACATAGAGCCAAAACGACGTCGTTTTGAGAGAATATATTTTTGGGATAAAACGACGTTGTTTTGGGCTCCCTGCAGAAAACCCCTCTCCAGTACGGACACCCATTTGGGGGTTCTTTGTAATAAAAAATTGTGGTGGTCAAGGCGGATCGAAAGAGGAATAAGTGGAGTCACTTTTCGTCTTTGAATATTTATAATAAATATAATTTTGATTATAAATATAATTTTGATCTTATAAAAAATTATTTTTACGAGTTTGATCTCACTTAAATTATTGTCCGGGTCTACCATGGCGGTTGATGGTTTGGGAGAGAAGAAAGATTTTAGGGTAAATTTTATTGACCTCCCTTAATATTTTTGATAACTACAGTCACTTCTATTATAACTTTAAAAATAACACTGATTTCTCTTATTTTTAAAATTAATATCAAGATTTTTCTCTGGAGCTAACTTTTGTGTAAAAATAACAAACTTGACATTCGATTTAGGGCTTTTATTTTTTTTCTCATTACACCCATTAAAATAAATAAAATTTTACTATCAATAAATTTTATTATATAAAAAAATTGATGTAAATATTTTACTTTTTAAGTGTTTCTAATCTAAACATACTTAAAAAATAAATTTTGACATCATTTTTTTTATACAAAAAAGGATATCAATAATTTCTTTTAAAAAAATTAATCTCAATAGTTAATTTTTCAAGTGCTCCTAATATAAACATATTTTAAAAATAAACTTTGACATCATTTGTTTTATAAAAAAGGGATATCAATAATTTCTTTTAAAAAAATTAATCTCAATATTTAATTTTTCAAGTGCTCCTAATATAAACATACTTAAAAAATAAACTTTGACATCATTTTTTTTATACAAAAAAGGATATCAATAATTTCTTTTAAAAAAATTAATCTCAATAGTTAATTTTTCAAGTGCTCCTAATATAAACATATTTTAAAAATAAACTTTGACATCATTTGTTTTATAAAAAAGGGATATCAATAATTTCTTTTAAAAAAATTAATCTCAATATTTAATTTTTCAAGTGCTCCTAATATAAACATAATTAAAAAATAAACTTTGACATCATTTTTTGTATAAAAAAAAGGATATCAATAATTTCTTTTAAAAAAATTAATCTCAATAGTTAATTTTTCAAGTGCTCCTAATATAAACATATTTTAAAAATAAACTTTGACATCATTTGTTTTATAAAAAAGGGATATCAATAATTTCTTTTAAAAAAATTAATCTCAATATTTAATTTTTCAAGTGCTCCTAATATAAACATAATTAAAAAATAAACTTTGACATCATTTTTTGTATAAAAAAAAGGATATCAATAATTTCTTTTAAAAAAATTAATCTCAATATTTAAATTTTTTAAGTGCTCCTAATATAAACATACTTAAAAAATAAACTTTGTTATTATTTTTTTAAAATATTTATTTATTATAATGTGTGTACTGAGAAAAATATTTTGAAAACCCTAAATCAAATGACTTATTTATCATTTTTGCATAAAAATTAGTTATAGGGAAGAATCTTGACATTAGTTTTAAAAAGTAAAAGAGGTTAATATTATTTCTAAAACTACAAAAGATGTGGTTGTATTTATCAGAAACCTCGTAGGGGTCAGTGAAATTTGTCCAGAATTTTAATATTTTAATGAAAGTGTAGCAAATATTGTTGGAGATGGACTAGATGGCAATTGAAAACTAATTCATTCAAAATAGAAAAATCACTTTTTACAATAATATTTAAAAAAAAAAAAATAGGAAGTATCGCTTCTAAAAAAATTAACTACACTCACTACATGATTTTCTGACTTTTTATTTTTTATTTTTCTCCATAAATTCAAAGACCAAAAATAATGTAACTATGCATTTTCCTCTCGAAGGAAGCTATGGTAAAAGTTAGAAAAAAATTATTTTCTCTAGGTTAAATAAATAAGGGAAATGATTGAGTACTGACCGGTCAGTTCACAACTGCACGAGTTCTGTGTGCTAATATTATTTTTGTGAATGAAAAGGACATACCCAAATTCAGCCCTACCATGTTATGTACCTTCAATGCAGGCACGGGATCATGTGAAAACCAGACAACAATTATTTAAGATGTGTTTCCCAAACAGAGTCATATATTTGTTTGAAATTACCTGAAAATTTTAACCCGAGGAATTGGTTAGTGTAAAAGAATTCAACCCTTTATGGCGCCAACTTGCAGCAACACAAAAGTTGATGGGACAATCATTTTAGGTTTGGGTGAACCGTACCTAGCATTTGAAGTCTGAGTTCGAATTCCCACCGACC
>BRYE01000008.1:3888326-3890826 GCA_030159115.1 Actinidia arguta var. hypoleuca
TAATTGTATAATTTTTTAATAGAAAAAATCTAAAAATCTAAAAATTTTGATTTAGTTCGAAGAGAACAAGAATTCAATTTTACTTGAAAAAAAACTATTTTTTTTTAATTTTTAGTGATTTCCCCCCTCCCCCCCCCCCAAAAAAAAAAAAAAAAAAAACCATATCAAAATTTTACATTTTAAGCTTCCTCTCGCCAAGAAGAACCAAAAAAAATATATATTTTTTATCAAACGGTGAAAAAAAGTATACTAAAGATGAAAAATCTCAAAAATCAAAGTAATTAAATTAACTCAAATTTGAACTAAGTGAGCTAGCCCAAACTGAGTCTCGTTGCAACTCGGATTCTAAGAATCACATATTTTTGTATACTCTATCCACTCAGTATATAAAATCGTGTAAAAACATATGATTCCAATAATTCCTTGAGACTGTGTTTGAATTAAAAATTTAATTTAAAAAAAAAAAAAATTTAATTGTCCTCAACGATTGAATCTACTTGACTTTGAGGGAAACTACTAAGACTTGTCTTGATGAAGCAATTTACAAATGGGTAAGGACTTTGAAACATTACCTACTCTACTCCATATTAGGAAATTGATTTCCACTCTTCACTTTGAGGGGGCCCCTACTTTTGTCTTACAATATGTGAAATTAGTTTCCAAATAACAAAGATAGCTCAATTTTGACTTTGTGAGAATTCTAATCATAAGAAAGTGAAAATTATTACATGCCATGACTAGACTAGAGTATACTAGCTAGTGGAGTTCAAAGTCATTTCTTGATATACTCATGCAAATTATCATGACTTGGTTTAAGTTTTACTAAGGTAATTTTCACACTTTTTTTTTTTTTTTTTAACTGCATTCTTTTTTTTTAATTTTTATTAGAGGGAATTTATAAAAATATTTATTTTTGCATAAATATTTTAACTACAATAGATATTTGGATAAATTCACTCTAATACAGACAAAAAATAGAGTACAATTAGAGAAAATGAGATAGTGAGAACAGTAGCTTAAGGTTTACTATGTTGTATTTGGAGGTTGGATTTATTAAGAAAAGTAAATAAAATAGAAGATAAATAATATCATTGATACGACATATTTATTTGCTACTAATGAAATAATATAATTTTTTCCAGCGTTTATATGTCTTTTTTAATTTTATTAACTCAACAAAATTGAAAACTACATGAATACTGTGTTTTTCAGTAGCTATTATTTAATTTTATTGAAAAACTATAAAAACTATGTGATTATAAGCTAGTTTCTATGTGAAAAATAGCTATTATTTGAAATAAACTATATAAAAAACAGTAGCTATTATTTGAAATAAACTATATAAAAAACTATAGTTTAATATAAAACCTATGTGATTATAAGTAAGTTTTCAGAGGCGGAGTCATGTGAGGGCAAGTGGGGTAAATTGACCATATTGAAAAAAAATACATTATTTTCTCTTATATAATTTATTATAAGTATAATTTTGACCATACAAAAAAAATATTTTGACCTAAATTTTATAAATTCTATAATTTTGACCCAACTGAATATAATTTTTTTTTCTTTTGACACCGTTAAACATAAATTCTGACTCTTTTAACCTCACTGAATATTCATTTTGCCTCTGTCATTGCTAATTTCTATGTAAAAAATAGCTATTGTTTGATATAAACTATATAAAAATCAGTAGCTATTATTTGAAATAAACTATATAAAAAACTATTATTTAATATAAAATTCGGCCTCTTGGAATAATACAAAACCAGATGCATGCACTTCTTGGGTGTGGCTACTGTATGACTTTTGACCCACTAGCAACGAGTTCGGATTCTCTGAAACGGGGCTTGAGTGTGTTTAGAGTGTATAAAACGACGTCATTTTAATTAATTATAAAACGATATTATTTTGTTTATTTCAGGAAGTTAGGAACACTCCACTGAGCTCCTCCCACTTCAGAGGATCCGAATCCCACTAGTAACATACTTCAAGATATTCGAAAACTAAAAGAAAGTTTCCTAAACAAAAATCAAAAACTAAAAGAAAGCATTTAAAGTTTACTTTGGAAAATTTAAAATTTTCTTCTTTAGTTGATATTTTGTACCGTTTCATCATAATTTTTTCTTTGGATGGAAAAAAAAAATCACACTTCAAAAAATGTTCAGTAAAATAAAAAATGATAGTAAAAATTCACTATAGCCAAAAAATCAAAACTAAATCAATTTTTTTTGTCTTTAATAGACTCTTTTTTTTTACTTTAATAAAAAAATTTACATTTTCAGCTACCTTTTGTCTCGATAGAAATTGAAAAAATATTAAATTCTGATCACTCAATTAAAAAAACTCACTAAAAATTTAAAAAATTAAAAGATTAAAAAAGTTAAATTAGCTCAATTTTAATTGTGTTTAGCTATCTATCGGGCCATTTGCCCTATTTGATTTGACGGATAGTTTTTTAACCTGATTTTGCAGAGTTCACTTGAATCTAACAACCATTAAT
>BRYE01000008.1:3908326-3910826 GCA_030159115.1 Actinidia arguta var. hypoleuca
AACGAAGGAGATTTTATATTTTTTACGAAAATCATGCAATTTTTTACATACTAACGATAAAATGGTCATATCTCCTAATTTATAAATGATATGTGTTTGATTACAATTGTACTTGAAAGTAGACTAATTAAAAATTTCAACAATATAAAGAACGTGCAAATCGACGTTCGGACGAACCCGGAGCGAGCTTGCAAATTTTGGGCTTCTTAGAGTGCCGGACCGTCACTCTGTGTTTGGTCATAGTGTTGGATCAACACTATAGATAGGGTGGCGGATTTCACTTTTTATGTCAAGAAAACATAATATCCAAGTTTATTTTGCTCCCTAAAACTCCCCAAGGACTTTCCATTATAAAAAAAAAAATGCCTTTTCTAACTTGGAACTCCCCTATAAATACCCCATACATGAAAAAAGACATGGAAAATACACCAAAAAATCCTAGAGAAAAGAGAAAAAAGTAGAGAGAGGCAGTAGAATTCTTTTAAGAGAGAGAAAAATGAGAAGATTAGGATTTTTAGAATAGTAGTGAGATTAGATAGAAAAAAAAGAGTTCTAGTTTGGTTTTATTTTTGAGAATAGATAAAAAAAACAAAGTGTCAATTAGGGTTCTTCAAGGAGAAGAACATATTCAAAGAGTTCGTAGAAGTTAGTCGAAGTTCATAGTTCAATCCCGAGGGCAATCCAAGATGATCCAACGGTATAGATAAAGTTTTCAAGGAGATCCCAAGGTTTCAAATCAAGCATCTAAGGTAAAGATTATTTATTTTTTAAATCTATGGTTGTAACAATTTCCTAAAATTAGGAGTTTTCTTTTACTCTCCATCTTGATGTAATAAAAATTAGCGGAATATTTTTATTTGTTGCAATTATTTTTTAGAGCATTATCAACCCTTGAATTTCTAGGATCCTGTGGTGTTTGTGTCTTTAGTTTTTTTGCATGTTACATTTAATTTAAGTATATAATTAAATGTTTATGCATCATAAATGGCTTAAATATTTAATTAAAAATAAATCTAAAGATGTTATAGAAGCTACCATATGGTTAGGCTGAGTGGGTACATAATACCTTTTCCATTTGGTATATAACCCCCAAACCCATCTTTGGGGATGAAAAATACTTGAGTTTATCCACAGAGTCAGTATATAATATGGTTTCCTAGGACCTATAATTAGGTGATGACTTCAATTGGACCTCTTGTTTATAATCTTAAGCCGCCTTGCCAAACGGGATTTAATCGAAAAGACTAAGTAATTATGGATCATTGATCTTCCGCGATGAATGTATATAAGCAAATAGATTTTCCTCCTCAAGTATATTTTTTTTACATAAAAAAAGAATATTTTTGAGCCAAGGCGCTCACACTCTTTATTTTGCACTTGGAGATATGCCATAGTTTGAGGGATAAGGGATTTTAGAGGGTCCCTAATTCATGTGATGTCATTTGGGCATTTGTTTTGGTAATAACTAGTTCGTGCCATCATAAATAAAAGCTAACGTGGCTTCTAAATTGCAATAATTTAAAAAGTTTTAGGTTTAATTTGTTTAAAACAAACACTATGGTTCATGGCACAAAATATTTCACGTTCGTGTTAAAAAATTACTAGTATAAAAGATGTTGAATTTCATTTTAGAAAAGAATCGTAGACGACTTTGCCCCTCCTCTCTCTCCCATTCACAATCAAATTCTAAAATCTATATTTGGAACAGTCATCCATTATTGCCACCCACTCCGATCACCATTACCTTACTCTCTCCTCTCTTTTCCTCCAACACATTTCTCCTTTCTTCTTCGTCGTCCATTACCATCACCACTCATTGCGTGTAGCACCAAACAGTCAATAGACAGTTTAGGGCTCTAACCAATATTATGAAAACACTTTGTCTGACAGAGAAGCATAAACAATGACCTAGGTGAAAACTATACCTTTTCCACGAGATGAAGTGCTTGAACTTGAATGCATCATCACAATGTTAGTTCAAAAAAAAAAAAAATACAGCTGATGCCGAAACAAACCAGGCTAAGTGCAACAGGTGATACAGGGTATAGAATGAAACTCTCGCAAGAACAGTTCACGAATAATTAAAAAGAGAACTATCTCTATCTATCTATCTCTCAATATTATTAATTAACTCCAAAAGCTGAATAGCCATAAGGCTTTATATGCGTTTAAATAAACGAAAAACACTAATTCTACTAGGACATAACAAATAAAAGAAAATGCTTGCTAATCAAGTCTAGAATCATGAAATTAAGAAAATTATCATAAATGAAAAATTTTGAAAGATTTGAGTTTAGCTCAAATCTAGAAAATAGAAAGATATTCTCCAAAAAACTATTGCTCAAATCAGATCGAGGGAGCTACTGATCGGTCAAACGGAAAATTTTTCCTTTTGAAGTCCTAAAAAATGGAATCTGGCCCAAATTCATCGTTAATCACAACAAAACGGTGAGGATTGATTCTTGTCCCATTTCCCATCAAATATGGGTGGACCCTACCC
>BRYE01000008.1:3915826-3918326 GCA_030159115.1 Actinidia arguta var. hypoleuca
TCAGTTTTTCTTCTTCTTTCTCCTTTTCTTCTATTTCATCCTGTTCTTGCTCTTATACTTTCTTTAGATTCTTCTTTGCCTATTTTGGCCTCTCTCTCTCTCTCTCTCTCTCTCTCTCTCTCTCTCATCTTTGTTTGATTGTTTCAGTTCTTCTTCTTCTTCTTCTTCTTCTCCTCCTCCTCCTCTTTTGTTTTGGTTTAGTTGTATATGTGGATTGAAAACTAAATTTTATTCCATAAATCCATTACAAAACTTTTTGTTTGTGTCTCAATCCAAGCCTCCCCAAGATTTGAATCTTGTGCCGCAATCGAGCTAAACATGATTTGCCTTTAAACACACATAATCCAAACAACCCCTTTCCCCTGTCACATTCCCACCAAATAATGCCAAAGGCCTCCCAAAACCCACATGAAGAAACACCTCAAAAAGCACACACACACATATACACAAACCCAAAAAAACAATTTTTAAATTTCAACACAGATATTCATAATTCATTCAATGGAGAAGAAAATAGCAAAATTATACCAGTTCTACCCCTAGCAAAACATGATTTGCCCCTAAACACATACTCCCCAAACCACCCCTACCGCTGTCACATTCCCACCAAATAATACCAAAGGAAAATGATATTTTTACAGAAAATTCATACATAATGTTAGCATATATTGCAATTGCAGATTATATTGCAATATATTCTGCAATATTCCACTTCCTTATATTGCAGAATATATTTGATATATTTTGTAATATTATATTTTCCCATTAGTATTATTCTGTAATATCATGATTGATTATGATTGATTGTATTCCTTTAGATAGACCATCCCTTCACCTATATAAAGTGATCCTTGTAACACTTTACAGATACACAAAAATACAAAGTCTTTTCTCTTCCATTATTTTTCTAACATGGTATCAGAGCTAAAGCTTTAACCCCTCGGCCGATATCATCGCCGGCCAACTTTCCCGACCGTCACAAAACTCACCTTCCACCACCAGCCAACTCTCCTGACCGCAACCAAACTCACCTTCCGTTGTAACCTACCACCCAAGATCTCGCTCCACCTCAAACCACCCTCAAACCGACCGTCACCACCATCAGCGCCACCACCTATCTTAATGCCACCGCCAACATCACCAATCATCACGACCAACCTCATTCCCAACTGCCTCAACACCACTGTCACCATCTCTATTGTCCAATCCCAAAACTAAACCCATAACCCAACTCTTCATCACCTCACGAGTCAAACGACATCAACCTCGCTGTCAAAACCATCCCCACGCTCTCTCATGTACCACATCCTCTTAGCGCGTAGATCTAATGTGCCTCTCTCTCCAACACGATCCCTTATGTGCCGACACCTACTCTGGTCCACACGTGCTACGTGCCTCATACACCCACGCACTTCTTTCAGTTGAGTTGACCATGCGTGACTGTTCGGCTCGACCCGACTGGACCCGATCTAAATCCGACTGGACCCGATCTAAATCCGACCGGTTCTACCACAGTACGCTTAATCATATTTCGGCTGATACTATCCCTTTGAGACCGGTTCAGTCCGATTGTTGACTGGTTTCGGATGGTTCGGTTTGTTTTATCTCAGTTCGTTCTTGTTTTTTGGCCTTTTCGGTCCACTCGCTGATACTACGTAGATATTGTGCACTCGCTGATACTACTCAGGAACTTCTATGGCTTCGATTGTTGCTTGACAATATGGATGTTGCTCATTCTACCGCCAATACCTTATATGGTGATGATCGCAATGCCATCCAGATTGCCCGTAATGATGTTTTCCATGACCGCACCAAACATATTGAGATTGAATCTCACTTTGTGCGCCAACATGTTGCTCGAGGCATTGTCTGCCTTTGTTCTATTTCTTCTGATGATCAGATTGCGGATATCTTCACTAAATCTCACCCATTCGGACGTTTCTCTTTCTCGTTTCCAAATGCAAGTTGGTCTCTGCTCTACCACCTTGAGTTTGGAGTGTGTGTGTGGTTCCTTATATTGCGTAATATATTACGATATATTCTGTAATATTATATTTCCCCATTAGTATTATTATGTAATATTATGATTGATTGTGATTGATTATATTGTCTTAGATAGATCATCCCTTCACCTATATAAAAGGATCCTTGTTACACTTACACATAAATACAAAGTATTTGCTCTTCCTCTATTTTTCTAACACATAATACATTACAAAATTGATGCGGTAATGATATTTTGGTAAATAAAAGTATTATTTTGTTTGAAATTGAAAGGCCCATATTCTGGCACATTATTTTGTAGTCCAAAAATAACGTGGAAAATTTCTCTTTATATGTCATTATTCAATGCCAAAAGGCCCCCAAAACCCACGTGAAGAAACACCTCAAAAGGCACAAACACGCATATACAAAAACCCTAACACACACTACTTTTAAAATTCAGCACATTGATTCATAATCCAGTCAATGAAGAAGAGAAGAGAAAAATTATACCAGT
>BRYE01000008.1:3945826-3948326 GCA_030159115.1 Actinidia arguta var. hypoleuca
CTTTAATCCGCCGGATCTTGATGCTCTGTTCGCGGTCGGCTACAGAGCAGGAGCTTGTGTTTAGTTCTTTTTTGTATGTGATTTTAGAATTGTAATTTTATGTTTGTAGATGTAGTTTGTTTGTATTTAGAGGAAGTTTAAATTGTATTGTTTGTTTTGGATTGAAAGTCGTAATATAAATCATTCTTTTAGACCTCTTTGTTATGACACGTCAAGAATTTTTCTTCTGGCTTGTGGATGCTGCAGATTCAAAATCGTGATGTGGGTCAGCTCCAAAGATTCGAAAAATTTCTTCTACAAAAATATCTGTTTTAATTTTCAAATTTCATACAAATCCTACTTCACGAACGAATATATCTATTTTAATTTTCAAAGTTGTGATGTGGGTCAGATCCAAAAAATCTGTTCTCTAAATGTTCTTCCACAGAAAATCTATGTTAATTTTCAAAATTCATACAAACCCACTTCACAAACGCTTCAAATTCTTCAAACCCCACATCATCATCACACATAAACATACAGAGTTGATATAGAAAAGAGGAATTGAGTTGCAGAGAATGGAGATGATATGCAGAGTTGATGAGGTGATTATTGAAAAATAATGCATAACGCTGAAGCATGGTAAAATTACGGCGGTTTACAAGCGTCCACTGGCTTAGAAGAAGAAGAAATAGGATCGTCCGATTAAGATTGACCCACCGGACAGCGGGTATTTTCGTCCGCCGGAACTTGATGCTCTGTTCGCGGTCGGTCACAGAGCAGGAGCTTGTGTTTAGCTCGTGTATGTGATGTTAGAATTGTAATTTTTTGTTTGCAGATGTAGTTTGTTTGTATTTAGAAAATTTAGATTGGTATGAAGAGCTTAGGGTGAGATGAATTGTAGTTGTACTGGTAATTAACCTTGCTTATGGTTATTAATCTTAAGCGCACTCGTTTATAAAAAAAACATCACATCTTAGGCATATTCGTAAGCACACCAAAATTTATGAAAAATATTTTTTTTAATATTTCCTAAAAAATAAGTTTTGATACCACCAAACAAATAAATTTTTGTACATGATTGATTTAAGACTAATTTCTCAAAAACTAAAATATAAAGATGATATTAGGTTCAAAATTCTCATTTATTAAAATTATTTACAAATATTTATATAGCCTTTACCCTGTTGACTTTTATGGATGGGCTTAATCCCCCAAAAAATATTAAATACAAAAATATTTAAAAACGAGGAGGAAATAAAAATGTGTTTTATTTTTTTTGGTGTGTGAGTCTTACTAAAAAAATAATCGAATGGGTAAAACATATGCCCAATTTTAAAAGTTTTTTGTCTATTAAATTAAAATATATATGAGTTACACACCTTTGAGAAGAATGAAGTGATAATTTTAAGGAGAAAAAAATAATCTTAAGTGAAATCTCAGTCGTTAGATTCACTCAAATGGATTTTAACCGTAAATAACAGAAAATAAATTTGAGATGCAAAATGAGTTGTATTTTATAGTATAGATTATTTGTTTTGGATTGAAATTCGTAATATAAATTATTATTTTTCACCTCTCTGGTATGCCAAGGCAGGAGATTTCCTCTAGATTCAAAATTGTGATGTGGACCAGATCCAAATGTTTCTGACTCATAAATTTTCTTCCATAAAATTTCTGTTTTACGTTTCAAAATTCATACAAAAACTACTTCACAAACAAATGAATCTAATTTTATTTTCAAAGTTGTGATGTGGGTCAGATCGAAGTGAAGGACTTGGAAGTCTGCCCTAAGTTCTATCAATTTATTAGTAATTGTCTGTGTTTATAGACACTTACGAAAAAAAAAAAACATCTTTTAAGTGTAAGTTAAAGTTTTACAACCTAAAAAATAAATAAGATATAAATATCAGATAAGAGATATATTACAACAAAATAGAGAACAAATTAGAAAGTATAATCATTTTGAAAAAGTGTTGCTAGTTTGAGAGAAATGAAAGAAAAAAATGAGTATTTTAGTGTGTGTTTTAGTCTTACTAAAAAAATGATCAAATAGATAAAAAATATATCCAATTTTAGAAATTTTTTTGCCATTAGATCACACAACCTATGTGCGTCTCAAACCTTTAAGAATATGGAAGTAATATTTTTTGAGAAAAAAAAATAGTCTCAAGTGAAATCTCAATCGTTAAATTAACTCAAATAGATTTCAACCGTAAATAATTTTGAAGATTCAAAAATCTTTGTCTTTTATTATAGATATAGATGAATTGTGTCAGTTCAAAATTGAACTAATCGATCCATGGGCCCAAATACCAAGTTATCAAAAAAAATCCAAATGAATCTGTTTTGTACATCTAAAAAATTCTGTCTTATTAAACAGTGTGCAAAATTCCGGTAGTTTCCTATCATGCAATAACAAGATCAATCGATACATGTAGTATGTGCCATAACAAAGATCAATCTAATATAACGACTAACGTGCCAAAACCTAAAGATATATGTTGTTCACACCCATTGT
>BRYE01000008.1:3955826-3965826 GCA_030159115.1 Actinidia arguta var. hypoleuca
AAATTGGTTTCGAATCAGTAGAAAGAGAAGAAACAGAGGTGTGAGAGAGAGGACTTTCATGAGTATTGGTGAGAGACTGGAGAGAGAGATAGAGAATGGGAGGAGGGTGTTGTGGGATTTTGGGGCAGAGCTGTGTGTGTGTTTGTGTGTGAGGAATCTTCAGATTGTGTTTGGAGTATTGAATCCAAGAATTCAAGAGTGTGTCGAAAGATCTTGTGAAGTGAGGGCTGTGAAGAGGGAGAAGAAAACGACGTCGTGGGAATTGAGTGAAGTGATCTTGTCAAAATAGGAGTAGTTGGTAGGTTTGTTGTGGTAAATGAATAACTCTGTCTCGTTTCGTCAATCTGATTGAAATAATTATGTGATAAACGTTATTATATTTATTTATTTTAATATAAATTAATATTGATCAACGTGATATTTTTTACGGTATTAAATTTTTTGATAATATCTATAATATAAATGTTGTAAATCATTAAAATGGATTCAAAATAAAACTCAAAATGCTTAATCTACACTACAAAATTTGGACAGCAAAGAAGGTGTATCCTATTATTTTTAGTTCGGATCCTTTGAAGTGGGAGCTAAGTGAAGTGTTCCTGAAGTGTACAAAACGACGTCGTTTCATAGTCAGGACCAAAATAAAGTTATTTTTTTGTCCTAAAATATATAAAACGACGTTATTTTATACACTCAAAAAATACTTCACCCAACTCCCACTTCTGAGGATCCGAATCCATCAGTTTTACCCTACCACTGCTTTTTTTTTTTGCTAGAATCTGTGAAGAAACCATGGAGCAAAGGGGAAAGAATAAATTAAGACTTTATTATGTGGTAGATTCAGAAATTTTACAAAGGGCGAGAAGGTAAAAATATTTTGATTTTGTTTGAAGGGTCTAAATGCTAATCATTTAATACAAATGAAAAATGGAGTAAATACGATTTTTTCAAATTGTGGAAGGGCCGTGGTTACTGTTGGCCCTCCTAACTCATATCTACCGGAACTTGATAAAAGGAGTTTGACAGAGAATTAAGAATTAATAGGATATGGATATGAATCTTGGGCAGGACGAATCCGATAACATATGAGTTGGGTTAAATATGAGAGTGGCTAGAAAGAATTTGATAGCGTTTAGAACAAGTTCGAGGGAGAGAGAATTTAATTTAGTCAACTGCAGTATATATAATGGAGGAGTGTATAATAAACAATGTAGAATTATTATTGAATATATTTTTTTTTACTTTTTTTATTTTTAGATTTTGTCATTTTCTTGAGTGTTATTAATGAATGTTGGTTGATGTTTTGTTCCAAAGATTTGATATCTTTTGCCGGCCCCATAGAGATATAAGTTTTTTTTTTAGGTTGATCGACCATTAATCTCGTTTGATTATGGAACATTAATTTTTTACTCGAAATGACCATCGTAATGGATGTAAGTTTAATTCGCAAAAAAATTATGTGGCTATTGTGCCTGGATGAGATATTTTGTGAAACGGTGATACCGCCGCTTGATATTACTGACTCTCACAAATGTGTCAAGCCCACAAATACACGTTGACATGAGTCTCACTTTGTGAGAGACGATGACATGCACAACATGGCGATGTTACTGTTTTATACATAACGTTTTCGGGGGATTGCGGTAATTTAGGCCCAAGCTTGCCCCATATTTTTTTTAGATTTTTTAACTACTTTTGTTTTTGAGTCTTTTCGTCGTAAGTGATCTTTTTTCGATTTGATCAAGATGTTGTACCTTTTCAATTTCTCTTAACGAAAGGAATTTAATAATGTAAATATTTTAAAAATTCACTAAAGACAAAAAAAATAGCTAATTGTCAAGTAAAAATGCATTTTTTTGTCTTTAATTGATGATTTTTTTTTCAAATTAAATAAAAAAAAAATTTATTTTTAGACTCATCTCGTTGTGAGAAACCAAAAAAATATAAAATTATGATAAAATAGTTAAAAAAATCATTAAAGAAGACGTAAAATAAAAAAAAATAAAGTAGCTATAAAATATTAAAAAAATAGGTCAAACCGGGTCTTAATATACAAAATTTATAGCTTTTGTTAAGAGTTTATATGAGGAGGAAATGTTACAAATTTTTATGATTTTTTTGTTATGATATGCTATTTAGTTAGGAACGATTATGATGACTTGCACATGAACGCTCGATACTCTTTTTTGATGTGTGAAGGGAACACCTTACACACAGAGTTGAAGATGGCAAAACGTATATCCTACAATACATATTTGTGATTTTTTTAGTACAATCTGTTGTAGTGTTAATTATAAATTATTAGAATAACGTTAAACATGAACGGAAGATATGCTTTTTTGATGTGGGTAGGGAACATACAGGGTTGAAGAAGGCAAAACACATTCACATGGTTGAGCAAGAGCTTAGGTGAAATAGCCATCCATGGAGAAATGGGCTCAGGTGGTTGCAAATGCTATGTTGAAGTGGGTATGGACACAGTATCGTGATTGGGACCAAAGAAAAGGAATGGGCCATGGTCCTGCAAAATAAGGACACCACCATTCCTCTTAAACGGTTGAAATTCAACTGCTTCCAATGTACTTTCCAATTGAATTTATTGAGCAAAAGGAAAAATTATGAAGGAAACAGAGAAAATTATTTTTTCTACGTAGAACAAGACTTAACCCGTGCAACATTGTTACAGTCTCAATTTTTAAATTAAAAAATATTTTAAATTCACTTAATTATATGGTATTTATATATTTAATTGAATTTGAATCATTCATTTTGAATACTGAAAAAAAAATTTGGTCCAAATTTTAAAATAATAGGATTTCTCTAACTCGTAAGATCACTCAAAACTCGACTTTGATATCTAATCAACTCAACCTTGATGCTATGTAATATTTCAAAGTACCTCGAATATTTTTACATATTTATAGTGTTGCCAATATCCTATAAATGGATTGGGACATATACAATCTCCATATTTGTGGTTAATTAGGCTTTAATTGATAAAAAATGAGATTTTTATGTAATAGATTATTGAGTATAAAAAAATTAAGCTGCACAACATATTGGGAAAAAATCCCAATCTAATGGGTCTCAAATCCTATCTAGAGATTGGGGTGAGTAAGTTTTTTGGAAACAAAGGAGAAATAATTGGGATAGGGCTCCAACCCATACCCAATTCCTTACCATCACCACTTGGTGCCACATTGGTGGTATCTTAGAAGCAGGTATGACAATTTAGTTCTAACTTGATGCGAGCCTAAATATATATATTGGGTATTGAGTACGTTTATAAAAATGAATTTTGGATTAGGAAATAATTTTTCATTACAACAATAATATAATGTCATCGTGCTCTTCTAGTTTTGGGCTTATCGAATCCATATCCAATCATAGGACTGTGCAAATATCCGCTAAACCGTCCAACTTGTCCGACCCAACCCGGCCCGATTTGAACCCGATCAAATCCGTTCACTCTACGGATGAATAATGGGTGAAATTTAACTAATCTGACCACATTTGGTTCAGGTGTCGGGCCATTAAATCGTCCAATTCAACTGTTCAACCCACCCAACTCGACAAAATATTACACTAAAATTCACATTTTTTATCTAACCGACCTAACCCGATCATATTTTACCTGATCCGATCCGATCATTTATTGGATCGGATTCGAACCCAAATTTTTCTAACCCGACCAGTTCAGTTCGGATGTCGGGTGACCTCAAACCCGACCCGTGAACAGCCCTATCCAATCCTACTCCGAAACAAGTAGATGGGCCAAAAAATATCAATGGGCCAACTCTTGGGTCGGGCGGGACGGAACCCATTCCAACTCTGGAGACGGCGGAGCTGCGACTCTCTCTCTCTCATTGGAGTTCCTTTTTGCTAATCGAAGCTAGATGTCATTAGGATTTTGTTTTTGTTCTCCGATTCTCTAATCTAATGGTGAAAGAAGGACTCAATTGCGAGGGATTGTTTAAGTGGAGCATCACTCACTCCGATCAAACTCGTCCTTCTCACAATTTGAGGTCTCTCTCTCTCTGCTGGTTTGTTTGTACGGATCTTGCCCTAGTTGTTGCTTGATGTGGTTGTGCTATAACTTTTATAAGATAATTTTTATAAGTCAGAGTTGGGATGTTATTGCTGAGTTGTTTTAGAGTACAATATCTCCAAACCAATACTCTATTTTAGAGGATGAAAATAGGGTAATTTATTAAAAAATACTAGTTTAGATCATTTTACTTGTCATGCCAACACCAACCATATTTGTCAATCTCTATACTCTATCATTGCTTTTTAAAAAACTCACTTGAATCTATAAAAACTCTCATCACTTTCACTCCAAAATTTTTAATTACCAATCTTAAAATTGTTACTGAAAATATTCAATATTGGTCTCATTTATAAGATAGGATGATTGTATTTTTAATAATGCTAATTTTGTAACCAAAAAATGTATATTTTAGAAGTTGTATGCATTTGAAGGATCCTCCATACCCACCTTCATCCTTCCTGTTTGAAGGATCAAAATCCATCTTCTCATAAAGAAGAGAGTTTAGAGGATGGGTTGGAGTGAGTTTGTATTATAAAATGAAGAAATGAAGGATGGGTTGGAGATGCTCTTAGGCCAAGTCTTCGGAGGTGTGTATCGTGCGCATTAATTATGAATGATAGTGGTTGTAGTTATGAATCAGCAAGTGTTGGTTATGAATTAAGTCAAGGTGAATCAAAAATCATATCGAGTTGGTTGGGGTAAGCTTTTGGTCAAATCAAAGTGGACCCAAGTTGGTTATGAGATTTGTGGTATTGGTAATGTGGTGTTCGTTTATTCTCAAGAGAACAAATGGAAAGCCATTAAAATGAAGCTTCTCAAAAATCAGTCTTTTAAGGTTGTTTTTGACCCTTAAACAGAAAGCAAAAGCTGTGACAAATACTATGACATAACTTCCAAGACAAAAAAGGGCAGAAACTGCAAAAAAAAAAAGCTACAACAACCATTGGTAATGAATCTGGGTGACTTTAGTCATGAAGTTTATATGATATACACCTGTTTTATGGAGACCCGTTATTTTATGAAGTAGTTTTTATGGTTTGAAAGCAAATTAAATTGTCCGGTCCATTCTTCTATCATAGACAAGATCATTGAACTGGTGATGTTGGGACATCTGCTGCTCACTTATTTGAAAATTTTCCTCAGTTTTTTTGTATCCACAAATTAACAGTATTTTTTTTTATTTGTATATCTTTAGTGAGGGGACCGAAGATGGTTCATGGAAGCTATGGAGGCACAAACTGTGGATGTTGGTAAGCACATGAAAGAGATAATTCTTGTTATGCAAACTCCTGAGCAAGTCCTAGAGGCTCATGGTGTTACTGCTGCCGATATTGAAGGTACATCAACCTATAATTTCGGACTTTGAACTCTCTTTCTGTGTGTGTGTGCATGTGCGCGTGCGCGTGTGCTTGATTGATTTTGGCCTTATAATCTATAAAAAAAAAAAGGAGCCTGTTGAGTCTATTGACACGGCAAAAGGTAAGTTCTTCATGCTGTTTTAGCATATGTGTCAATGAATTTTTGGTTAGGAGAAGTACACAATCTCTCTATGGGTTTGAAATACTCCTTTGACATATTGTGTTAGTTATTGTACAAATTTTTTTTTGGCTTTTGCTATTTCACAGTTGATATTGTTCTTAGTATAATGTCATTCACTGTTTGGAGATTGTAGAAACAATGCTACTGGATCTTTTATTATAATTTCATTTGTCCTACCTTTTTGGAGATAAGTTATAATGCTTATATCATAAATTATCACTGCTTTTACCCTTCTTGATTGACATTAGCCTATTAATTCTACTGCATTTTAAGGACAAGAAATTTTATCTTCTTATTCCATACTGTGATGAATGCAAAATCAAAAATTTATTGGGATCCAATTTCTTTTATCTGAAATCTACTATGATTTATTGGCTGTTCAATTTGGTTATACCTAAAAATTGCTTATCATGCCAAAGTATTGAGAACAGATATGCAAGTTAAATAATTCAATCCGAAATTGTTCTACTTCTGCCATTTGTCTCATCTTGCATGCTGCAGCATGGTGATATGTATGTTATGCATTTCTCTGATACGCTTCCACCCACCCACTCACACCCACATACAAAGTTGCTCCTATGCACGCGTTCTTGGGCTGTAAATTTTGAAAAGTTTTAACTGTTGCTGTTTTAATTTTTTCAAACAATGTTTCTTAATTGTTGTAATATGTTTTTGTTGGTTTTATGCATGATATGATCTTTCACCTTTTGTGCAAACTGGTGCTGTCAAATCACACAACTTTCAACCTGTCTTCAATCTTGACTGGGGTTTTCTTCAATTGATTGGTGACAATTTAGTTTGCAAAACTAATCTGTGAAGAAAAGTGAATTATCTGTGGAAAAGGTTAAAAAGAAGTTTAATTCTCATGTTAAAATTTATCAAATGAAATGTAAATTATACATTGACTAGGTTGTAAGAACATTACCGGATAAAGCAACTGCAATTTGCAACGAATCAATGGGTTTATGCAAATATTAATATGGTGAGCTATGTTACATGGAGTCAGGTATGGGTATTGGGTGCGGGTGCGTATTCGTATCCGTATCTAAGTGTCAGACCTTCCTAAGTTTAAATTTTAGGATATTGCGATATGTGTCCAAAATTGGGTATGGATACGGGGACATGTCCTAAACACTTATTTGTATTAATATGTTATAAATTTTTTTAAAATGTAATTGAAATCAAATGGATTACAAAAAAATGTGGAGTTTCTATTTCCCATATATGTGAAAGGTTAGAAAGATTATTTTTCTAGCTAATGTGAGCTTCTTTTTCTTCAAATATCATAAAATTATGAGGATTGAGGTGTCTAACTTGGGTACAGGTATCGGATACATATCCCACACCCACATCCACACCCATACCGTTTCCATTGGATATAGATATTTGGGAAAAATATTTGAGTCCATGTAACATAGATGATGAGCAGTTGCTTGATGCTTTGACTGATTATTCACATCTGACAGATCTTCAATCAATTGGTGGTTTGGTCCCTCTCCTTGGTTACCTGAAGAACTCTCATGCTGGTATTCAAGCAAAGGCCGGAGATGTTTTGACCACAATTCTTCAGAACAACCCTAGGAGTCAACAACTGGTAGTGGAAGCAAATGGCTTGGAGCCTCTGCTTTCTAATTTTACATCAGATCTGGATGTTATTGTTCGCACCAAAGCACTTGGAGCATTATCAGCATTATCCTGTGAGTTTTATTACTTTATTTATTTATTTTCTAGATGCATGTTTTGATCAGTATTAACTGGAGGAATTCTTCTGTACTATATGAGGATCCCCTGCATTTTTTGGCGTGCATATATTGGTTGATGGATTCATTTTCTAAATTGGAAATTGGATGGCTCTCAGCTCTAATCGGGATAACAAGCCAGGAGTTACTGCATTTCGTCTTGCAAATGGTTATGGTGCTCTGAGAGATGCATTGAGTTCAGAGAGTGTGAGACTTCAAAGGTAACCCTTCTACAATTAACCGATTATCGAGTAATCTTCTAACAAATTTACCCTCAGAAAAACCTCGTTTGTGCTTAAGCAGCATTTGTTTCATTTCCAGAAATTTAGTTTTCTTTGTAATTTTGTAATTCTTATGAAGTTAGTTTTGCTGGAAAGCCCTTAACTTGGTCCTTTACTTGGTGCACGAGAACGTTCAGATTGCAATGTAGATGATGCACCTTACCTCCAGCAAAGATGCAGAGGTACGAGAAGCTGCACTTCGTGGTCTTCTTGAGCTTGCTCGGGACAGGCCTTGTGGGCAAATTTGTTTGAGTGAAGACAAGGAGCAACTAAAGCAAGTTCTTCAAGACCGCATTGAGGGTATCGGCTTGATGTCAACGGAGGATCTTGCTCCTGCTAGGGAGGAGAGGTAGCTTGTGGACTCTCTTTGGAATATGTGCTATAACCGTCTTCTCTTAGAGAGAACGGACTTCTTGTTTTTCCCGGGGAAGATGCACCTCCGCCATAGGCAAGCTTTTTGAACCTCCTCTTAGAACGTGGGCTGCAATAGGAGTCATCAATACAGATGCCTGAAAAGAAGGAAACCCCTTTATTGCTATCCGAAGACCGAAGTTGTTCAAATGAAAATGCAGACACCGGTAAGAACGAACACGGCATAAAGCAGTATATAGTTTTGGGAGGTGTATAGGGTTGGCCTGTGGTTTAGGCGTGGGACTTGAAGGTTTGCTTTCTTCAAGTATCTCAAGTTCGAAACCTCTTATGTGCTAATAATTATTGAGTTGGGCCAGTCTATACGGACTTTACTCTGATTTTAATCGGACTCTTTATTAGAGGACAGTGAAATTAATCGGTTCTTAAATCAACCGGATACCAATTTATATATAAAAAAATAAATCTGATGTGTTGTTTTGAACTTATGCAAGTATGAAGTGTTCTCTTAGGGAAGTTTGTCCCCACTTGTGAATTTATGTTACTCAAGCTTTCAGCCTGTGGTAAGAGCATCTGCAACAGCTCCCTCATCTCCATTTTTACCCAAATTTAGGGAGCAAATGTTTGAAAGTAAGCTTCAAAAAGACTCCCTAATGCACCCTTCAAATTTAAGGGGTGCTACGGTTTCTCCCCACTCATGTAGGGTGTAATTCCTCCCTCCCTGTCTAATAAAATAATATTTTCCTCTCTCTCTCTCTCCACAGTGAACTCCACGGCTGGCTTGAAGAGTGAAACATCCTTTAAAAAAAATTATCTAGCCACTCATCTTCTTCTCAATTGATCCCAATTCCATGATAGGAATTTCACATGCCCTTTCTCTTTCTATTCCTCAACCCCAATTTCCCAAACGCTAAACCTATCTCAATCCACACAACTATCAATTGAAGATGCGCATAAGGGAAGAACAAATCAGAGAGAGAGAGAGAGAGAGAGAGAGTAGAATTGATGGCGGTGGTATTGGTGCTGATGAGCCGGCGACAAGAGACTGGTCAGTGGTGATGGCTGAGGCACAGTGGTCGGCAGTGTCATAGGAGGAATTGCGGTGTTGGGGTTGGATTATAAATGAAAAAAAAAACAGTATTTAAATAGAGTAAAGTAGAATTAGGAAGTATTGTTGGGGATGCGAATTAGATTTGTGGAAGAAAAATAAAGAGAGAAAATATAGAAGAAAAAAATGAAAAGAAGTTATTTTTTTTTCAATTTTTTGGGGTGAATTAGCAGAATGAGAAGAAAAATTAATATGCAATTTAGAAAAAAAAATCTATTTTCTATTAGTTGACGATAAATAATATTACTCGTATTTATTGTTAAAAATCTCAACACACAAGAATTTTGATGTATGACCCTAGAGTAATAAGACAATTCGACTAATTTTACAAAATTATGTAGTTCTATCATATTATTTTAGCAACTCCTACCTAAAATATCAAAGTTTTATTGTCACTTAATGTAAGGAGTTAAAATACATTTAGGCCTGATCTCGGGTGGATATTTCGCTAGACGTAGGATCGAAACTTTGGGCTTGGCCTCATGTACAATTGCTTGGACCTGAGACAAAGGGGCGCCTAGACTGAATAAAGTGGACGACCTAGACCAAGCAACCCGGTCGCCAATGGAGCCGGATCAACCACCGATCGGAAAACCTTAACGGGGTTCATTTGCCCTACAGGAATATGGAAGTTAATAATGTGGAGGTTTATCATCCTTGTGAGATTAACAACCTCACACAAAACAATTTTTTTTCATAATTGTGCAACTCAAAATGCTTTGGGACATGAAATTCCCTCCCCCCCAAAAATAAAATCATACCTCTATAATAAATTCAAGCTTGAAAAGATGCTTACGATTCAAGAAGAATGAGGGGCGAAGGGATTGATAGAGAAAGATCTCTTGTTATGGGCCTAAGCATGGGCCAATACTAACCCAAAATGGGTATGTTGTTGGCCTTTCTAGCATATAGG